>ML677381.1:18874767-18966454 GCA_007922305.1 Dermatemys mawii | reverse complement strand
CTGTTAGGTTCACTCACTCCGGGGCACCTGGCATTGGCCACTGTCAGTAGACAAGATACTGGGCTAGATGGACCTTTGGTCTGACCAGTACGGCGTTCCTTATGTTCTTATGGGTAACCAGTAAGGTATTGTAGAAGCTGTTTTATTGCTGGCTTGGTCAACCTAATTGTAAGAATAAACCACCATTTGGGGGGATTGTCTGCCCCATCCTTTGCAGTTTGCCCTGACTGAGCAATCTCAATGAGGCCTTTCCAGGTACCACAGTCAGAGGAGGAGGTAGGAGGCTGAACTGAGGAGGATGAAGTCAAGGGGGCTGAACTGATACAGTGGGGACTGAACTAAGGGAGCTCAGGGAACAAGCTTAACTGCTGAGCAAGGGATGAACAGATTCATAGGCTATAAAGCCTGAAGGGGCCATTTTGGTCATCTAGTCTGACTTCCTGAATAGCAGGGCTTCCTTGAATTAACTCCTGGCTGAACTAGAGCAGACTTGTGAGAAAAAACAGTCAACCTTGCTTTAAGAATGATCAGCAACAGAGAATCCACCACAGGCTTTAGCAGATGGTTCCTATGGTTAAAAATGTATGCTTCATTTCTAGTCTGAACTGATCTAGTTTCAACTTCCAGCCATTGGCTCACGTTAAATGTTTTGTGGGGCATGGAGAACAGCAGGAGCCAAAAATTACCCTAACCAATACATGTGGGAGAGTGGGCAACACTATCTGTCACATCTAAACATACACTGGGGATTAGCAAAAATCAAAGAAAGACTGAGTAAAACAAAATATAATCTTTTTTTTTTTAAAAAAAATATACCTTTTTTTTTTTTTTTTTTTAGGTACAACTCATGATGTTTGATCTTTTGAGGGGGTATGACTCATGATTTTTAATCTCTTGAAGTTGGCAATTCTGAAAAGGTCAGCTCCCAGAGGTAAAAGATACATGTGACTTTGCTAGTAGGCTTTGTGCCTCTGGGAGAAGGGGAGACCTGAAGCCTTTGCACACTGGTTCTCCCTGGGGTACTCTATATTCCCCCCTATGAGAGGGAGGGCAAGATGATTCAGAAGTGAGTGCTAGAATATGGTAGGAGTCCTGTAATTCCTCACTAGACCCAGTTAAATCCCTAATACACAAGAGATAGGAATATGATGAGCATATAGCACCCCTCTGTAGTGTAAAGATAATAAGGTTGCACTCTACCACTTAAATCCATCCCTCTGTCTGTCTTTATTCACCTACAAGCATCATACCCAATACTTCGACAGGAAGGACAGTGCACTACTGTAGCAATATCACCATCCAAACAATACCACAAGGAAAGCTCTAAAATCATAAACAATGATGCATTTGCGAACTGTTGGTCTTAAAAGACAGTATGACACAACGATTTCACTGTATCCATTATTTTCTCCAGGTCTTCTTTGGTATATAATGAATATATACACTTAATATTTTCCATCACCTTTTGTTATAGTCCCTGTTCATTCTAACATGCCATTAACTACTTTTACAAAAAGGGTTAAGTTTTCTTTTTCAAATAGTCAAATAAATGTGGGTTTTTTTTGTGTTTTTTTTTTTAAAAACTGTTCAGGACAGTTGTTTCTGTAATTTTCTACAAATTATCCAGAGGAGTGTATTTCCAAAAGTTCTGAAGTCACCTAATAAAGAGAATTTCTGATATAAAATTGCAGGTTAGGCTCTCTTAAAGCTTATTTTTTACATGCTCATCCTATTTAGAAAGCAGCTAAATAAATTCATTCTTTTTTTCACCAAAAATTGATTAACTTTTTTAAAAATTCTCAACCATTTACTAGTCTAAAAAGTATTGTTTTATTTAACTGAATCACCAAATAAGTTTTGTGCTTCTGGCATTGAAACAAAATTGACAGTAGTTTGCTAAATAATTGATTTTTAAGCTTGGTTTTAAGTTTCCTTCTGTACCTAAACTGCATTTATTTTAATGTAGCACCAAGAATCAATATTTTGGTGGGGATGAATTGATATCTTTGAATGATCAGTCCAACACCTGGAACACCTACAGGCAATGAATGCTCTAGATCAGCTGTTCTCAAACTGTGGGTCAGGACCCCAAAGTGGGTTGTGACCCTGTTTTAATGGGGTGACTGGGGCTGGTGTTAGACTTGCCGGGGACAAAGCTGAAGTCTGAGGGCATCAGTCCTGGTGGCAGGGCTCAGATTACACTGGTCTACAATTTTTTAGAAGTTGTCTGCTTCAGAGATAAAATGTGATATTTATTATGTATTTTGATGTGCTGAATTCAGATATGATAATTAAAACAACTGATTGGCTACTGTTTCTAAGATATTTAGGTTTTTACATTTTATGTCTATGTATATTGTGTAGATAGTAGAGTTTTAATATAAATTGTAAACCTAGGTCTTTTCATGTGTTTATGGTTGCTTTACATGATAATATTTCACCTGTCCTGTTTATGTAACACTTTAAAAATCAGCAAAAGGGTTATATAAATAAAATGTATTATGAAACAAAAGGCAAAAAACTATTATGTACATAGTTTAGTCCTATTCAGTGTCTACTCAACGCTTCTTGGCTTGTCTCTTGTATTCATTAAATGAAGCATCTCTTGTCACTGCCCAGCAGTAGTCTGCAAGCATTGATGGGCTCCATTTGCCCTGATAGCGTTTCTCCATTGTTGCAATGTCCTGGTGAAATCGCTCGTCGTGCTCGTCGCTCACTGCTCCGCAGTTCAGTGGAAAAAAATTTAGATGAGAGTGCAAAAAATGTATCTTTAGTGACATGTTGCAACCAAGGCTTTTGTATGCCTTGAGGAGGTTTTCCACCAACAACCTGTAGTTGTCTGCCTCGATGTTTCCGAGAAAATGTATTGCCACTGACTGGAAGGCTTTCCATGCCGTCTTTTCCTTGCCACGCAGTGCATGGTCAGATGCATCATTTCGAAGAAGTTCATGAATCTGAGGACCAACAAAGACACCTTCCTTTATCTTAGCTTCACTTAACCTTGGAAATTTTCCACAGAGGTACTTGAAAGGTGCTTGTGTTTTGTCAATGGCCTTGACAAAGTTCATCATCAGACCCAGCTTGATGTGTAAGGGTGGTAACAAAATCTTCCTTGATTCAACAAGTGGTGGATGCTGAACACTTTTCCTCCCAGGCTCCAATGACTGTCGGAGTGGCCAATCTTTCCTGATGTAGTGGGAATCTCTTGCACGACTATCCCATTCGCAGAGAAAACAGCAGTACTTTGTGTATCCAGTCTGCAGACCAAGCAAGAGAGCAACAACCTTCAAATCGCCACAAAGCTGCCACTGATGTTGGTCATAGTTTATGCACCTCAAAAGTTGTTTCATGTTGTCATAGGTTTCCTTCATATGGACTGCATGACCAACTGGAATTGATGGCAAAACATTGCCATTATGCAGCAAAACAGCTTTAAGACTGGTCTTCGATGAATCAAAGAAGAGTCTCCACTCATCTGGATCGTGAACGATGTTGAGGGCTGCCATCATACCATCGACGTTGTTGCAGGCTACAAGATCACCTTCCATGAAGAAGAATGGGACAAGATCCTTTTGACGGTCACGGAACATGGAAACCCTAACATCACCTGCCAGGAGATTCCACTGCTGTAGTGTGGAGCCCAACAGCTCTGCCTTACTCTTGGGTAGTTCCAAATCCCTGACAAGGTCATTCAGTTCAGCTTGTGTTATGAGGTGTGGTTCAGAGGAGGAGGATGGGAGAAAATGTGGGTCCTGTGACATTGATGGTTCAGGATCAGAAGTTTCATCCTCCTCTTCTTCCTGGTCTGACTCAAGTGAGAATGATTCTGATGCATCAGGAACCGGCAGTCCTTCTCCGTGGGGTATTGGGCGTCTAGCTGATGGAACGTTTGGATAATGCACAGTCTACTTTTTCTTCTTTGACACACCTTTCCCAACTGGAGGCACCATGCAGAAGTAACAATTGCTGGTATGATCTGTTGGCTCTCTCCAAATCATTGGCATTGCAAAAGGCATAGATTTCCTTTTCCTGTTCAACCACTGGCGAAGATTTGTTGCACAAGTGTTGCAGCATATGTGTGGGGCCCACCTCTTGTCCTGATCTCCAATTTTGCAGCCAAAATAAAGGTGATAGGCTTTCTTAACCATAGTGGTTATAATGCGCTTTTGTGATGCAAAAGTCACTTCACCACAAACATAGCAGTAGTTCTCTGCACTGTTCACACAAGTACAAGGCATCTCTGCTCACTTTGGCTAAACAGAAATGTGTCCCTTTGCAAAATCAAACACTGACAAATAAGAGAGCACGACACTGTATGATTTCTAGAGCTGATATAGGGCAATTTGTTCAGGAGAATGATGTAAGCTTCATTAGGATTGCATCATCCATGACTTCTAGGAATAACATGATGCAATTGATATCATGTATGACGCAATACCAGCTTCAGATTGCATCATTCATTGTTTTGCCTAAAAAGCAAGTACTGTCCAAACCCAGTCATAGATTTATTCATAGATCCAGTCAAAGATGTATTTTAGTCATTTCTGGTTTAAATTGAGATCCCTTCCCTTTATAACTCACTTATCCTCCGCCATTCCCATTTCAAGGGTCGTATATACTGACCCAATAACGTATCTTGAAAACTAGACCCAATCAATAATTTTAAGCATCATTTTCGTTCTCAGTGACCCAGAATTAGTAAAGTTTGACTACATTTATTTCAGAAGCATTTTGGCTGTAGAGCAGTGTTATATGCACCCCACATGGTTCTGAAGGCCTTCAACTTTGGCTCTCTTCCCTCCCCCGGCCCGAGGTGGTGGGACTCGAGTGGGCTCAAGCTTTGTTCCCTGCTCTTGGGGTCACGTAGTAATTTTTGTTGTCAGAAAAGGATCACAGCGCAATGAAGTTTGAGAACCCCTACTCTAGATGTTATGAATACACCGCTGAGATACCATACCTAAGACTGACTTTTAAACAAGGCTTGCAACATAGAATTATCAGGGATCGGCAACCTTTCAGAATAGGTGAGAGTCTTCATTAATTCAGTCTAATTTAAGGTTTTGCATGCCAGTAATACATTTTAACATTTTTAGAAGGTCTCTTTCTATAAGTCTATAATATAAAACTAAACTATTGCTGTATGTAAAGAAATAAGCTTTTAAAAATATTTTAGAAGCTTCATTTACAATTAAATTAAAATGCAGAGTGCCCCCTCCCCCACAACAGGTGGCCAGGACCTGGGCAGTGTGAGTGCCACTGAAAATCAGCTCATGTGCTGCCTTTGGTACATGTGTCGTAGGTTGCCTAACTCTGGAATATATGATCACTTAAAAAAAACTTGGATAAAACATTTTTATATATGCAATTTTTCTTCTTAATCACACCCATGAATGTTAGATTGACAGTAACACTTTCTTTTGTGCAAGTCACGATTATTTTCTTAAAATTCAAGCCCCTTAATCCACTTTCCGTGCTCCCCAACGGTTAAATTAGAGCCTTTTGAAGAAAAAGTCAGATGAAAAGATCAATAGCCTTCCTGGTCCTTCTCAAATAGTTCTAGGCTGTCACATTTTCTGAGAAATAACTAAACCAATAGTGAAAAAGAAGACAACTCAGAGCTGCCTGTGGTTTTCTTGTAATTTAAGCAGTAGACAGTTTTATTTTTTTTTCCTGTAAAATACATTGGTTCTTTCACATAAATACAAATTTTCCCATGAAAATAAAGTGTCCAAAATAACAGTTATTTTAATAGATGGGAGCTGTGAAATCAAAATTCATGTTCCAATCTGACAAGGAAAGCTATGCACAATCACTTAGTTAAAAGAATAAAAAGTTATATCCTGGTTTATGAGGAAGTGACTTTATGGAGTAAAATAAGCAGCAACAAGAAAATGAGCATCTTGTTCTACAAAACCAAAATCAGACTTTAAAAAAACTAACAGAACAGAGGAGAAATATTATTAAATTACTGACAGTAGTCATGAGACATCTTCACATAGTCTAGAGCTCCTGGCAACGCATACAATTCTTTATTATTTATAACCTGTATTGCACGAGTGCCCAAGCCCTCAACCAGGATCTAGGCCCTGTCATACTACACAAAATTAGGGCTGTCAAGCAAATAAATTAATAACAGTTAATCACACCATTAAAAAATTAATTGCAATTAATCACGCTGTTAATAACAGAATACCACTTATTTAAATATTTTTGGATGTTTTCTACATTTTCATATATATTGATTTCAATTACAACACAGAGTACAAAGTATACAGTGCCCACTTTATTTTTGAGGCATGCAGAAATGCATGCATCCGACAAAGTGGGTATTAGCCTACGAAAGCTTATGCTTCAATACTTTTGTTAGTCTTTAAGGTGCCAGAGGACTCTTTGTCACTTCTAAAACTCCGATAACTCCTCTCCTGGCAACCATTCATTTTTGCCAGCACCCTTTTAAACTGGTGCCCATCAGCATGTCTGACCCAGTGCTGAGCACTGTGATTATGACAGTCATTAATATGAATAGGATGATGCTCATGGATTTTGAGTTGATGAATTTGTCTCTGTGGTTTCACAGGGCTGTTGATACTGCAGTGACATGGTTACTGGAGAAGGATGAAACTGAGTTGTTACTTCTGCACAGCAGCTGAAGGATCTTTACTCACAGGACCACCAATTCTGTGTTTGGCCAACGACCAAAGAGTAGTGGGACAGAGTAGTGATGCACAACTGGATGAACAAAAGCAGTTTTCTTAGAAATCTCTGCAGAGTTCAACCTGGACCTTCAGCAGCTGGAGACTAATATGAGCTCCCCACAGTGTGAAGAAGTGCGTTGCTATCACAGGGATGGGCAAACTATGGCCCACAGGTCACATCCAGCCCACAGAACTGTTCTGCCCAGCCCCTGAGCTCCCAGCTGGGGAGGCTAGCCCCGCCTCTCTTCCCTGCTGCCCCCCTTTCCCTGCTGCCATGCCACCATGTGGGCAGCGCTCTGTGGGGCGGGGCTGCACGCTCCTGCATGGCAGCATGTCTGGCTCTGGCCAGGCAGCTACCAGACATGCTGCTCTGAGCAGCACGGTAAGGGGTTAGGGGCCAGGGGGTTGGATAAGGGGCAGAAATTCTGGGGGGACGGTCAGAGGATGGGGAACCGGGGTGGGGGGGAGGATTGGACAGGCATGGGAATGTTTTAAAAAGTAAACGTTTAAACTGTTTAAACTGTACTGGTTAAACATTTAAACCGTCCACCTCCACTGCCGCCTTGAATGTCCGGGGTCCTGGCTGCCAGCCCCATATCCGGGATTCTGCTGCCGCTGCGTGCAAACTCCTGGATGGTGGGGAAAGGGAACAGAGGGAGCTGTGATCCTGAAGGGCGTGGCTGTAGCCGAGAGAGGGAGAGAGAGAGAGAGAGAGAGAGAGAGTGTGTGTGTGTCTGTGTGTGTGTGTCTGTGTGTGTGCCATCCAGGATCCATGGCCAGCAGCAGAGTCCTGCAGCAGAGTTTAAATGTTAACTGGAATACCTTACCAACAAGACTCATGCTTATCAGTTAACAGTTTAACATTTTACATCTCTAACATTAGATTAATCTAAGTGTTCAACATCGGTTTCTCATTTCAGACATGACTGCAAAAAGATTTTTTCACCACTATGGACTGCAAAAACATAAGATAGACAAAAATGTAATGTATATGTGTTTGATGCTCTGGAGCATACATTGCTGATGATTTCCTCATGTTTAAGGCATCACATTAATCACCCTTGCCATACGCTCCTTCGGGATATTGTGCATAATTGCCGAGGAAGCTCAACTTTTATAACTTTGTATTCTAGAACCTTGTATTTTGATGAACAATGGTTTCAGGTCTATACAAGACTTATAAAACATGTGATGCTGTAGATAAAGCACCAACTGTAAGTTAACATGATATCATTGGTGTCGTACAGCATTGCTATAACCGTGTTGGTCCCAGGATATTAGAGAGACATGGTTGTTGAGGTAATATCTTTTATTGGACCAACGTCTGTTGGTGAGATAGATGCTTTTGAGCTTTGCGTAAGCTTCTCTCTTTCACTGACAGAAATTGGTCCAATAAAAGATATTACCTCAGTTACCTGGTCACTACTGGCCTCAGTCATCCATTTAGTTTACTTAGTCTTTGTATTTGACTAATCATCTTTACAATTCTATTTTCTAGCTTCTCACTGAGAACAGATAGCCCCTTTCTATCATTGATGCTATAAAGCTATGATTCAATTGGAAAGCGAGTTCCTTTATTACCGATGTACAGGAACATTTTTGCAGTCATTTTTCAGAATATATGTATGAATAAATATACTAAGAAAAATAGTTTAAAAATTTACTCTATTTTCTTGGGTTAATAATGCTGCCATAAAAAGTGTGCTTCTGCTTAAAAATTAATATACTGAACACTTTAGACATTTTAGCACTTCTTTCCTAGAACTGAAAGCTGGTGTTTTAACTATTATTACTCCACAACATCAGCAGTACTGAGACCTCAGTGGTTTAGGAGCCAACATTACCCAAACGAACCACAGTAGTGGTTCATCATAATATAATAAATGAAACTTCATTGTTTCATTTATTATATTACTACATATTCATATTGAAACAGAATGACAAGAGAAATATTTCATTTATATATAATTCTCACAGCAAAATGACCGACCAAATATTATTATATCAACTATATTTGGTTAATAACCTAGTAAAAGCATCCTGATTTGTTAAAATTAAATTACACAGTGTTTTAATATCATGTGCTGCAAAGAGCCGCAGGAGACACATTAAAGAACCACTTGCTGCTTCAGAGCTACAGTCTGAGTATCATGCCATTACTTGGTAGATAGTCTGAGTATTTTGGTGGGGCAAAATGACATTAACTGCATTGGAAGAACAGCCACTAAAAAGAGACAGTCCAGCTACTGTGTAGTGAAATTATATTTCTAGCAATTATGACAACTGATTTATAAAAAAAGGTAAGATTTAAGTATGTTACTGCCTAAAATGGTAATTTTTATCTTCTGCTTGCCAGCTCCAACACTGTTGTATTAATCAATATTCTTTGCATTTTTTTAGCAGGTAATAGATTAAGATGCAAGTTAGAATGAATCTCAAGCTATCTGTGAAGTAGAGCCTATAACAATGTCTGATACTATAATATTGCAAATTTATTTTTTAAATGAAAATTTTGAATTAGCATATTCAGAGTTGCAATGAAATAATGTTTAAAACAAATAAAAACAATGTTAAATTTTACAGCAAGCTCTAATACTATTTACAGCCTTATGGAAAATAAAGGCAACTGGACAAGCTTTCCTGAGGATACTAATAAAGACTATTTACTAGATGTTGGTGATTTCAGTTTCAAATAAGGATAAAAGTAATTCAAGTGTGTTTTTTGTTTTGTTTGTGTTTCACAATTCAGTGTGAAAACCCCAAGGAAGCATAACTAGACTTATCTCCTATTGTGCTGCTTTTGGCATTATGCCCAGATTTAATCCAGTTTTCAAAACAACATTCCATTAATGGTTTTAGGCATTAATATTTAGCCAAGTGCCCAAATATTACATATGTTAAAACTCTATATACTGAGTGCAATGGTTATACATACTCATTTTAGTCTATGAATGCATAACAGATAATATTAACATCTGGATTTAGCTAGGTTATCTGAAAACTAGTTAATAAGCTCTTTAGCTTCCATTTGCTTTGGAGCCTAAGGATATTAAGGAGTTTTATGGTGGTAGTTTAAAAGAGCCTTAACAAGCCCAAGGAAAGATTTTACAGTTGTCAGAATCTTTATCACAGAAAAAAGAATTTTTCAAGGTTGTTCTGCATGATGAAGACCATACTGTTTTCAGTTATTCTCTGGGTTGCTGAAAGCTATCTTGAATTTCATCTGATGAAGAAGTGACAAAGAGTCCGGTGGCACCTTAAAGACTAACTAAAGTATTAGAGCATAAGCTTTCGTGGGCTAATACCCACTTCGTCGGATGCATGCAGTGGGGAACTGTCTTTAAGTCTTTTAGGTGCCACAGGACTTTGTCACTTCTGCAATTCCAGACTAACACGGCTACCCCTCTGATTCTTGATCTGATGAAGAACAGCTTAAGAACAGTGCCAGAGTGTCTGATTCATTGTGTTCAATAGAGCATGCAACAGTTTTATTTAGAGATGCAGAGAGATGAAAGGTTCATGGCTGCCAACTGCAAATACAAACAGACTTAATGTGGGTTGTTAGTTGTTTTCTAGGCATGATGCTGGTTGCTGCCTGGCACACAGCGAATGAAACAGCAGACACTCTTTTTTCAGAGAAATAAAGTTCACAGCTTTATTGAACCAACAGGACAGACACTCTACTTGGCTTTGCCAATACTGATCAAACTAGCTGTTCTCCAAACAGCTGGAAGGCATCGCAGTCAGACTCCTTAGTACAGGATAATTGCAGTCCTCATCTTTAACCTTCATCCTCATTGTGCTCACAGTTGCTTTATTTTTGCCTAAAATAGCAGCCTCATGAAGAGATGGAAGTAATAATGAGAGTAGGATAAGGCCTACCTGCACAACATGTGGAAAACTTGACGGCACAGGCAGCGATTGGGACAGCCCCAGTAAAAAGGGGAAGAAGAGTAAAGAGTACTCACAGAGGGAAACAGCAATGACTTCTCCCCTCCAGAGGCTTTATCCATTCATTGGCCAGTTGGGGAAGAAGGGAGATGATTGGTCCCTTGCTCATCCCCTTCATTATTTTTAAACTCCAGGTCCGGCCACCTGTAGTCCTGTTTTGCTTTATTTCAGAAGCCCTTCCCCCCATAACTGTAGTGTCGGAGCTGCATCTTGCTGATACAGCAGGTTCAAACACTCAACCTGTTACAGAGTCAGGAAAGAATTTTTATTCTTTTTTGAACCAACTGGCATAGGCATAGTGGGTTTTTTCACTTTCCTCACACATCCAGTTAGGTTAAACAGGTAGGGGATTTAGTAATTCATGCTATTACTTGCAGGGATATTAGTTTGCTGCAACTTGGAGCCAGTTTCCAAACCATTTAAAAGGCTAAAATAAATGGCTTCCAGAAGTAAAAGATCGGGATTTTGATGTGCCTTTTGATTACGGGATAGGAGAAGACTTTGAGGCCTTCACAGGCAGAGGTGCTCCACCCCCATTTTAGTACCCTCTATCCCGTTCACGTGCAGCAGCAGCATTCAGAGGAGCAAGCAAGTTCTAGCGGTAGGCTGAGAAAGTGTGCCCCAAGTTCTGAGATGTAGGTGGGTGCTCTGTAACCCACTCACTGGAACCACTTCAAATGCCTGGCATGTGAGATTAGGGATGCCTGGGAAGGTAGTGACCCTACTGTGTTAAGTTTAGTAAAGTTTCAGACTGCCATTTAAAATCCATTCCTATGCCAGTATTTATTCTCTGCTGTGTCCAGATCAAGCAGCTCTTTGCCTCATTTTCCTTGTGCAGGACAGATACGGCTTTATACAGTAACTGGTTGTGACTAGATGTTTTATGTACTCACTGGCTTTAAAGGACCTGCCTTGAAAACACCTATTGCTAAACATTTAGGGCCAAATCATACCCTTAAGTTAATCCCAAACAACTGAAACTCAAACATGAAATTACCGAACTAACAACTGTGGATTGTAACCTAATGATTAAATCAGCCTCTGCGTCAGATATCTGGAGGATAACTAATCTAAAGCCTATTTTTAAAAAAGTTTTCAGAGGCAATCCTGGCCATTACAGACCACTAAATCTAACTTCACTACCAGGCAAGTTAGTTGAAACTACAGTAAAAAAACAAAATGATCAGACACACAAAGGAACACCATTTGCTGGGGAAAGAGTCATCACAGCTTTCATAAAAGGAAATCATGCCTCGCCAATCTATTAGTGTTCTTTGAGGGTGGATCAACAGACAGAGGGTATTTGGACATTTAGAAAGCCTTTGACAAGGTCCCTCACCAAAAGCTCTTGTCAAACTAAGCAGCCACAGGATAAGAGAGAAGGTCCTCTCAAGATCAGTAACTGGTTAAAAGGTAGGAAACAATGGTTAGGAATAAATGGTCAGTTTTTAAAATTGAGGCAAGTAAATAGCTGTGTCCCCCAGGGATCTGTACGAGAACCAGTGCTGTTTAATATATTCATAAAGAATCTGGAAAAAGGGGTGAATCATGAGGTGTTGTTAGCAATATAAAATTATTCAAGACGAGTTCAAAAAGGACTGCAAAGAATTACAAGTGTATGTCACAAAACTGGGTCATTGGGCAACAAAATGGCAGATGAAATTCAAAGTTGATATATGCAAAGTAATGCACATTGGAAAACATAACCCCAACTACATTCAGTAAAAGCTGTGTTATCTGGCCCTGTACCAACCAGAAAGCTCTGTAAACCGGCATTTCTAATCTTCATAAGCGACAAAGAGTCCTGTGGCACCTTACAGAATAACAAACGTATTGGAGCATAAGCTTGCATGGACTAATACCCACTTCGTCGGATGCATGCAGTGGAAATGTCCGGAGGCAGGTATAAATATGTACGCAAGAATCAGGCTGGAGATAACAAGGTTAGTTGAATCAGGCTAGAGATAACAAGGTTAGTTCAATCAGGGAGGATGAGGCTCTCTTCTAGCAGCTGATCTCGAGGTGTGAACACCAAGAGAGGAGAAACTGCTTTTGTAGTTGGCTAGCCATTCATACTCTTTGTTTAACCCTGAGTTGATAGTGTCAAATTTGCAAATGAACTGTAGCTCAGCAGTTTCTCTTTGAGGTCTGGTCTTGAAGTTTTTTTGCTGCAGAATGGTGACCTTTAAATCTGCTATGTGTGTCCAGGGAGACTTAAGTGTTCTCCCACAAGTTTTTGTATGTTGCCATTCCTAATATCTGATTTGTGTCCATTTATCCTTTTCATTGTAACTGTCCAGTTTGGCCGATGTATATAGCAGAGGAGCAATGCTGGCACATGAAGGTGTATATTACATTGGTAGATGGTGAATGAACCGGTGGGCAGTATATTACACTGGTAGGCAGGTGAATGAACCAGTAATGGTGTGGCTGATTTGGTTAGGTCCTGTGATGGTGTCGCTGGTGTAGATATGTGGGCAGAGTTGGCATTGAGGTTTGTTGCATAGACTGGTTCCTGAGTTAGAGTTATTATGGTGCTGTGTATAGTTGCTGGTGAAAATATGCTTCAGGTTGGCGGGTTGTCTCCGGGCAAGGACTGGCCTGCCTCCCAAGGCCTGCGAAAGTGAGGGATTGTTGTCCAGGATGGGTTATAGGTCACTGATGATGTGTTGGAGAGGTTTTAACTGAGGATTGTAGGTGATGGCCAGTGGTGTTCTGTTGTTTTCTTTCTTGGGCTTGTCCTACAGCAGGAGGCTTCTGGGTACACATCTGGCTCTATTAATCTGTTTCCTTACTTCCTCGTGTAGGTATCATAGTTTTGAGAATGCTTGGTGAAGATCTTGTAGGTGTTGGTCTCTGTCTGAGGGGCTGGAGCAAATACGGTTGTACCTGAGTGCTTGGCTGTAGACAATGGATTGTGTAGTGTGTCTGGATGGAAACTGGAGGCATGAAGGTAGTAATAGCAGTCGGTAGGTTTTCGGTATAGGGTGGCGTTAATGTGACCATCACTTATTTGCACCATGGTATCTAGGAAGTGGACCTCCTGTGTAGACTGGTCCAGGCTGAGGTTGATGGGGGGATGGAAGCTGTTGAAATCATGGTGGAATTCTTCCAGAGTTTCCTTCCCATGGGTCCAGATGATGAAGATGTCATCAATGTAGCATAGGTAGAGAAAGGGCGTGAGTGGACGAGAGTTGAGGAAGCATTGTTCCAGGTCAGCCATAAAAATGCTGGCATATTGTGGGGCCATGCGGATGCCCATAGCAGTGCCACTTGTCTGGAGGTATATATTATCACCAAATTTGAAATAATTGTGTGTGAGGATAAAGTCACAGAGCTCGGCAACCAGTTGTGCTGTGCTATCATCAGGGATACTGCTCCTGACAGCTTATATTCCTTATTCCATCTATATGTGGGATGTTTGTGTAGAGTGCCTGCACATCCATGGTGGCTAGGATGGTGTTTTCTGGAAAATCACCAATGCACTGTAGTTTTCTCAGGAAATCAGTGGTGTCACGGAGATAGCTGGGAGTGCTGGTGGCGTAGGGTCTGAGTAGAGAGTCCACATTTCCAGACAGTCCTTCAATGAGTGCGCCAATGCCCGAGATGATGGGGTATCCAGGATTTCCAGGTTTGGGGATCTTGGGTAGTAGATAGAATAACCCCAGTTGGGGCTGTAAGAGTATGTTGATTTGTTCCTGTGTTAGTGTAGAGAGAGTCCTGAGTAGATGGCGCAGATTCTTAATGTATTCCTCACTGTGATCTGAGGAAAGTGGCCTGTAGTATTTGGTATTGGAGAGTTGTCTGGCAACCTCCTTTTGGTAGTTCATGATGACAACAGCACCTCCTTTATCAGCCTCTTTGATTATAATGTCAGGGTTGTTTCGGAGGCTGTGGATTGCATTGTGTTCTGCACGACTTAGGTTATGAGGCAAGCAATGTTGTTTTTCCACAATTTCTGCCTGTGCATGTCAGCAGAAGCATTCTATGTATAGGTCCAGACTGTCATTTCGACCCTCGGGAGGAGTCCATGTGGAGTTCTTCTTCTTGTGCTATTGGTGGGAAGGTGTCTATGTATCAGTGTACTGTTCAGTGTTGTCTTGAAAGTATTCTTTGAGTCGGAGATGGCGAAAGTAGGCTTCCAGATCACCGCAGAACTGTATCATGTTTTTGGGGGTAGTTGGGCAAAAATAGAGTCCCCGAGATAGGAGAGACTTTTCCGCTGGGCTGAGTGTGTAACTGGATAGATTGACGATATTGCTGGGTGAGTCAGGGGTACCACCCATGTGGCAGGTAGGATTTTAGACAGCTTACAGTTCTTCTTCCTCTGTAAAGAAATGAAGTGTGTAATGCAGATCTCCTGTCTTATTTTAGCAAAGTCCGTTTGTGTGGAAGGTTGGTTATTTATGAGAGTCTCCAGGTTGGAAACTCTGGTTTATAATCTGGTTGGACTACCTACCTGACTCTGCGAGGCTCCTTGGAAGCGGAAATATGTCTCTGCTGCTCCTAGCCAGAGGAATGGCCACGAGGGCTTCGGAGTGCCAGACGGGATATGGGGCTGCGAGCTGGAGTGTGGGCTTTGGGAGGAAGTTTAGGTGAGAGAGGGGCTTCGGGGCAGGATGTGGGGTGACAGGAGGGGTTTTGAGGTGCACAAACCTCAAGTGACTCCCCACAGTGACTGTTCCTGCTATCACTCTGAGGAGACATGACTGCATGCTGCCCCTGCTCCGCCCTGAACACCGGCTCCGTGCCCAGTGGGAGTTGCAGAGGCGGCACCTAGCTGCGCCTCCGCCTAGGAATAGCAGAGATAGGTTGCCGTTTACAGGGTGCCACTCAAGGTGAGCGACCCCCAGAACTGGCACCTCAAAATGCCTCCCGTGTCTCAACCCTCTGCTCCAATCCCTCTCCTGCACCCAGGCTCCCTCCCAGAGCCCACACCCTGAACCCCCTTCCCGCACTCCAAACCCCAGTCCTGTACCCAAACCCTCCCTCTTAGATAACTGGAATTTTTCACCTACCAGCACCCCCCACTCCCCTAACATGCCGCATAAAAAAGCTTTCACTATATAGTCAAAACAATGGGGTCTGCATTTGCTATTATCTCCCATGAAAGAAATCGTGGAGTGATTGTGGATAGTTCTCCGGGAACATCTGGTCAATGTCTAGTGGTAGCCAAAAAAGCTAACAAAATGTTAGGAACCATTAAGAAAAGGACTGATAAGAAAACAGAATAGCCCTAGGCAATTTAAGTGTTCTTTGTATACTTGCCATGACTAACCTCAGTGCAGGTAATTACCTACTGTCACAAAAGTTATATGCATAGTTGATTTAACTTACTCTACAAAACTTAACTGATTTGCAAGTGATTGGAAATCAAACTGACAGGAAAAAGTATTTCAGTTTAGGAATAAGAGACTCGGGATAAAAGTTGGATATAATTTCAATTCACACCTATACTCTCTTAAAATGTTCATAAAACGGTTACAAAGAAACAAAATGTACTGAGAAAATAAGTTTTGTTCAATATGGTTGACACAATATCAGGAACTTTCACAAATATTACTAAATTTATTAATGAAATGACTTCATGTTAGGCTTTAAAAGTAGACTTTTATAAAAACAACAACAATTGGAAGTGAAACAAAATTTTCATATGAATATGAGTTCCTTACACTAGTTTACTAAATCTTAGTTTAATTATCTATTTTAAGCATACAAAACTGGGATTTATTCACTTAATGAAAATAAGAACCAAAACCCTCTAGTTATGCAGACTTCTACAACTTGGCAACCAGAAAGTCCAAACTTGAATCATGCCTTCCAAGTACCAAGAAAGACCCTGTAGAACAGTGACGATCAACCAGGGATACATGTACCCCTGGGGGTACGCAGATGCCTTCCAGGGGGTACATAAACTCATTTAGATATTTGCTAAGTTTTAAAAGCTACATAGAAAGCACTAGTGAAGTCAGCACAAACTAAAATTTCATACAATAACTTGTTTATACTACTCTACAGTATATATATACACTGAAATGCAAATATAATATTTATATTCCAACTGATTTATAATAATACGGTAAAAATGAAAAAGTACTTTTTCAGAAATAGTCTGCAGTGACACTTTTGTGTTTTTATGTGTGATTTTGTAATGTGTAGTTTTAAAATGAGGTGAAACTTGGGGATACACAAGACAAATCAGACTCCTGAAAGGGTTACAGTAGTCTGAAAGGGGTACAAGTAATCTGGAAAGGTTGAGAGCCACTGCTGTAGAACACAGAATCTGGCATTTTGTTTCCCTCAACTCATGCAGACTCAAATGCTGGCTGTCCTGCGCTACAGAATGCCATAACTTACCATTGTTTCCAGTTTTATACAGTTCCATACCCAATCGGGATCACAAGGCGCTGTGAAGCAAGATTTTACTAACTTGTTTAAACACTAATTTTTTGTTTACCCTTTGAGCTAAGTTTCTTTGCTTTTTTTTTTTTTCAGAACTGAACATTAAAACAAACAAACAAAACTTTCATCCATAAGGACATGCTCCATGCACCAGCAGACTTCTGCAGTTGATTGAATACAAATGGTGTGTTGACTATGCCTTTGATGCTGGTGTGACGAAGTGGGGGGCTTTCTTGGTTTTTTTCTTGTTATTATCAATGGTTTTTATGCAGAGAGGTGGGACGCAGTTTCCCTGGATGTTACTGGTTTAACAAAGGGATAGGAGAGGGAGTTTGTTGTTACAGAGGACCAGCAAGGGAACTTTGGACCCCAACTAATGGCCTGGAGAATGGAAACCTGAGCAACTGCTGACCTAGTGACTGGGAGGCCCAGTTCGGAAGTCACAGCCAGTTCTGGCCAGTAGGAGGACAATGGGCTGTGAAGAGAGGACCCCGGTGACCTGACCAGCCAGTTCTAGCCAGGTGGGTACAAAGGATGGTGGACAGGAGAGGAGGCCCAGGCGACCGTGTTTACCTGGAGAGAAGACAATGGACAGAGACAGGGCTGGTGGTAGGTCATATCATGCACAGCTGGAAAGCATGGGGGCATGGGTCTGGAGAGAGCGGGCAGACCCCACCTGGATGCAGGGGAGACTTAAATGTACTGTGCTGAGGAGGGCCAGGCCCTGAAGGCCCTGAAAGTTTCCTATGTCGTGTTCAGACACTCAATAAACCCTCCTGTTTTACGCTGGCTGAGAGTCACTCTGGTCTACAGAACAGGGTTGCATTCTTCCCTCTGGGAGTGGAGGCCCCAGGGGTCCAGAGCAAGTGGACTCTCTGAAGGGCCCACAGCGAGAGACAGGTATGCTACAGCTCAGAGAGATGCGGTTCCAGGAGGCAGAGGGGTTTAACCCTCAGGAGAGGGTGGACTGCTGAGAAGGGCTGTCTCACTGAAGGGGGTTTCCCCCAGGGACTATACAGGACAAGAATGGGCAAAACCCGCGAATCCACGACAGCTGGCTATTGGGAATATTCACTGTACTTTGCTACAGTTGTATTTGCCAAATGTTCTCAACATTCAAAAACATAGACCTTTAAATTTAGAACTTCAGTCTTATTAAGGAGTTTCTTTGGCTGGTAAATGTCAGCTGCAGATACAATTCAGTGATTGAGTTGGGTCATGCTGCCATGTACACCTAAAACACCCTCGTAGTTAATAGTGAAAAAGCTCCATTTCTCTCTTCATTCAAATAACTAATGGGAAAAAAAAACAATTTCTCATTTATTTTCTGTAACAGTTTAACACCTGAGGCATGTAGTTAAAAAATTCATGACATTTTAACTGCAATTATTTCTCACGTTCTTTTGCTTTTCTAAGTAGCTCAAGTCCCTTGTTTTCCCAAGATTTGTTAAACTAGTGTTTTTCCAATCAACACAGTTTTCATGCAATGCAACCAGTAACCCACAAGAAAGAAAAGATATTTGGTCTTGAGCATAAGAGATTTTTAAAAAGCATCAATATTTAGTGCTCAGATGCTATTTTGGAAGTGAATAACTAAATGAAGCCTGTACCAACATTTTATTTTACAATTATTGTTAATAACTTACACTTCTACAGCACTTTTCACCTGATGACATCAAAACACTTTACTAACATTAGGTGTAGTGAAACTTGCTTGTATGGGTTAGATAAATATTACACTAGTTTTAAACAGTAAACCAAATACAGAGATTTAACCAACATGCCAAAGTTCCCACAGCAAAGCACTGACTGAGTTCTGAATAAACTCAAGAATCCTGAGTCACAATACTGTGCACTAGCAGGCAACATTACCTCTTAACAGAAAGCAAATGTAAGTTACCTAATAAATAGCAATAAGTAGTAAAAAGACAAATTTTTGAATATGCTCTGCCAAATTTTAATTTACTTTTTAAGATCTACTAGAAACATTATACATTTAGAAGGATGATCACTAATATGAAATGGTATCAGATCAAGAAAAAGTACTTGACATACATTAAAGTATAAACAGAACAAAATATTAGCCAAAAATCCTTCACAATTATTTCAAAATGCATACATATATAAATGTAGATATATAGATTTATAGATTAAAGGGCCAGAATGAACCAATGTAATCATCTAGTCTGACCTCTTGTGTAACACAGGCCACAGGTTTCCCTGAATTAGCTCCTGTCTGACCTGGAGCATATCTTTTAGACCAGTGGTTCCCAAACTTTAACAACCTGTGAACCCCTTTCACTAAAATGTCAAGTATTGCAAACCCTGCTCCTAAAAATAAATATTTCCAGGGATTTTCTCCTTTACCCGAGTATAAATTAGAAAAGCAGTGATCTTGGAAATACAAAATAAGTTTTTGACATGCTTATTACACATTATTTATCATTACAGTATTTTTATTACATTACGAAAATCACAACATTCTTCCAAACTTGTATCACTTTGACTAAACATGTTATAAAACAAGGCTCCTATGTTTCAAGAAGTATCAGATGTGAAACATCATGAAGGTATTTAAGAAGCAAACACAAAAGAGGTCGTCCTATACAAGCATTCAGGTCTTCAGCAGTCCAGGCAAACGACACACGTTACAACAAAGCTTAAACTTGTTGTTCTTAATAATTTTACAAACAATACTAGCTGCCTATTTAATTTTAAAAACAGCAAAAAAATATCCACCTCCCTTTCCATTTCTTATAAGGAGTCTTGGGATTTAAATCTCCTCCGTGTGTTAGATATGCTTGCTTTGATCTGCTTAGCTCATGGAAGTCCAGGGGCTCCAGGATGCTGGACGCATGCTGCCTGGGGTCCCTGAAGGCAACTGTCTGCCATTAGGGAATTCTTTCCCAAGAACCCCCTGTAATATGTCACGAACTACCAGGGGTTTACGAACCAGTTCGGGAACCACTATTTTGACAAACATGCAATCTTGATTTAAAAATAGCCAGTGAGAGGCAATCTACCATATTGCTAGGTAAGCTGTTCCAATGGTTAATTGTCCTGTTTAAAATGTGCATATCATTTTTAATTTGAATTTGTCTAGCTTCACCTTTTAGCCATTTAATCTTATATGCCTCTATTTATTAGATAAAAATTTTGATAATAGAGGCCTTTTCAATTTCCCAAGTAGGTACTTACAGACTGTGGTTAAAAGACAACAGACAAATCAAATACTGACAACTACTGAAAGAACCCCCAATCTACTTAAAAAATGCTTTTTATACAGTCTTAAAAAATATTACTCTAGATAAACATATAAAACTCTACCAAAACACAACATATCCATATTGATCACAAATCTTTAAAGGAATATCATCAACTGGAAATCTACTCAATTTCACAATACGATTTAAAAACAGTTTCAGACAGTATATCTACCACAGTCCCCCTAACAATATTTTGTGGTTTAACAATCCCAGTTCATAATTTTAAAAATGTCTCTGCCCCTCCATGCTGTATCAAAGAATCGAGCAAACAAAAAATGGAAAACTAACTAATTCTACACAGGAAACTGTTTAAAGAGATTATACACAAAGTGCTGTCAAATGCAAAAAATAGTTTTCTATCTTTACAGTCTACTTCAGCTGTAGTAAACTTAAGTGTTACTTGAAAAAAAAACAGTACATAAAACATTGTCAGACAGTGGTAAAATATTAAATTAACGAATACCCCCTTTAAGTTCTACTTGAAAGGAATTACAACTAAGAGCTGTTTTGAAGACTATGTTGTGCAATAAAGGATACTAATGACCTCTTAAACATAAAATAGTTTCCTATATGAAACAAAACACAATACTTGACTAACCTTAATATTAATATTTAAAATTGTGTCCCCCTTTTATATTCTCTATTTCAACACATTAACAGTGGATTTGAGCTTAAAACTAAAAATTAAAGATCACAAATTATTCCACAAGAACTAATGTTTAAATTTATATATGTATTTAAAAAACAAAACAAAGAAGCATTACAAATTACAAACCAAGACCTAATCCTGCAAGCTCTTCTGAGCAAGTGGATTTGATCCAAGTTCTAATACGTTAGTTTTGTGATGTGAAAATATTTAATTATATTACAAATTTATATAGTAAAATTCATTTCAATGCACTCAAATCTGACTTTTTGGCACCTTGAATAACATGACTCACAATAGAACACTATCATCATTTGTCATTCCAGTTAAATCTAACTAAGAGACAAAACTCGGAGATGTCTTCACCTGCCCTTTTTCCTAGCTATCATATAACATGCAAAACTTCAAGTCTGACCATGCTTTGAAATCTTTCTGAATTCAAATTCTCAATTGTGTGCACAATCCCAGAGTTGGAATGCTTTTACACCTGAAAAATTTAAAATGCTAGACTATTATTTCATTCTTTTATAATCAAAACCTATTTTGCGGGGTTACAGATTCCCAGTATCAATAAAGAAATTTAGAGGGAAAAAAAAAAGTTGGGGAAGGGGAGAAGATTGGTGGCTGTGTTTTGGAGCTTTTGCTATGACAACTAATATCTGGCAGTTTGGCTGAGTTTGTGACACTACTCTAGGAAGGGACAGATTTGGATATTTGGCATTAAATATTTTCCTTTTAGGTATCTGTCCATACATAGGAAAAGCACTGCAGTTGCCTAGATTTGGGAGGCTTATGAAACCAGTTCAGTCTAGTAAGAACAATAGAATTCTCAAAGTAGACATTTCTCAGAAGCTGGCATCTAAAAGGAAGAATGTTGATGTCTGTGCTCTCGCACTTTTGCTATGACAATGAGTGAAATGTGTGACTTAAAATATAATACAGATGCACAAACATTACTAGAAATTGTGTAGCTAAATCCCTTGGTCAGCTTTGAAAAATTTCAATCATTATCTTTAAGGTTACTGGTGTTAAATGGCATTTCACGTTTGTGTAACTATATGCAGATCTTGCTAATTATTAAATTTACCAACTTTGGTTTTAATCCTGTAATCAGGTGTGTGTAAAAGGTCCCAGATGTAAAACTATAAGTAGAGCCCTATCAAATTCACATACTGTGAAATCTGGCCTCCCCCGTGAAATCTGCCGGATGGAGGTGCCCCAGCCAGGGCTCCTACCATGCACCCAGGCTCCAGCTGCTAGTCCTGGCAGGGCTAGGACTTCCTCTTCTTCTGCAAAGGCCACACCTGGATCCGGGTCATACCTGCCTCTTAGAACCTCCCCCAGTTGTAGGAAGCTCTGCAACCCTGCCTCGCTTCCTGTCCCATCGCTCTCCAGCCATGGGGGGGAAGGGTCACTGTACAGGGAGTGGCTACGGAACTTCTACAAGGTTCCAGCGCCCCCAGCTCTGCTCCTCCCTAGCTCCGGGCCCAGTGCTTGGGGCTAAAAAGGCCTTGTGCTGGCTGTGGGTGAAGGGACCACAGCGCCCCCCTGACCGCAGGGACCCATCCAAAAAGTGATGACTTCTCTATATCAGGGGTCTTCAAACTTTTCCCCCCGCAGCCCCTTGCCACGGAGGAAAAAGTCTGGCAGCTCCCCAGGCGGGTATGTGCGCCGAAATGCTGCCGCAAAAAACGGACGCTTGTGGCAGCATCTCGGCGGTCTAAAAATAGCCCGCCTGGGAGTTCGGTGGTCTCCTGGGCAGTCTCAGCGGCGGTGCCAGGGTCTCACGCACCCCTGGGGATGCGCGCACCCCAGTTTGAAGACCACTGCTCTATATCATGTGACCCTCCCATCTGCACTATCCTCTGCTCTCCAGCTGCCCAACTCTGAAGGCAGCGCCTCCATCAGCAGCAACACTCAAGTATGGGTGGCAATATCAGGAACACGTCCCCCCAGGATAGCTTTGTGACATCGCTGCACATCATCTTTTGGATTGGGATTCCCATGGTTATAACACCATGAAATTTCAGATGTAAAAATCTGAAACTGTGAAACTGATTACTTTTAAAAGCCTATGACTGTGAAGTTTAGGTAGGGCTCTCACTAAAAGATCATGCAGTTATTCTGATTGGTAATGCATAAGTCTTGACAGTTATGTGCATTTAAAAAAAAGTCTGTGAAAGTTAATGTTTTTAAATTAATTATTACTATTGTCCCTACAACTGAAAGAAGGGATAAATGTCTGAAGACAGAAGGCTAAGAAAAGGGCAACGAAGCTGGTAGTACGCGGGCTTCAGTCGCTAGAAAAAGGAGCCGAAGAAGGTGATGAAAATGGAGGTGTTATATATTAGAACATAACCTCTGGAGTATTGTTTCCTCTCTCTTGTCCTGAAACATTTATTTAGATAATCTAAATTACAGTTTTCAAAATAAAAATATACTCCTTTGCCAAATGTTAAATTGTAATGCTTTGTTACCATTCCACTGCACAAGAATCTATCTTGATCGCTTGACTATTTTGCAAAATAAGATGTTTGATTTACTGAATGCTTAATTCAAATAAATCCTAAACACGGTCTGAACATTAATATACTAACACTTACCTCTCAAATTTTTGCACTGATTAATTTAATAGAATCCTACAAATTGGAGATATAAAATTATAGGATTTTTTCTAATTTCTAAACCACCATAGGGTTGCTCCTTCAAGTTTATTTTCTAATGTTCTGTCCAGTCTAATTTTAAATGGCTAGTTCATTTAACTTTCCTCAGACACAACCTGACCCTGAAAGGTAGAGCACCTCTTGCAAGGTACTGGGCATCCTTAATTCCCAAATAGTTTGTGGTAAGCTCGTGTGAGAAAAACCTGCATTGACAGTATTAAATTCTGAACATAAGCTATATCATGTACAAACATGTTATCTTGCAGTAGCCAAGTATGTGGGATCAAGCAACTTCAAAACAAAACTAGACTGAACACCAAACATTAAAACAGAACTTGATGAAGTGTCAAATGTTGCTGCTCAGAGATCACCGAAATAACAGTTTTATTAATTCAAAAGTTGGGCATTTTTCCATCTGAAGAGGAAACCTATGTAATATTAAGGAAGAGCCAAAGCTCCCGTTATATATAAACATAAATGAAAATACATATTGTACTGATAGTATTGAGTAATAAAATATTTTAACATGATTGGTTGGTATGTGTCTAAATATTTTATACATACTAAGGAGAGCTGAGCAGATAATTCTGAAGTGTTTTTACTGTTTATGAAATGTCTAAAATACCAATGAAATGGTCAAGATCCAAATGGATAGTGATTTTCTCATACTTACATCATTATTCAACAAATTATTCTTTGGACTTTGTACACTGTAGAGCTTGCTGTTTAAGCTGCATTGCTAGGTGTGACAAGTCACATATGCCTAATCCCAGGCATACTGCAAAGAGCTACAAAAGGATCTCTCAAAACTGGGTGACTGGGCAACAAAATGGCAGATGAAATTCAATGTTGATAAATGCAAAGTAATGCACATTGGAAAACATAATCCCAACTATAATTATAAAATGTTGAAGTCTAAATTATCTGTTACCACCCAAGAGAAAGATCTTGGAGTCATTGTGGATAGTTCTCTGAAAACATCCATTCAATGCGCAGCGGCAGTCAAAAAACTGAAAGGAATGGTGGGAATCATTAAGAAAGAGATAGATAACAAGACAGAACATATATTACCTCTATATAAATCTGTGAATACTGCGTGCAGACATGGTCGTCTCATCTCAAAAAAGATATACTGGAATTGGAAAAGGTTCAGAAAAGGGCAACAAAAATGATTAGGGGTATGGAAATGCCGCCATATGGGACTTTTCAGCTTGGAAAAAAAATGACTAAGCGGAGATATGATAGAAGTCTATAAAATCGTGTTTGGTGTGGAGAAAGTAAATAAAGAAGTGTTATATATGCCTTCTCATAATATAAGAACTAGGGGTCACCAAATGAAATTAATAGGCAGGAGGTTTAAAACAAACAAAAGGAAGAATTTCTACACACAACACACAGTCAACTTGTGGAACTCTTTGTCAGAGGATGTTGTGAAGGCTAAGACTATAACAGGGTTCAAAAAAGAGCTAGATAAATTCATGAAGGATAGGTCCACTGATGGTTATTGGCGAGCGTGGGCAGTGATGATGTCCCTACCCTCTGTTTGCCAGAAGCTGGGAGTTGGTGACAGGGGATGGATCACTTAATGATTACCTGTTCTGTTCATTCCCTCTCAGGCATCTGGCATTGGCCGCTGTTGGAAGACAGGATGCTGGGCTAGATGGACCTTTGGTCTGACCCAGTATGGCCATTCTTATGTTCTTATAACATTGTTTATCTTCAGTGTTTGGATGAGTAATTTGTATAGTCATGTTTTTCAAGCACACGAAGGAAAAATAATTAAAAATGAACAAAAAAGTTGCACAAACATGGACAAGGCAAAGTTAACAAATGTATGTGTGGATTTTGTTTTGTAATATAACTATTTATTGCTCCTTCTATGCAGAGAATTCCAAAACGTTTCACAAATTTAAGATGCTTTACATCTACATACAGATGTGCTGCAAATACATTATCTATTTTATATACAGTGCTGGTGATTAGCCAAACCCTAGTTGCACAAAAGGATCTCAAAGGATCTCAAAGCACATCAGAAATAATTAAGCCTTTCAGAAAGCCCCGTGAAACAGGTAGTTATTATTAGCCGTTTCATAAGTACGTAAATTCAGAGGAACAGTTATGTGACTCAGTCATCAGGATCAGATCTCCTGACTCCAAGTCGTATGCTTTAAAAAAGACAAACCTCTCTCTTCCATTCATACATTTTAAGGCTCAGTGGGATCAATGATGACCTAGTCTAATTTCTCCTGTAACAAAGGTCATACTTTTCATCCAATGATTCCTGAATCTAGCCGAACAGCTTGTCATAAAACTAGAACATATGGAGCTTTTCTACATGGAGAAATTTATAGGCAAAACTTTAGCTGTATAATGTCAGCAAAATGCACTATGCAGACTCATTCATTCAGAATAAGACGGCCACACTTGAAGACCATATAAACTAAAGCAGAAAAAAGCATATTCCAGACTGTGTGTGTGTGCGTATTATATTTGTGTAACTGTAGCACTATAGTCATACATATATAATTATGCCACTCGATTTCCCCATGTAGACCAGCCCTGTTTATCTGACAGAAATAAAGGATACTTAACAGAGTCCAAAAAATGATTTTTTTTGTTGAAAATCTAAGATGCAGGCACCTCACCACTCCCCTGGTGCCGGCCCAACCCCACCCCCAACCCAGAACACAGTGAACTGGGTTACATTTTCAGCAGGTCTGCTCTGCTGTGCTTCTGCACAAGAAACAGGCTCATGTTGGCACCACCATCCTGCCCTTGTCCATGGCTGGGGTGCACGGCTTGCTGCCCCCACAGGCCTTTGTAGGGATCGCATGACCTCCCCCAGAGGTCAACCACCTCTGGCGAAGACTGCAGCAGCTTCCGTAAGGACCAGACAGCTCCCTCACTGCCGCTCACAGCCCTCAGCCGGTCCCAACCCTAGAGACACCATCACTGCCTAGCTCACCCTGACCCATGGGCAGACACACCGCCCAGCAACAGCTGCCAAACCTGAGTAAGGCGGCGGGGGGAGGGAAAGAAATAATCCCCCCGCCCTCAGCTACCGCACAGCCGGTCACGTGATATATCCTCCCCCGCCGACCCCACAGGGGAAAAACCAGCAGCAACTGCCCGTCCGCCCCTCACTCACCCTCTCTCGCCGCCGCCGCGGACATGTCCTCTCGCGAGCTTTGCGGCCGAGAGCTCGCTCTCTCTCGGATGCGGGTTGCGTGCCCAGACCGTTGGCCTGCGGGTAGAAGGGGTGGGGGGAGTACGTGTGCGCGCGCTCCGGTTCCGGCCGCCTCGCACATGTGGGGAACGGAGGAGAAGGGAAGGGCAGGACAGGTTTCTCCATCCGGGTCCTTCTTATCCCTCTCTCCTTCTCCCGCCCCTTCTTCTTCTCCTCAGGCGGCAGCGTGCAGAGGCAGCGGGTTGGGAGCTGCGTGTCGTAGTCGCCGCAGCTCTCCGCCGTCTTTCGGACTTGGCTACTCGATCAGCTCAGGGTTGCAGGGGGGACCCGGTCGTTCATTGACACTCGCCGCAGCTTTCTGAGCGAGGGTGTGTGGTGCAGGGCATGGCCTTTCCATCTCCCTGCTACAGTGGGTGCAGGGTCAGAGTTGATCCTAGCCCCCCACCTCTCCCTACACGAGGGCCATTACTCATCTTAAAGCATGCCCAGATCTAGAGACCTTTCCCCCAGGCTTCGTGAGGATTTCCACAGGATTGGGTGAGAGTGGGATGAGGAAGCAACAGAGCAGTTCCCACAGTATTTTCCCTCAACTGGTGGGTTTATACTAATCTGAAATTCAAAGCGAAAGGGCATGAACGCTGGAACTGGGGATACTGGTGCACACCCTGATATGCAATGCTTTCCATTGTAAGCAAAATTTATAGTTTTGTTCAATGGCTCTCAGCATCCCTGCTATATAAATTGAAAGGTGGCATATGATTCTGAACATAGACTAAACTACATGTGTACACTTACTCTTAAGCCTTAGCCACACATCTAGACCAAACAACTGCAGACTAGAACCAGATTAAACAACACACAAAATACACATGGGCCAAATGCTCCTGCGCCTAAGCGCTCAGATCATAATGGGTGTGAGAGGAGAGTCAAAAAGAAATGTTCACAAACACCAGGAAATACAAATGGTGGGTTCTACTCTGCTCTTACAAAAGGTCAATGCACAGCTGAGACTGTTGAATTACAAGCCTGCAGCAGTGACAGAGTCCTGTGGCACCTTAAAGACTAACTAAAGTATTAAAGCATTAATAAAGCATTAGCTTTCGTGGGCTAATACCCACTTCGTCAGATGCATGCAGTGGCAGTATCCAGGGGCAGGTATAAATAGGTAGGCAAAAACCAAGTTAAAGATAACAGGGTGGGTCCAATGAGGCTGAACCAGCTGTTATCTCTAATCAGGGAGGTGTGAACAGCGAGAGACGAGAAACTGCTCTTGTAGTTAGATAGCCATTCAAAATCTCTATTCAGTCCCAAATTGATTGTGTCAAATTTGCAGATGAATTGCAAAAAAAAAAAAAAAAGCCTGCAGCAGAGTATGTGTAATGGGGGAAAAATTACCTTTGGATGATATTCAGGCTGCAAGTCTGAGTATTTAAAAATGCAAATTGAATGGTTTTCATAGCATGTGCAAAGACCAACTCTGCTTCCACCAGAGTGAAAATTGAGTATTCCCACTGAAATAAATGTTCTACTAAGTACTAATGTAGAACCAGTGTTCTGCTTTGCACAATCTGCATCTCACATATACAAAAATCTTATCTCTTGAGTTCCAACTATTTTTCTGCAAAACCACAAAATAAAAACCTAGTTGCAGCTCTATTAAATCATACCCTTTGCAGCACTTATTTATACTACATCATGGAGAAGCTCCAGTCATGGACCTGGAGCCAATTGTGCTAAGCAATGCTTAAAAAACAAACTGGTTCCTGCTCCACAGAGTTTATGACAGAGTTGTTTGATGCCACAGTACCACAAAATATGGACATGCATGAAAGAAAGCAAACTTTTAATAATTTAAATTTTGTTTTTAATGTTAAAAAATAAAGTGGGTGAAGTTAATTTTTTTGAATCAGAGAATAGAAATATTTTTATTTCAAGTGGCCTTTTCATGGGAATGTGGCCTTAAATGTAGACTGAAGTCTGTAAGGACAAAATCGTAAAAAAATTGAGAAATTTAGGATTATTGATTCACCAAAGCTGATTATATTACAGTAACTTGTAAAATTAAACCAAGGATTTGGCATGACAGGACAAATGCATTTTTTGAGGAACATGGAAGGTTGCCAGTATTTCATGAGATTTTATTCTAAATTGATTTGGATCCTATGATTTCTTCCGTTACATAGGCCAGAAGGGAAGGAGAGAGAAATTAGGAAACAAAGTGCCTCCTAGTCCTGCAGAAGATGAGGCAACAAAGACAGCATGGCATGCTCCCCACTTCCCTTAGCTACTTCCAAGCTACAGGATGTCCCTTCTGTGATTTCTCTAGCACAGCTACAGTGGGATGCCATAACATTGGTGTACCAAGGCAGATTCCCACAAGTTAGTGGATCCACAGAGCATTGCGTAGACTCAAGGATCCACACAGTTGCAAAAAGAGTTCCCTAAGGATCTTATGGCTCTGCAAATTTAATGGGATGTATCCCATAAACATCCCCTCTAAGAGGATGTTTAAAAGAAAAAAGAAAACTAAAGATAGCCTTACATAATATCCTGGATACTCTATCCCCATTATCTACCACGGAGGTGAGGGGGGCAGCCCTTTAGTTGCACGGAACTGACAAAAGAAGAGTGTTGACAGATATTATTTTATAATTCTGATGCTAGAATACAGACTATCACAATTAAAAGTATTTTAGGCTTATTTTAAGTGTGTAATCATCCAGGGAACTCCAAACTATTCAGAAAAGAGTGCAAGTATAATTTAGTGTAAACACTTAACAAAATTTTGGGCAGCCAATATATGGAAATTAATAGGCTCTATCAAACCATGGCTATGTCCACTACTTGAATTTGGAGAGTATTAAGAGTTAAACCCTTTTTTGGGCCCTTCTTGAAAACATGAATGTTGTAAACTCACCTCTTACGCTTTTTAATGCCTAGCTCTAATATCAAGCACTGGAAGTATCTGGAGTATGACGACATGCATACTCTCTCTCTAAAGATGAATAAATCCTCAGTGCTGTTTCTCAGATAAAATAAATGAATAAAATCAAGTCTGCTGGAATAAAACTCTGGTCTAAGGAACTCCAGTAATTAGTCAGAAAAATCCTCATTAATGAATTCTAAAATGCACACAAAGCCTATAAAGTAATAGGAAAAAATATGATTGGTCATTCCTTAGCTCCAGGCCACAAGCATTTGAACGTTAACAGTATTGAAGATGAAAGGTCACACAGAAATGACAAAAGAAATTAAGTTATGGAATTTCCTGTTCTCCAAACTCATTGAATAATCAGGGTATTTGCTTTATTAAGATTATCTCAGCTTGCATTTCATAGACTTTTTGTACTGACTGGAGAGTAAAGGAGAGAGAAGGACCAATACTGTTTGTTTTCCTAAGAATGGGAAGGAGGGCAAAGCACCTACATTAAGATATCTGCCAGATATCCTTATATATTTACACACATTAAGATAAGTTGTCATGATAAGCTCTAATGTTTGGACTTGCAATTACTTTGCCAGGGAAAGATCACATGGACAAAATTCAGATTCAGAATCTATACAGATGTTATTTCCAATTTGGGTAAGTCAGGTGACCATGTATGTTTCAAGGAAAGAGAGACAACTACAAAGAAATATAAAAAATGTTTTCAAGAAATGGCAGACAAGGTTTTATATTCATTGTTCAAAATCATAAATCTGAATAGGAGTATGTGATCATATAAATAATTATTGAAGAAATATGGAAGTGTCTCTCTATATGGAAGAGTGGGGGGATATGGAGGAGGGGGCAGTCAGGGAACAAAGCAGGGTGGCTTAGATGTGGTGGTGGGATCCTGGGGAGGGGTGGTTATGGTGGGGGGATCTCGGGAGAGGCAGTCAGGGAACAAAGAACAGGAGGGCTTAGACGGGGTGGGGTTCTGGGGTGGCAGTTGGAGTGGGGGAGGTCTCCAGAGGGGGCGATCAGGGGACAAGGAGTGGGGGGCGGGTTGGATAGGTCAGGGGTTCTGAGGGGGGCAGTCAGGGAGCGGGAAGTGTGGGGGGGGTTGGATAAGGGGTGGGGTCAGGCTGTTTGGGGAGGCACAGCCTTTCCTACCCGGCTCTCCACAGAATTTTTAACTCTAATGTGGCCCTCGGGCCAAAAGGTTTGCCCACTCCTGTACTAACCCATCTCACAGCAAAGAGCTTTTCAGCAAGCTGGAAGAAACTATAAAAGAGGGAAAGTGACATCACCACTTGGCCTCTCTCTCCCATCAACTCAACACCAAGAAGAAACATCTGGAGGACAAAGACTTTGAATTGGGGAGGGTGGTCCCAGGCCATAAAAGAGTTCCAGCCTGTATACTTGAGATTTGTGACCTGTTTGTGCCATCTGCTAGAGGTTTGTGGCTTGACAGTATCACAGAGAGGGATACCCCAGGTTGATGAGACAGGGGGCTCAGTGGTCGCACAGTCTAGATTGTATCCCGGAAACTCCCATCACAATAGTCTCCAGAGTATTTTAGAAAAATGGAACCAGAGAAACTTACTTTCCTGCAGAAAAGAGCATTTTTCCTCTAAATAAGCCAATTTGGGGGTGCAGGGGAAGGAATAATGCAAATCACTTGTGGGAGAGGCAGGAAAAAAAGCATGCTGAAAAGATGTTGCTTACTTTCTCCATATGGAAAGCAGCAAGAAGGCAGCACCAAAATTGATGTTCATGTCCTAGAATTGGGGTACATACTATTCCTCTATATTTATTCCTTCTATTAACTGTTCTAGAGAAGGCAACAGCCACTTCCACTCCACAAAAGATGAAGCAGAAAGCATTCTCTTTTTGCAAAATGTCATGTTTATATGGGGCTAACAACAAATGGAATTGATTAATAAAGTTATATGACAATTTTAATAAGTTAACAAGATGTAAATAACATTAGAACCTCCATTATGAACACCAGAGTTATGAACTGACCGGTCCATCACACACCTCATTTGGAACCAGAAGTATGCAATCAGGCAGCAGCAGAGACCAAAAAAAAAAAAAAAAAAGAAGCAAATATGTTACAGTACTGTGTTAAATGTAAACTACTAAAAAAAATAAAGGGAAACTTTTAAAAAATTGACAAGGTAAGGAAACTGCTTTTGTGCTTGTCTCATTTAAATTAAAATGGTTAAAAACAGCATTTTTCTCCTGCATAGTAAACTTTAAAAGCTGTATTAAGTCAACGATCAGTTATAAACTTTTGAAAAAAACAACCATAACGTTTTGTTCAGAGTTATGTTATAGCCAGATGGTCAAGAAAGGACGAGTGAAAAGACTTACCACCACCAGAAAACCATCAATGCACATCCATAATGAAGGAAAGGCAGATTGATGACCCTGAAGTGGAGGCTGGCACCCCTAAAAACAAGACAATTGTTTAAACTGAAACCAGGACAGGATGATCTTCTCTCAGGTGTTTTGGCATGTTAACATCAAAAGATAACACCAAGTAAGAAGTAACTGGTCATGACTGACACAGCAAAATCCATAGATTTCAACGGAGAAAAAAGACTATAAGAATAGGGTGCTTTGCCATAGGACTTTGAGTTCGTCTTGCCACAACAGCAGGAGCACCGGATCGCAAACGACAGAGCCCGGCTCCTCACTCATGCTCAAGTTAAGAGTGTGTGTGCATGTGTGTGTGTCTGAAAAGCATATGCTAACTGCTGTATTCTTTTTTCCCCTGAAAAGATCCCATGTGCTTTGTATGAGCATAGCATAATCGCCACACATGTCTCCACTGAGAGGGCAGCTCTCATTTTGGTGTCCTTGTGCTGCAGTGCTGGGGTAAGCTCTGCTCACAGTTCCAGCAGAATGGCTTTCCACATCTGAAAGTTCTGCAACCATTGCTTGTCATCCCAGACCTGAATAATGATGCAATCCCACCACTCAGGGCTTGTTTTCTGAGTCCAAAGCAATGGTCCACCATGTTCAGCTGCTCTGTGAATGCCAAAGTAATCTGATGTTGTTTATTTCCATGGTACTTAGCAGGTCAGGCAACTCTGATTCCAGTTCAGACTGGAAGCTCATGATATTCTGTATGATCATCTGTGATGTGTTCATGACAGTGACCACAACAGTAGAGAGCAGTGTGGGACCCATCCTCTCAGATGGAGATAGCTGGTGTACAGTAAACAGGGGTCACTGAAAAATGCTACAAAATGCAGTCAGAAGCCCATAGAATGCTGGGATGAAAAGAACTGCATCATGGGATGTTGAGCTTGCACCCATGATGCACCGCAATCCACTCCCTCTTTCCACAGCTAGCTGCAGAAGATGGCAAGTAGCACAATGGGATAGCTACCCACAGTGCATTGCTCACATTCTCAATGCTCGAGCTCCAAGCGTGGACGCGTTCTCCCAACAGAAGGAGTAGTGTGAACATGCACAAGTGAAGTTATTATACCTAGTTTCAATTGTTGGTTTAAGTTGGGTTGACAAAACTCTGTAAGCGTAGGACAAAGTGGATAACAGTTCATCTTATTAAACACTTGGAGCTCTACCTTCTGAAAGTGGAGAAACAACAAAGGGGAAAAAAGCTGGTTAACAGTATTAACACAATTTATGCTAGTGCATCATTTTAACAAAAGCACTGATTTCAGCCAACATAATCAAGAAGTGAAACCGAGAGTACATTTAAAGATGCAAATAACTATTCAAAAACAGTTAGTCCCACAAACTCATTCCATGGAAACTGTCCAACCCAACACAATAGTGCTAATCTCCTGGACACCACCTTTCCTGTTTTAGGCATGAATATATACAATACTTCTTTATTTTACTCCTCTCTATCCAGGAAAAAAAATCAATTTGCCCACAAGAATAATAATTAACTCTGTGTGTCCTTTACTTACAATAGAAGTAAGAGAAATGTGCAGAAGTAGAATGATTGCTATGGATAGGAGAATATTGTTTCCAAATAATACGGACCTGTCTCTGCCTCACACTTACAAATTAGCATCTTGCTGTTAATAACTGCTACAAGGAAAAGGGGGTTCAACTATATGAAGAGACCAAGTTTTTTCAGTCCTATAACTAAAAGGAATAATAAAAACTAAACCTAGAACTAGTTACAAAACTGGAGCTGTCCAAATATTGGTAATAGGGTTTAACAGCACAGAATTGAATGCATTAGTTATATCACTGTCAGTCGTATGAATATAAGACTATAAGACAGGCCATACTGGGTCAGATCAAAGATCCAATCAGCCCAGTATCCTGTCTACCTATAGTGACCAATGCCAGGTAGGGTAACCAGACAGCAAGTATGAAAAATCGGGGGAGGGGGGAGATCAAAAAAATTGGGACTGTCCTATAAAAATCAGGACATCTGGTTGCCCTAATTCCAGGTGCCCTGGAATGAGTGAACCTACCAAGTAATGATTAAGTGATCTCTTTCCTGCCATCCATCAACACTCTCTGAGAAAGAGAGGCTAGGGACACCATTCCTTACCCATCCTGGCTAATAGCCATTAATGGACTTAACCTCCATGAATTTATCCAATTCTCTATTAAACCCTGTTATAGTCCTAACCTTCACAACATCCTCAGGCAAGGAGTTCCACAGGTTGACTGTGCACTGTGTGAATAAGAACTTCCTTTTATTTGTTTTAAACCTGCTGCCCATTAATTTCATTTGATGGCCCCTAGTTCTTATATTATGGGAACAAGTAAATAACTTTTCCTTATTCACTTTCTCCACACCACTCATGATTTTATATACCTCTGTCATACTCCCCCTCCCAGTCTCCTCTTTTCCAAGCTGTCCTAGCCTCTTTAATCTCTCCTCATATGGGACCTGTTCCATTTTAGTTGCCCTTCTCTGAACCTTTTCTAATGTCAGTATATCTTTTTTGAGATGAGTCCACATCTATAGGCAGTATTCAAGATGTGGGGGCACCAGGGATTTATATAAGGACAATAAGATATTCTTCATCTTATTCTCTAACCCTTTTTTAATGATTCCTAACATCCTGTTTGCTTTTTGACTACCGCAGCACACTGCATGGATGTCTTCAGAGAACTATCCACGATGACTCCAAGATCTTTTTCCTGAGTAGTTGTAGCTAAATTAGCCCCCATCATATTGTACGTATAGTTGGGGTTATTTTTTCCAATGTGCATTACTTCACATTTATCCACATTAAATTTCATTTGCCATTTTGTTGCCCAATCACTTAGTTTTGTGAGATCTTTTTGAAGTTCTTCACAGTCTGCTTTGGTCTTAACTATCTTGAGCAGTTTAGGATCATCTGCAAACTTTGCCACCTCACTGTTTACTTCTTTCTCCAGATCATTTACAAATAAGTTGAATAGGATTGGTTTAAGGACTGATCCTCGGGGAACACCACTAGTTACCCCTCTCCATTCTGAAAATTTACCATTTATTCCTACTCTTCGTTCTCTGTTTTTTAACCAGTTCTCAGTCCATAAAAGGATCTTCCCTTTTATCCCATGGCAACTTAATTGTCAGAGCCTTTGGTGAGAGGGACCTTGTCAAAGGCTTTCTGGAAATCTAAGTACACTATGTCCACTGGATCCCCCTTGTCCACATGTTTGTTGACCCCTTCAAAGAACTCTAACAGATTATTAAGACATGATTTCCCTTTACAGAAACCATGTTGACTTCTGCCCAACAATTTGTGTTCTCCTATGTGTCTGACAATTTTATTCTTTACTATTGTTTCAACTATTTTGCCTGGTACTGATGTTAGACTTACCGGTCTGTAATTGCCAGGATCACCTCTAGAGCCATCTTCCAGTCATTGGGTACAAAAGCTGATTTAAAGGACAGGTTATAAACCCTAGTTAATAGCTCCACAATTTCACATTTGAGTTCTTTCAGAACTCTTGGGTGAATGCCATCTGGTTCCAGTGACTTGTTACAGTTAAGTTTATCAGTGCATCTCTACTTGATAATAAAAGATTAAATAAATGTAGCATAAACATGAAATAGCGATTACCTCTAAAAACAGTATAATGAAGGAAACAGCTGATGGTCAGCAACCCCTGCTTTGGTGTTGCATGTCCTATTATGTTTGGATTTATAGCAGTAACATAAAAATATGAATTCTGTTTCATGCTTCAAATATTCTTCATCTTCCAAGTCACCTTTCCTCTTGGAATCCACATAATCCTCATATCCAATGAGTTATTATGATCTTTAAGAAATATATGTTTTGGCATACACCCATACACTGTATTTGAGGGAAGGGTATAGTTAAAAAACAAACAAACCCAAGCCTATATGATTTTTTTGAAAGTATCATTCAGGAAAGATACTTTTCAGCTATATTTCAGCTATAATATAGAGTATGATCTTGGCCCATAAGGACAGCATCTCATGATCAGGCCTAGTAACAATCAAATACTAACATTTTATAGCAGTTACTTTAAATTAATTCTACAAACAAAATCCTAGGTTAAAAAAACTCTATTTCATTTTAAAATTGGTGGCCAAAAGTTAGCAACCCATTTACACAGTTCTGGGTCCCTTTACAATATTTCAAACCCAAATCAAAATGCCAATAAGAGGAGCAAAATAAATTGCCTACATCTTGAATTTACTGTCAGCAATAATGATCCCCATAAAAACTCCACACACAATCTCACACGTCAAAACTGAATACTATCCCAAACATTTTCTAACAGACCCTTCCTCAAATGTCTGAGAAAAGACATGGGTTTACAGTGTGTCTGATAGGGTAATAAGTCTTTGTTATGCTGTCTATTGTAACACACACAATGACACTGCCCTGTTCCATAATTCTTAGTCTTTGAATATCACTTGCCAAGTCCATGCTGCAGCTTATCATGTTACATGTATATGGTCTGATCGGTAGCCCTTACATATGTTGAACTCCCACAGAAATCAAAGAAATTTTTCTTTCATTGAACCAGCTCACCTTTAGTAGGATGCCCTGGTCCGGATCAGTCCCATCTTAAATCTCACTGATATCTAACATAGCAAGAGCATATCATCTCTTGACTCACGTAAAGAGCATAACACCAACATTTCTGTGTGTTGAACCTCCAGGCATACAGAGGAGTAGCACAATTTGTCTATAAGTGAGAAAGCCCAATTGAAACCAGGAAGGAAAATTACACATAATATCTTCCATTAGGGTCGTATATTCCTGAAATATCAAAAGGCCCCAAATCAGGATTAGAACCCCTTGGTTGTTTGGTATTATAAAAACAGGAAACTTGGTCTAGATAGCTGATTACCTGCAAGTAAATTGTGAGAAAAAGGGAATAGTATTTTTCAGAGCACAATATTTTTTTTTCTCCTCCACTAAATCACTGGTTAAATTATTAATAGATAAGCTGTATACCTGCTTATTTCCAATCTACTCAATTAAAAAACAGCTGTTATGGGAAGAATGGGCCAAATTAATCTCTAGAGTAATTCTACTGAATTAACTGGAGTTACACTTAGAATGAATTTAGCCTGTGAGTGATCTTACTAAGGGGACTTCATATCTTAAAACAGTTTGTTCAGAATTATCTTGTAAACAGTTTCAGAATTTCCACTGTCAGCTTAGGTCATACTGACCTGTATCACACTGTACACTGTATATCATCAGAGACTTAATGAGTGATTTTATGTGCTATACTAACATACTAAAGGAGTTTTGTCCTATAGGACATGCACTAAGTATTTAAAGCAGTGTGCTGAGGTTTGGAATCAGTTTCTGTGGGAAGAAAACAAAAGGGGTCAACAGATGCAACAAAATATTTCAGCAATAAATTCAAGAATATTACAACGGGGAGCCTGTGACTTGTACTTTGCCCCAGTTCAATAAGAAATCAAAGCAGATGTTGTCTTAATAGTTTTCCAGTAGAAGAGCCAAAAGAAAACAAAATATGTCATACATACGGTTATGTTTAAAACAAAGATTACAATGCACGATAAAACAAATGTTGATTGTTACAAAATTAAGTGATAGTACTGGCAATCACAGTAAAGTTAATCAAAATTAGCTGCAACAGAAGTGTGTTTTTAAGTTTGACCAAAATTATCACAGGAAATAGATTTTTATTAACAAAGTTTAAATTGTACATCTTCCATTCATTTTTCGATGTTTGTTAACGAAGCTAAACAATAAGAGCCTCTCTGATATTTTTCAGTGCTCTGCAAATCAAAAAAAAAACAAAACACATGTTAAGTTGGAGTTAAGGCTATAATGGGGAAACAACAGAATGTTTTAGTTTCAAACAAACCAACTAACCAAACCAAACCAACCAAAAAACCCAAGACATACAAAACCAGGAGTTTTGAAGTTAGAACTGCAACCGAATAAGCAAACATACACTGGAAATTATGGATATGCAGACCTTTATCTGAACAATTAGAACACTGCCTTAATATGCTTGCCTAAGCCATACAAAAATCTTGAGAGCTGCACATCCTATATATATGCAATACTGGCAAAATGATCCATACATCCTCATTAGACTGCCTCACCACTTCCTCCATATCCAGCAGTAGGTGCAGGTGGGGATATATGCACCATGCTAGGTTGTGTGTGTGTGTGTGTGTGTATTATATATATATATATATATATATATATATATATATATATATATATAGGTTAGTACTATAACATATAAAAATGGTAACTTTAATTTTTAAAAGTTATTCTCTCAGTTCTCAATTTTCTCTCAATATTCACCCATGAAACTTTAAGACTTTTTAAATTTGCAACATCATTTTGTGCCTTGAAAAGTACTGAAAACATGTTGCAACACAAGTTCTTCTCTCGGCACCCTCCTCATTCGTATTTAAAAACACCCCTAAAATCCAGCACTTATTTGGCCTCCTCCAGCCTGTCTTCCCTATAATGCCATCTTTGACCAACTCTAGTCCCATACTATAGCAGTTTTCAGAAGCAAAGCTGTTCAATAACTGTTTTGATTCATTAACAGTTCCCCTCGCCTTGTTTGCCCTTCCCCCTCCAAATTGTTTCGGGTTGAAGTTTTTAAAATTTTTTAGCAAACTGAAAAGCCGCCAAAAATTGTTTTTGGTTGAATAAAATGTTTTGTTAACATTTTGAATGTTTAATGGTGTTTGATTATTTTTAAAAAAAATTAAAGGAAATGCCAAAAGGTGATTCAAGAAGGGAAAAAAATGAAACATTTCATTTCAAAATGTCAAAACAAAATGATTCAATTATTTTATTTTTATTTTTCCCCAACACAAACAATTCACTCATTTTCACCATTAAAAGTTTCAGATGAAAAATTGTGTCCACTTCTATTCATAAGTCAGGTTGCATTTCCACCCTCCCACTAACTCCCCCCAGTCTCTCCTCTTTCCCTTCCAGAATGTTTCTTAGGGCATGGTTACACTTACAAGATTATAGCGCTATTGGTTATAGCGGTCCCCTTATACGGTAATATGAATAGCGCTATTGTATGTCCACACTGAGATGCTCCAGCGTTATAGCATGGCCACATTTGCGGCACTTAATGTGGCATTAAGAGCAGCGCATTAGGGCATGTATCCCACAGTACACCTCTTCCCGATCTGGCTCAATGCCTTGTGGTCGGGGGGGCGTCACTTGCGGGGCATTCTGCATCCTGTTTCAACTACCCATGATGCTTTTTGGCATATCCCAGCAATCCCTGTGTTTCCTTCCACCTCCAGCGCCATCTTTCAACAGTTGCAGCAAAGCGCGCTCTGTCTTCCATTGTCGTGTGCCACAATGAATACAGAACTGCTATGGAACATGCTGATGACTGTCGCCAGCACATCTCTGTGTGCAGTGGAGTTAATCCTTGACGTGCAGGATGACAGTGATGAGTCTGAAGACGAGATCAAAGTGGTGAATGCGTTTGACACGAAGCTTCTTATCTCATTAACGGACATGCTCACGGCCGTTGAACACCGCTTCCGGGCACGGGAAACGAGCACTGAGTGGTGGGATCGCATCGTCATGCAAGTGTGGGACGACGAGCAGTGGCTGCAAAACTTTCGAATGAGAAAAGCCACTTTCATGGGACTGTGTGCTGAACTCGCCCCCGCCCTGTGGCACAAGGACACCAGACTGAGAGCTGCCCTCCCGGTGGAGAAGCGGGTGGCTATCGCGATTTGGAAGCCGGCTACCCCAGACAGCTACCGATCAGTGGCCAACCAGTTTGGGGTTGGAAAGTTGACTACTGGAGTTGTGTCAACCAAGGATTAAACAGGGACTATGAGTGGCTTTGTCATTATACTAATTGAATGCATTTTCCTAGTTAAGTCTCTTTTACAGATTCTTATCAACTGTTAGACATAGATAGATCCACTAAAGTTTTTTTTCCTCCTGCTGATAATGGCCCATCCAAATCAAACAGCCACTTGGAATTGGTATGGTAATTTACAACTTTTTTTTTCTCTCTGTGTGTATAAATGCATCTTACTTCTGTTTGTTCCATTCTATGCATCCGATGAAGTGGGCTATAGCCCACGAAAGCTTATGCTGAAGTAAACTGGTTAGTCTCTAAGGTGCTACAAGTATTCCTCATTTTCTTTACAGACGCAGACTAACACAGCTGCTATTTTTAAACCTGTAGGATCTTTGAGGAAGGGTTCTATTTAGAGAGCTGAGAAGAGGTAGGTCGTAATGTGGGTTTGGCTGAGACACCCTTGGTTTAGTTTTGAGTGCCCTTACCTGCTGTCACACCCAGCCCCTATGGCTGCTGTAGTCTGCTTCTTCCCTGCTGGGAGTACCAGGGAAAAACCCAGTGACCACGCTGCAGGCCTGCTCAGCACATCCCACAGTGTCCCATAAGGCAGAAAAGCAGAAGTGCATTCAAATGCCTTCTGCCTCCACCCCACACAGCTGGATGTGATAATGTGGAACAGAGCTATCAGATGCATGACACTTGGCAGTCCAAGGTAATTATTACGATCTCCATTGTACAGATGAGGAAATTGAGGCATATAGAGGCTATCAGCAGTGAAAAAAAAATCCCATATCTCTTGGGTCCGGAACCTTTACTATACCCACTATATGATGTCTACCCACTGCCTGGGAGAGTTCTTTCCCTCAAAGCACCAATAATACTCCCTAGTTTGTGCAACAATTCACAGAAGACAGGCACTTTTCCTTACTCCGTCAGTCCATGAATCCCATGTATAAAAATTTCACTGTCTGTCAAACGCATTCTACTTTAATTAGAGATTGTTCATTTAAGGGAAATATTGTGAACATTAAGCTAGAATGAAGCGCAATATGAACAGTCCATGCTCTGAAATAGTTACTTATTTGATTTAACCTGTATCCCAAATGACTGCTATAATAGGTTCTACATCTTGAGAATACTCGGGTACTGAATCCAGTGTGGAATACAGCAATATATTTTCTGACTGGTGTGTCAGATTTGGAACACATTACAGCAGTAGCCTGGGAGTTGCACTGCTTCCACTGAGTTTCTGGGATGGACTCAGGGTCTTGTTTTTAATCTTTGAGGCACTAAATGTTTGGGGCACAGATATTTCTGAGACCACCTTTCTCTCAAATCAGAAGCAACATTTCCTGTAAACAAAGAGGAAATGTTAGTAGGACTCTCAGCTCTAAAACCAATCCCACTTGGTCTTCAAGAATCAAGCTTTTTAAACTTAATGTTCATGCTTCAAATTCATACTCTTTTCCAGGCATTTGAGGAGAGGGTGTTTTGAATGGGGAATTTTTATTTAGTTGGAACATTGGCTGCTAGCTATTTACTTTCGATGGAATGAGCAGTCTAATTTGATACATGGGACAATGATTTGAGATTGTTACTTTTACTTTTTGTCAGAGGGCCAAAGCACGGGATGGGTGCCCAACAGTTAGAATATCTTTCTTATAAATGGAAAGAATGAATCAAAATTAATTCACCATCACCCTGGGCAAAATTTTGAGGTTTTATTCAGGCACTCACATCAGTGTCCAATGGCCTATATCAGATGTGTGGTTTTCTTTCTTTTCTGCGTGATGCAAGTATCATTTCTCTTATAAACTATCACTCTGCAAACTGCAGAGAACTTATTTTTGTCAACAGGAGTTGTGGGGCCCTCAGTGTCTTGTCGTTTCAAGCCCACACTCAGGCTGCCCTGCTTCACTGTGCTCATATTATCGGAAATTTCTTTGTCATGGAAGACACAGATATCCTGGTGCTCATCTTATTGTGCTAGAGAGGATTTTAAAATATAAGTGCCACACAAGCCTGGCATAACAACTGTTTAAAATGTAAAAATAGCAGAATCTGTGGAGGCTGCTATTCTTTTTGTAAGTCAAGCCCTGTGACTAAAGAGAGCTGCTTAGCAACAGATGGAGAAAATTAGAATATGATTACATAATCTCTCACTGCAAATTAGGAGCTAGATTGTTCACTCCTCGTCTGCTTTAGGAAAAGGACAGCAGGTATCCCTCTAAGAACAATTCCTTCCCTGTCCCCACTCCCACCCACACTCCTTGTTTCAGGGGTGTGGCACCATACAACTGATCCAGGCCAGTAACACATTACTGGCCCCAATGCCCATATTGACTCAGTAGTGCTGGTTGCTATCTGAGAGACTAGAGCTAAGGCTTCACCTGTTTGCTGCCTATCTGCCCTGGGTAGTGCTTGCTTACCCCTCGGGACAGATCACCTCTGTGCCAGGCTTATCGATAATCCTTTAAAAAGATATCATGCTGCTGTCTCCACCAATGACAATCAACTACCCATGCCCTTACTCCTCCTCCTTTTCAGAACTTGTGTATCAAAACAAAAGAGATGGATCAGAACAACTTTACTTTATGTGCATCATTTCACAACTCCAATGAGGCTAAGGTTGCTTATGCTTCTTAATTTGGTTTTACCTACACAGTGGTTCTCAAATTGTGGGTTGGGACCCCAAAGTGGGTCACGACTCCATTTTAATAGGGGCACCAGGGCTAGCTTAGACTTGCTGGGACCCAAGGCAGAAGCCAAAGCCCAAGAGCTTCAGCCCAGAGCAGTGGGGCTCATGTCACAGGCCCTCTGTGGCTGAAGCCCTGGGCTTCAGCTTGGGCCCCTCACACAGCGTGGAGGGGCTTAGGCTTTAGCCCTCACTACCTGGGGGGCAGAGCTTGGGAGGCTTAGGCTTTGGTTCTGCCCCCTAGGTTGTGCTGTAATTTTTGTTGTCAGAAGGGAGTCGTGATGCAATAAAGTTTTAGAAACCCCAGGCCCTAACATATTATCAGGATCTAAAGTTGAAATCCCTTATTTCACTAACAAATTGTCCCCAGAATATGACATGTGGTAAGAATCATTACACTACAGAGTTCGTGTTTCAGTCTAGAGTGCCTGGAATGGATGGGGCAGAGTATCATTATAAATTAGTGACTGATGTCTAATTTATTATTTGTAAATGCTGTCTGTGTAAACCTAGAATTTAAAATACTTGTAAATAATGTCAATCAAGTTTTTAGGCTTGTATTAACTGTGTATACCTAATCATAACACTCATTTGCACAATTAGCTGAGGAAGCAGTGATTTGCATTAGTGTGTAAATGACAGGTGCCAATGTATAAAAAAAAATCACCTCAGCACAAAATGCTCATGGCACTTTGCATTACCCAACTCAATGCAAGTTGTGAGCGAGTCTTAAATGAGCTGGAATCACTCTTCAGGGTGGTGAATTTTGGCTTTATAGTGTAGTTTTAACACATCTAAACATCCAACTTACAAGTGTAAATTAGAGAATTACATTGTTTTAGCTCGTGTACACCCAAAGCAAGACATTATGCTGGACTCTATTTTTTGTTTCATACAGAGCTGAGAAAATTTAAGTGTGTTGTCAATTAACATCAGATGATTCTAAAACAGATTGACAGCATGCCCTAATAATGCCAGAGGAAAACATTCTCGTGTGCAAAAACATTTTCTTCTTTAAGTTCTCATTATTCTGGGAATAAAAACATTTTCTATAAAGCCTGTTTTATCTCCAAGTTGTTACTCTCAGCTGAGTACCTCTTTGGTCCACAACAACTGCTTTGGAATAAACATATCTCTGCTATACAAAAGGGAAAATCTTTTGTATAAAAAAAATGAAAAGGCATTTACTGATATGTGAACAGAGACTAACAGCAGTAATTGGTATGGGAATCTATGGAAGAATTCATGATTAAAGGGTCCTTCAGTCTTACAGTTTGACTTGTGAGAGGTGGGAGCTCAAGGAGATGGATTCTGATTAAGAATGCTATCATGCTTGTCAGGGCTGATTCCCCACTGTGGCATTTCAAGTGCAGAAAATGAGGGCCCGCAAGGATTTTAAAAAATTAATACTTGCCACTTGTATTAAACCCTCATGCTTACAGCTTTTCTCTGACCTTGGTTTGGTAAAAGCTGCTACCACCCAAGTGAAAAACTACCTCTTGCAAATCCTGGAAAAACTGACTTGAGAAGTTTTTCCTGAGACCCCTCAGCTTTTCGACCCCTCCCTCGGGGAAGCCGAGAAAGAAAGAAACAAAAGGGAAACCCACCTGTTGCTACCCGCTAATTGAAAAACATATGCACTGACCTTTTAAGACACAAAACCAATGAGGTTCTTAAAAAAGGTAAATGTTATTAAAAACAGAAAGAAAAATACATCTGGAATTTAGGCTTTGGTTAGTTTTTAAAAGAGCAATTCAAAAGATTAAGCACCCAAAATAGCTTTCTTGGGGGTTCAGCTTAAAGGTTACAAGCAAACAGAAGCATGTGGGATTAGCATAAAGGAGTCCACAAGCCATACAGAAAATAAAATAAATAAACCTAATTGCATCTATCTAAGCATTCCCTGTCTCAATGAATTCTTCTAGATATGGACGATGAATTTTCATACCTGATTCAAACTTTACACAGCATTCCAGCTGCCGCCATCTCTTCAGCCCAGAGAGAACAACATAGACACAAAGGGAAAGCTTGTTTCCCATTTTAAAAAGTTCTAACCTTCCCATTGGCTCTTTTGGTCAAATGCCCACTCCCTTTACTTTACCTGGGGACTTTTTTAACCTTTTACAGGTAAAGCAAGCAGCCACCAAGAGGAACTTTACAGATGACTGGCTGGCTGGGTGTCCATAAAAGGGAGCTACTCCTCCTTAATTTATCACAATGCTTCTTCAATTTATATTCTAATTCTCTACCTATAATTACTCCAAATACTACAGGGTTTCCTGTATTTTTGATGCTTCATTACTAATAACATAATAATCAGGTGTGAGAAAGGCAAAGTATTTGGGACACCACTATTTTAACAAGCTAGACTCAATTGTGAATAGTCACAAACAACATGTAGGCCTTGTCTTTGCTACAAAATTTTATCATGTTAGAACTTGAGCTTGAAGAGTCACATTAATCAAGACGCTAACTAAACTCTATAGTCAGTATAGTCAAGGACAAGTGGTGTAAAACATTGTGTCAGCTAGTTATGGTTAAACCCTGGTCCCAGTAGTGAAGACAAGGCATTAAAGACTAAAATTTGCCCTTGGGTACATGCGTAGGGCTCCCCTTGAAGTCAGTATGCAAATAATTTGTCCTTTAGCTAATGGCATAAAGCAATATTCTCCTTTTGTCCCTTTTATGAACAAGAAGATATCAGCTGGAATTTAGACTATGAATTCATTGAAAAAAATATCCACAGAATGGGAGAGAGAAAATGCTTCATTTTAACTGCTAATTGGATGCCTACAGAACAGAGGTGTGTGAATCTCCAGTACTGCTGCTTGAGGGGACTGAGATGTGGCAGGACCATATAGTGGAAGCAAATTACTGAATTTTGTTCTTCAATCTTCTGTTTCAACAGTCATCTGTTATAGAACATAAGAACAACCATGATGGGTCAGACCGAAGATCCATCTACCTCAGTTTTTTGTCTTCCAACAATCAGAGGGGTAGCCGTGTTAGTCTGGAATTGCAGAAGTAACAGAGTCCTATGGCACTTTAAAGACTAACTAAAGTATTAGAGCATAAGCTTTCCGATGCGTCCGACGAAGTTGGTATTAGCCCAAGAAAGCTTATGCTCTAATACTTTAGTTAGTCTTTAAGGTGACACAGGACTCTTTGTTACTTCTGTCTTCCAACAGTGTCCAATGTGGGGTGCTCCAGAGGAAATTAACAGAACAGGTAGACATCAAGTGATCCATCCCTTGTCCCCCATTCCCAGCTTCTGGCAGACAGAGGCTAGGGACACCATCCTTATCCATGCTGGCTAATAGCACTGCTCTACAGCCAAAATGCTTCTGAAATAAATGTAGTCAAACTTTACTAATTCTGGGTCACTGAGAATGAAAATGATGCTTAAAATTGTTGATTAGCTCTAGTTTTCAAGATATGCAATTGGGTCAGTATATACGACCCTTGAAATGGGAATGGCGGAGGATAAGTGAGTTATAAAGGGAAGGGATCTCAATTTAAACCAGAAATGACTAAAATACATCTTTGACTGGATCTATGAATAAATCTATGACTGGGTTTGGACAGTACTTGCTTTTTAGGCAAAACAATGAATGATGCAATCTGAAGCTGGTATTGCGTCATACATGATATGAATTGCATCATGTTATGATTGCATCATCCATGACTTCTAGGAATATCGAAGCTTACATCACTCTGCTGAACACATTGCCCTATATCAGCTCTAGAAATCATACAGTGTCGTGCTCTCTTATTTGTCAGTGTTTGATTTTGCAAAGGGACACATTTCTGTTTAGCCAAAGTGAGCAGAGCTGCCTCATACTTGTGTGAACAGTGCAGAGAACTACTGCTATGTTTGTGGTGAAGTGACTTTTGCATCACAAAAGCGCAGTATAACCACTATGGTTAAGAAAGCCTATCACCTTTATTTTGGCTGCAAAACTGGAGATCAGGACAAGAGGTGGGCCCCACACATATGCTGCAACACTTGTGCAACAAAACTTCGCCAGTGGTTGAACAGGAAAAGGAAATCTATGCCTTTTGCATTGCCAATGATTTGGAGAGAGCCAACAGATCATACCAGCAATTGTTACTTCTGCATGGTGCCTCCAGTTGGGAAAGGTGTGTCAAAGAAGAAAAAGTAGACTGTGCATTATCCAAACATTCCATCAGCTATACGCCCAATACCCCACAGAGGAGGACTGCCGGTTCCTGATGCATCAGAATCATTCTCACTTGAGTCAGACCAGGAAGAGGAAGAGGATGAAACTTCTGGTCCTGAACCATCAATGTCACAGGACCCACATTTTCTCCCATCCTCCTCCTCTGAACCACACCTCATAACACAAGCTGAACTGAATGACCTTGTCAGGGATTTGGAACTACCCAAGAGTAAGGCAGAGCTGTTGGGCTCCACACTACAGCAGTGGAATCTCCTGGCAGGTGATGTTAGGGTTTCCATGTTCCATGACTGTCAAAAGGATCTTGTCCCATTCTTCTTCATGGAAGGTGATCTTGTAGCCTGCAACAACATCGATGGTGTGATGGCAGCCCTCAGCATTGTTCACGATCCAGATGAGTGGAGACTCTTCATTGATTCATCCAAGACCAGTCTTAAAGCTGTTTTGCTGCATAATGGCAATGTTTTGTCATCAATTCCAGTTGGTCATGCAGTCCATATGAAGGAAACCTATGACAACATGAAACAACTTTTGAGGTGCATAAACTACGACCAACATCAGTGGCAGCTTTGTGGCGATTTGAAGGTTGTTGCTCTCTTGCTTGGTCTGCAGACTGGATACACAAAGTACTGCTGTTTTCTCTGTGATGGGATAGTCGTGCAAGAGATTCCCACTACATCAAGAAAGATTGGCCACTCCGACAGTCATTGGAGCCTGGGAGGAAAAGTGTTCAGCATCCACCACTTGTTGAATCAAGGACGATTTTGTTACCATCCTTACACATCAAGCTGGGTCTGATGATGAACTTTGTCAAGGCCATTGACAAAACACAAGCACCTTTTAAGTACCTCTGTGGAAAATTTCCAAGGTTAAGTGAAGCTAAAATAAAGGAAGGTGTCTTTGCTGGTCCTCAGATTCGTGAACTTCTTCGAGATGATGCATCTGACCATGCACTGCGTGGCAAGGAAAAGACGGCATGGAAAGCCTTCCAGTCAGTGGCAATACATTTTCTCAGAAACAACAAGGCAGACAACTACAGGTTGTGGTGGAAAACCTCCTCAAGGCATACAAAAGCCTTGGTTGCAACATGTCACTAAAGATACATTTTTTGCACTCTCATCTAGATTTTTTTCCACCAAACTGCGGAGCAGTGAGCGACGAGCACGGCGAGCGATTTCACCAGGACATTGCAACAATGGAGAAACGCTATCAGGGCAAATGGAGCCATCAATGCTTGCAGACTATTGCTGGACAGTGACAAGAGATGCTCCATTTAATGAATACAAGAGACAAGCCAAGAAGCGCCGAGTAGACACTGAATAGGACTAAACTATGTACATAATAGTTTTTTGCCTTTTGTTTCATAATACATTTTATTTATATAACCCTTTTGCTGATTTTTAAAGTGTTACGTAAACAGGACAGGTGAAATATTATCACGTAAAGCAACCATAAACACATGAAAAGACCTAGGTTTACAATTTATGATTAAAACTCTACTATCTACATAATATACATAGACATAAAATGTAAAAACTTAAATATCTTAGAAACAGTAGCCAATCAGTTGTTTTAATTGTCATATTTGAATTCAGCACATCAAAATACATAATAAATATCACATTTTATCTCTGAAGCAGACGACTTCTAAAAAATTGTAGACCAGTGTAGCCATTGATGCACCTATCGTCTATGAGCTTACCTAGTTCTTTTTTAAACCCTGTTATAGTCTTGGCCTTCACAACATCCTCTGGCAAAGAGTTCCTCAGGTTGACTGTGTGTTGTGTGAAGAAATACTTTCTTTTGTTTGTTTTAAACCTGCTGGCTATTTAATTTGGTAACCCCCTAGTTCTTATATTATGAGAAGGTGTATGTAACACTTCCTTATTTACTTTCTCCGCACAAGTCATCATTTTAGACTTCTATCATATACCCCCTTAGCCGTCTCTTTTCCAAGCTGAAATGTCCCTGTCTTATTCATCACTCCTACTATGGAAGCTGTTCCATTGCCCCTAATAATTTTTGTTGCCTTCTGAGAAGTACTTCACCACAGAATCTGAGTGACAGAAATGGACTTCAATCCTGAAGGATGCAGCCCATAGATTGCAAAGAGTGTTGTAACAACTATTGTATTTACATACTTTCATTCTATAATCACCTCTGTTATTGGCGGTACTTGCCTAGTCTTTTGTGATTAATTTTTTTGTGATATATTTTATTTCAACTGAAAAAAAATTAAGTTTAACCCCCAACTCCCTCCCTGTTCCTTGTCCCCAACTTCTCCCTCCTGAGACCCCACCACTCTAACTGCCCCCCTAAACCCTACCCACTACTGTCACCTACTGCCCCAACCCTTACCCACACCCCTACCCCCAGTCAGACCCCCGGGACTCCCACGCCTATCCAACTGCTCCCTGCCCCCTTACAGGACTCCCAGAACTCCTGACCCCTCCAACCCGCCCCCCCGCTCCCTGTCCCCTGACTGCGCCGATCCCTCTCCACATCCTTGCCTCCTGACAGCCGATACCACAACTTCTGACTCAACCAACCCTCCCCCTAGTCCCTGACTGCCCCCCGGGACTCCCCTTACCATGCCGCTTAGACATTGGCTCCATGTGGAGCCAAACAGGCTGCCGAGTGCACAGCCCTTCCCCGCAGAGTGCTGGGGCAGTGGGAGGGGCTGTGGCTGCTGGAGGCCCAATGGGAGCAGTTCAATCAGGCCCAGCTGCCCTATCAGCCACGCCGCACTCTGTGTGGGGGAGGAGGGAAAAGGAGAGGCGTGGGGGAAAATCCCGGACCTTTTTACCAATTCCTCCCAGATGGCTATTTAAAGACGAAAAAGCCGGACATGTCTTTAAGACGGATGGACGGTAACCCTACTTTACCCCTCCCTCCACCATGTGGCTATTATCATGGATGATCCCTTTCAACCAAACGCAAACAGCTTAGCATGAATGGGCTCCTCTGACTGTCCTCTTAAACAAATTCCCCTATTTCAACCAGATGACCATGAACGATATCACTCTCCTGAGGCTAATACAGAGAGATAAAGAACAAATGTTGCTTGAATGTACCCAAAACCCAGGACCATACGCTGCCAGGATTTGAGCTGCAATGATTCCAGACTATTTGGTACTGGCTTGGCATGGTAAAAATGTCCTGCCATGGAGGACGGAATAAGGTAGCCCTTCCCAGAAACCTTCTGCAAAGGCTTTCGGAGTACCTCCAGGAGAACTTCATGGAGATGTCCCTGGAAGATTCCCGCTCCATCCCCAGACACATTAACAGACTTTTTCAGTAGCTGTACTGGCCACGAATGCATCCCAAGTCTTCAGGGCAAATGAATCATTAAATATAATTGCTTGTAAACCCTGTATTGTATTTATAAAGGTACACTCACCAGAGGAGCCTTCTTCAGCTTCATGGCCGGGAGCCCGCTTTAGGAGGATATTGGCTCCAGGCTGATGAAAAGTTCCTGGCTGCCGGGGAGAATAGATTCTCCGCTTGCCTGCTGTGCACTTTCCTCCCCTTCCTCCTCCACAAAATCCTCCTCCCTGTTGTGTGAGACTCCCCCTTTGCAGGTGTCCACGGACAGCGATGGGGTAGTGGTAGGGTCCCTCCCTAGAACTGCGTGCAGCTCATCATAGTAGCAGCATGTATGGGGCTCTGACCCAGAGCAACCATTTGCCTCCTTTATTATTTGGTAGGCTTGCCTGAGCTCCTTAATTTTCAGGTGGCACTGCTGTGTGTCCCTGTTGTAGTGTCTGTCCATCATGCCCTGTGAGATTTTGGCATATATATTGGCATTTCGTCTTTTTTGAATGGAGTTCTGTCTGCACAGATTCTTCTCCCCATACTGTGATCAGATCCAGTGTCTCTTGTTCAGTACATGCTGAAGCTCTGTTGCAGTTCTGGACTGCATGATCATCTGTGCTGATGAGCTTTCCACACTGGCCAAACAGGAAATGAAATTCCTGGGGCTTTTCCCATGTACCTGGCTAGTGCATCTGAGTTGAAAGTCCTGTCCAGAGCAGTCACAATGGAGCACTCTGGGATAGCTCCCAGAGACCAATACCATCAAATTGCATCTCCAGTACCCCAAATTTGACCGCTCAAGGTCGATTTAAGCGCTAATCCCCTCGCCAGACAGAAGTTGATTTTAACAGTCCTTTAAATTGACAAAATGAGGTTGGTTAAACATTGAGTTTAAAATTGACCTAACGCAGTTAAATTTCATCTAACCTTGTAGGACAGACCAGGGCCATGTCTTGGGCAAATCACTTAGTGTGATTAAGGAGTGGCAGAACTGGCCCCTAAATAACCCCCAAGGATGACTATTAATTCTCTGTATACTCACTGTACCCGTTGCAAAATTAGGCTCTTAATACCTCTGTTTTAATTTCCCCATATGTAAAATGGGATCATCAGGATTCATTTATATTTGTAAAATGTATTGAAAGTCAAATTCTGCTCTCAGCGGACCTTTTTACCAATTCCTCCCAGACAGTAATTTGGGTAATTTGGTTAAATTATGTCACTGATAGGAGATTTTATACCAATCTCTTCAAAGTACCATTATTTAGTCTTTTAAAATTAACTTTTTTTAACATCAGAATATTAGAAAACTCCCAATAAAAATAAATAAATAAATTTTTAAAAAACCACACACCCCAACACAGGTTTTGAGTGACCTAGCCAATGCTGCTCTGCAGTGTAGTTATCTAATAAGTCTCCTTGAGCTATGCACAATCCTGATGAGATCATCTATTCTGCTTGTGTACAGACCAAGACAAACAAAAAGGAAACCATATAAATGTCTGATATATTAGATGGAACACAGCAAAATACACAGAGCAAAGTCAGGAGGGAAAGACCTTTTATCATCAAGCCTCTAATGGGCTATTGCAGCCAATGAAAAGTAAACAGAATAATTCTAAGTGATAAAAGGGAGTTGGCTGTGCCCAAATAAATCTTTTTGTCAGGCTTACTATGTAAATAATAACATGGCTTATCAGATTTCTAACTCAAGTAAGTCTCCAGTTCTAACTGTAGTCACATAAAATAAACATATGTACAGTACCTTGAGAAAAATCTGACTGCAGTCTCCACTAATTGATTGAGAATATCTGAAAGAAAGTATGTTTTTCTCTTCTGTATGGAAGTAAGTTCTTGTTCAATGTGGTTTGAATCGTGAATCGGGCCTTAGTATTTCAATGTTACTGCGTTTTACATTCAATAAGCAAAGCATTCAGGAGGAACTTTATATGCACAATGTTGTCCCTCATGCATCTTCCTTGAAATACTGTACTGTTCCTAAACTCACATTCTACTTTTGACAATTAAACTACTTCTAAAAACAAAGGAGAAAAGATTACTCTGATTTGTAGGAACAGTCATAAGCTAACTGTTCTGAGATCATCTTCAGAATTACCTCATTATTTATTCTTGGTGCAGTCTACAGATTAAACAAACAGTTTCTATATATAAAATGGGGATGGGCTTAGCTTACTTTATCAGGGGTTGCTTTCATAGAGACAGACACTGAAAATGCACAGGCTCATGTTACCCAGCACAGCAGATCGTGTGCTTGTGTGTATACTGCTGTGAATTATTCGGTAAAGTAAAACAAAGTAAAGACTGGTAAATAAAGTGAAGTCAAAGATCCTGCTGGATATGAGTCAGAACTCATGTGTCTGTGACAACTGTGCATGTACTATTGTAGTCTCCCAAACCACTTGAATTATCTGTCAGAGCAGTGGGAAACTGAAAAAAAAATAATTCCCACCACTTTAAAGTCTATTGAACTTTGTGTGTCAGAATCTCAAATTTCTTAACAAACTTTAAACCATACAAATGTTTCTTTAAGGTAAAGTATTATTGTTACATACAGAAGGAAAACCCTGGCTCCGACTGGCCACCTTAAAGTATTTCTGGACAATTGCACCATGCAATCAAGGATATACCTGAGATGAATCAATGACATTTTCATACTTTGGATGATGTAAGCTCCCTCACAGATTTCCACCATATCTTTCAGCAACCACCACCCATCCATTAAACTTTCTCTGGGCATAGGCGTTGACCTTATTTTCCTGAGAGGTTGCTATACCCCCTCTCTGCCCTAAGGCCCTGCTCCCACCCTGTCCTTTCCCTTGAAGCCCTGCCCTTGCTCCACCTCTTTCCACCCACTCTGCCCCCTTCCTCAAGGTCCCTCCCCTGCGTCCCCCAAGGTCCCCCACCCACCACTCACTGCTCTTCGCCCACCCTCTGAGCGCCTCCCACCAGCTGCTAAACAGCTAATCGACGGCCCCACCAAAACCAGCTGTGACTGGTGGGTGCTGAGCACCTCCTTTTTTTTCCCCTGTGGGTGCTTGACATGCGAAGCACCCCTGGAGTTGGCACCTATGCTCTGGGACACTCCCACACTAGCATCAACTTCCTGGACACCATGATCAGCTTCAACAATGGAACCCTACAGACAACTATGTACAAGAAACACTTGGATCACCACACCTACCATCATAGATCCAATAACCACCCCAAACACACAAATAAATCTGTTATCTACAGCCAGCCACTCAGATACCACAGAATATGCTCTGAGGAGAAATTCTGGAATATACACCTTAACACACTCAAAACTGCCTTCACCAAACAAGTATATTTCACCAGAGAAGTAGACTGCATCATTAAATGGACCGCCCAAATACGTCAATAAAACCTGCTTCAATACAGAAACAAAACCCCCTTTGACTGCTCACCCTACTTGTCATCTGTCACCTCACTGATTTGGGGTATCATCGAACAACTACAACCAAACGCTTTTTGGGGACTCCATCCTGTAATAAATCTTTTCCAATCTCCCTCTTCTGGCCTTCAAACAATCCCCACCCCTCAACTTCTCCAAGCTCTTCATCAGAAGCAAGCACCACACAGACCAGGACACACTAGCTCAAAGAAGCACTAGACCTTGCCAGAACAACAGATGTAAAACCTGCAGACATCTTTCCACTGCTACAATAATCAACATCACATGTGCCAACTTTCTTCTTTAGCCAGAGATACTCAACCCCCACTCCACCCCTCCTCCCAAGTCCCCACCCCTGCCGCTTCTCATGCTGTTCTGAACCCTCCCCAAGAGCACCCTCTCTCTGCTCCTCCACCTCCCCCCAGTGCCTCCTGCACGTCACGGAACAGCTTATCGTGGTCAGTGGGAGGTGCTGGGAGGGATGTGTCCAATCCTTTGGGATTGGTAGAATTTTTATATGATGAGTAAGATTTTCAGTAATCTTCATCATATTTGACTGGGGTGTCTGGATGGAGGCCTAAGGCTGGATTACTTTAAGGCAATTGTGTAGCTGGCTTCTGGGTAACCATTGAGATATTATAGAAGTTATTTTGTGCCGGCTTGGTAAATCTAAGTCCTGGAATACTCACCAGTTTTGGGGATTGTCTGCCCCATTCTTTGCAGTTCATGCTAAATGAGTGACCTCTGCTGGCTCTCCTAGGACTCCAGTCACACCTTTACATGGAGCTAAACTTGAAAACTCGAGCTAGTACAGAACATGGCTACTTGCTTATTTAGAAGTGTTTGCCACATGGAACATAATACATGATCTCCAATCTGATTCTAAAATTAAGGCAGTTGATTTTGTTATATAAAATCCTACATGACGTGGTCTTCTGCATGGGTTCCCCGTTGGCTCAGATGCCTTGCTGGCCTCTGTAGGCATTTTTCCAAACCTATTCACACGTTGTGTCGAAATGAACTATCATGTAATAAATTGTTCATAATATGATCCTCTCTCTTCTATCTTGCATGCCTTGATGAGAAGTGAAATAATTAATGATATTGACACTTAAAATATCATAAAGAATCTGAGTTATGTGACAAAGCTCTGAGTTTGTACTTGTGGGTCCTGTGCTTCCTGGCAGATTTAGGGGCCTCAGAAACTCATCTAGGCCCCAGAGTGACCTCCCTTTCTCAGTATAATTGGCAAGAGTCACCGCCTAGTGAGTTACCTTCATCACAGGCCAGTATGGAAGATGGAAAAGCGGGGAGCCCGGGCCCGCCCTCTACTCCGGGCTCCAGCCCAGGGACCCTAATAGTATCAGCTAAGATGGCTGACCTTTTATCCACAAAACACAATACAATTCCCTGGGCTACTTCCCCACAGCAGTCCCTGCTTCTTCAAACTCCACTTCACCCTTACCTCAGGGCCTCCTTCCTTCTGGATGATACGTTGTCCACCACTCAGTCTCAACAACAACACAACTTCCTCTCTCAGCTCCTGACACCCACAGCCACCTGACTAACTGGGAGGTTTTTATCTGGTTTCAGCCAGTCCCTGATTGGCTTCAGGTGTCCCAATCAGGCTAGCTGTTTCTACTTCTTTCTAGAAGGTTCTTAATTGGCCCCAGGTGTCTTGATTGGCCTGGAATAGCCTTTGTTTGGCTATCCAGGGAACAGGGACCTGCACATCCTGAGACTAATATACCTGCCTTCCAGCACTCTCCTATATCCTTCTGGTCTGACTCCGTCACAGTTAGTATTCATTTCAGTAAATGAATGAAGTAGTCAGACCTCTCATAGGCATTGTTTCAAGTTCTGCAAATGCAAGCAGCTCTCACTTCAGCACTTACCCTCAAGAAACATGAACAAAGTGTATCTTGGCAACAAAAACAGCTAGATACACATCTAAAAACACAGAAAGCAAACTTAGATTTTGGAGAACAAGGTGGCAGTATAACTAAAGTAATGCTAGTATCCCATACCACCACTTACCAGCCTAGTCAGTGTGCTGAAATAATTTTTAATATAAATTTATAAAGGTATAATTCGTACTGCTGACTTTGAAAACTGGTTTTATGCTATCATATTGCTCCAGTGCATTAAATGTGAAATTGATCCCCAGAATAGAAGAATGCTTTGAAGGTTTGAATATTTCTAGTGCTCTTTGTACAGTAGATTGTAATTCCATTATATCTAAGGTCAGCCCCGTTTCAATTTATTTTCAAAATGAAAAAAAAAAAAATCAGAAGTACAGCTTGCAAGAACTGCCAACCTGCTGTTCTATGCTCTCTATGTGTCAAATTTCCCACTGTGATTAGCTTCAGGACTATGAACTAAGTGAAAATGAAGCATAATACATTTTTTATCCATGCCTCAAAATGTTAAATACTGGAGACAGCTCTATTGAGGCTAATCGTGTGAGGAGCTGAACCCCGTCTGAGTGTGCTTTGTAGGAAGCAGTTTGCACGTCACAAGATCAGCCAGTTTGACTGTTGAATTTCTAAACACTATTCTGTGATGGCTAATTGGCTGCTTTATGTATGGATTTATCATACCGCTTACAGTGGAATAACGTGCACATAGAAGAGGGAGAATATGGGACAGCACATCACCTCCATGATTCCTTACAAATGATCCTTCAAGGCCTTCCGATGGAACCTCTATAATTAAGCACTGAGATCAATGGCTGCCATCTACTTTAAACATTTCACTTCTTCAGCACATTGTGAAACAGTTTTCTAGAGATCACAGCAATGCAGAAGCAGCATTACTGAGAGGAGACAACAGGACAAGGAAACAGGCCTCGGGTCACGACTGAACAGAAAAATTGGGATTATGGCACACAAAAGTAAAAATGTAAGAAAGATTAATAAAATGTAAGAAGAACATAAGCAGAGGTCATCAGATATAAGTAGTAGTAGAGAAACTGTAAAATATTACTTAATTAAAGTGATAAAAGATGTTCCACAGTGTGACACACAGCAGGTCGTCAGTGCAGTTGCTGCATCCTATTATCGTAGATCCTTCTAACATTCCATTAATCTAAGTGGACATTCTGTAGAAAACAGCTGACAGAACATACATGTCTCCTGTGGACTGAATGGAAAAAGTAGAGCTGAACAAACAAATTAGAATAATTGATTTAAATTTTTTTGCTTTTTGGGGCCAACGGTTGATGCACAAAAGTGCCTCCACAAACATAGTATTTTCAAATTTAGTCATCATTTGCCTGTTTCTTCAGTATGCAAATACAGTATGCAGATAATTCAGTACAACATGTGTGTTACAAAAGACACATGATATGATTTCTGTTCCTTGACAGGAAGATGTATCAGTATGTCACTAAGAAAGCACGAATCAGAATTATACACAGTGTTCCCTCTAAGCTGAGCGCATGTGTGCGAACACAAAGATCCTAAACCCTTCACACATGGCGAAACACTGCGTGCACAAAAATTTGCACAGAAGAAATTTTTTGCGCACACAGCCTGTCAAAAATTAGAGGGCACATTGATTATACAATTAAAGATACAAAATGAAATTCATTTTTTATTCTTGCTAGTCAAGTTCTACAGAACTGAAATATGTGCTTAAGTGCTTTGCTCAGTTGGGGCTTATGGAAGCAGAAAAGTGATTAAAATATAGTTATTGATGGAAATTTTCAGACCTTGAGGAACTGTACCTTTTAAAAGTTTTACAGAACATTTACATGAGATGCTTTTGGTGTTACAGTGGGATTTTCAAAATCTCCCAGTACTGGCCTAAACTCTGCTCTCATCGGGTGCTTTTGAAAATCTTACTCTAAAGACTGTGGTGTAAAATTGGATTTCATATGTAGAGATCTCATCTAAAAAGGCTGTGCCTTCTGGTTTCCATAACTTGCTTTACTGCTTGCTCTAATCCTTGCTAAATACAGCCATTTATTAAACAGAAGGGACATGTATGATTTTCTTTTCAATCACTATAAACAGAGTAGTCCATGCACTTACTGTACAGACAACTATTTGTTCATAGTGAATGACAACAAAAGCCATCTTTTAAAAAAAAGTTTTCAAGCAAGGACCAGCTGCAGATCTCTTCCCTCTCCCTTCTGCCCCACCCCCTCACCTCCAGACACCACACTTCCACTTAATTCCCTGTCTCAAATTGCCATTCCTTTCTTGTGTATATTTAGTTCTGAGAAAACAGGTTGCATTGCTGGGTAACAGTCCTATTTGCAAAGTAATGAGCAGCAGGAATGACTTAGATTAGGGGTCTATTTCTCCTTCTCTAGAACAGGGGTCTCCAAACTTTATGAGACGAAGGCCATATTAGATTTTTGAACAGGCTTCGTGGGCCGAAGCAACTGTGCAAAAATTCTTTATATGCAAACCTCCCCCCACCCCTTGCTCCTCTGGCCGCTGCTGCGGGGGCACTCACTCTTTTGCACATGGGGCTGCCGGCAGCAGCTCACGGGATGGGGGGCAGCGTTGGCTTCTCCATGTGCCTGCTCGGCATGCCTGCTCAGCTGGAGGGCTGGACAAATTGAAGCCATGGGCCGGATCCGGCCCCTAGGCCGTAGTTTAGAGACCCCTGCTCTAGAAGGATAGTAGGTGGTATGCTTTAAAGGCTGAGGAAAAAGATGACATTCAGTGAGAGGACCCTAGATGGGAAACTTAACCTTGCAAATCCAGATGGGAAACTCTTACAAATGGGACCATTGCCAAATGAATATAGGTCAATTTTACAACCTAAATACCAGTGTCCTTTAAAGCACAATTTTAGATAATAAAAAAGCTGCTAAATTAGTAGCGCTGGGTGTTGCAGGGGTACCTTTGCCATGTTTGAGTCACAGTAAAATTAACATATATACTGCCTATTTTGATACACTTCAGCACCATTTTCTGTTTAGACAATAACAAATCACCATAGCAGCGCAGTAGCCCTAGTTACCGTAAGATCAGTACAACAAAAAAGGAACACTCTTGGTTGAGGATTGGCTGTCTAAACTGCTGAACATTTGCTCTCAGTTTCCAAGACAACATTGCTGAGCACATTTTTTACCTCAAATTTATTGCAGAGAAGCTTGTAAAATGCAGATCAAAACTGAAATGGAAATGGCTAGTCTGCGCATCATTGCCAATTTATATCGCGGACTCAGAGCTGCCCTCCTAATATTTTATAACCAAAACAAAATTCAGTGCTGAAGCTTTAAAATGCATATGAATATTCCTTCATACAAACTTATATCACAGCTGTCAATGTACACAGCTCTCTATTTGCCACTCTACTTTAAATGCAATTAGCTTAGAAAAACACATTTTTTGCAGACACCTCTGCTAGATGGTATTAATATAGCAAAAAAAAAAAAAAAAAAAAAGGAGCCTATAATGCTAAGCAGCTTCACTTCAGAAGAGCTCCACTCTATTTATTTAGCACCAGCTTCACTGAGCTTCTTTCACACATATCAACCAGGTAGCTGCAGTAAATAAGTGAAAACACATTAAATTTCCATTGTCTTATGCTAACACTAGTCCACAAGCAGACAGTGTGTTTTTAATCATCCCTTACCACAGTCCTTTCCTTTTTCCTTGTGAGAGAGCCCCACAAAGTTTTACTCTAGGAAATGAACAAATTAAGAGGTCCACTTCTGTTCCCACTGGAGCCAATAAGAGGATAACTAGGTCTAAACTCACAGCCAACTTATCAGTCAATTAAATTGCTCCTGGAGCCACAGGTAGTCTCAGAAGGTTTCTGGGTGAAATTGAATGGAGTGGCTGAGCTTCCTAACTCATCCCTTCCCTCTTTGGTCTTGGGGTATGTCTACACTACAATTAAATGCCCACACCTGGGCCATGTCAGCTGATTCACAGACATTGGCTGCGAGGATGTAAAACTGCAGTGTAGACATTCAGGCCCAGAGTCCGGGCTCCAGCTCAAGCACGAATATCAACACTGCAATTTTACAGCCCCACAACCGAAATCAGCTGATATGACCCCATGGGTGTTTAATTGCAGTGTAGACATATTCCTTATTTGGAGACCAGAAGCGATAACTTGGATCTTCTTCCAATATTTGGGGATTTTGCCAGTCTGTTTTCTTTCACATTGTAAACACTTGATAATTATAAATTTTCAAATTTGATCTTGACAAAATATTACTGCTTACAGGAGTTACCTAATTATTTTATGCTACTAGCCTTACAAGACTTACCTTGAACACTGTGTCAAGCTGTCATATTTATTAGTTTAAGAGATTAAGAGCTGAGAGATGACTCAGGCGTAACTTTTTCCTCCTCTCATAGTTGAAGAGAAAGGCTCCCTGTCATTGATATTTGAAATCAAAAAGGAAACAGAAATAAAATACTGGAGATTAGAAAGGCCATTGCCAAGGATAGTGAATGTCCTCTGTGTTTTATTCCTGGCTTTTTCATTAACCAACTGTGCGGGAAGGTAATGGGGGCATTATCTAAGATGTGTAGCTTCAGTAATAGAGGTTTGTAAAATAATTTGAGATACAAAGATAAAAAGTATTCTACAATTGCTAATTATGAAAATATGTTCTATACATAGACAAATTAGATTTTAATTGTGAAACAGACAGGTTACAGCTATTTAACATCTGGACTTTATATCAAAGAGAAAGTGATTTAATTCAATTTGAGATCATGTTGGCAGTCAAATTATGGCCACAGTGACTGTATAAATGGGGCTTCATAATTACCTTTTATTTTACACTAAAGAGTTCTAAAAGACATCATGGCCTCAGGACCTTACAAAAATTTCTAAAGTTGAATATTGTAGAAATCATATTAATCAATTAAAATTAATTTAGGCTCAGTCTATGGGAGAATATCATGCATCCAGCTTTTTATAACAGCACTTAACAGAATCATTATCAAAGGGTTTCTTTATAAACTTTGCTATTAAGGATTTTACACTTCACTGGGAAAAAATGAGGTCTGAAGACTGGCACATGAACATAAGAATGGTGATACTGGGTCATCTAGCCTAGTATCCTGTCTTCTGACAGGGGCCAATGCCAGGAGCTTCAGAGGGAATGAACAGAACAGGCAATATCAAGTCATCCATCCCCTGTCATCCACTCCCAGCTTCTGGCAAACCAGAGGCTAGGGACACTCAGAGAATAACGTTGCATCCGTGCCCATCCTGGCATGCATAGCCATAATAGCCACTGATCAACCTATCTAGTTCTTTTTTGAACCCTGACATAGTTTTGGCCTTCACAACATCCCCTGGCAAAGAATGTCCGCGTACAGGCAAATTCTCTAACAGTCCTCTCTTACTTTTGCTTACACTATGTTTTGTTTAACACATGGAGAATGTGTTCTTTTAATATCCTATTTCTTTAACAGATATCTGCTTTATGGCCCACCCTATAGTCAAAGAACTGGAATCCTGCATGACTGAAGTAGTTTGACGAGACCAACTCCTCTAAAAAGATCTATTTTGCTTTTGTTTATACTATTATGTTTAAGACAAGATCTTGAATCAGACAAAGGGGAACCCCTTAATATTTGAACTTCCTATTCTTTTCCTCTTTGGCAATGTCACTCCCTTACTAGGTGACTGCATACTGGTAACTGAAGGCAAAATATTAAGCTTCAGACCAAGATTTGGCCTGCACTTAAAAGTTTTGCCAATATAGCTATGTCAGCTAGAAATGGGGGAGCAGGAAACTGACATCTCGAGAGCCCTGCATGGATACAAAATTTGTATCCGCATCCTATCTGCTATAATGATCCACGGATGCAGATATCCATGGATACGAAGTAGATATCCACAGATTTGCAGGGCTCTAGACACTGCTAACCAGCTCTAGTGTAGACACATCTACACTAGGAAAGTTCTTTTGCCAGTATAGTTTATTTCATTTGGGGAAACAGAATAAGTGATACTGCAACCCCCTCAACCTCAAGGCGGGGGCTTTGTCTGGACAGGAGAAAGAATAGGGGGCTCCTTTAAGAACTCCCCTTCTTTATGGCTAGGAGGTGATGACGGGTAAGTGGGTAGAATGTATCACCTGGGGTGTTATGCCATTGACCTCTGCATAGCTGGGGTGAGGTTATATACACCTTTGTCCCTCAGTCTGAGCCCCTCTAACACCTCTACTGATTAGGTATTTATTCTATAGGGTTTCTGGTTCCCTGATAAACTGGATCGGGAAGTGGACTATGGAGAAGAAATCCCTCAGAGAAGCTGGTGAACACGGTTAAGGCTTCTAATGTCTGGTTGAGTGAGGAGAGAACCCCCCTTTACTCTCATCTAAGAGGAGTGCAGTGGTGTCCCACCAATGGGCTGTGGAGGCCAGGGGTTGGGGGCTGGTAGCAGGAAATGATTGAGGAATCATGAAAAGTACTGTATGAGTTATTGCCAGTAGTTGCCAGACGAGTTAAATTAATAAAGCTGCAGTGTAATTAAACCACATCCCTTGCATCTGTCTTTCTGTATGTCCAGGACAATGGCAAAATAACTCACCAGTATAAGCTGTGTATTCACAAGAAAGATTTGCTAGTATAGCTTACCATCAAACCCCTTCTAGAGACAAATCCTAAATTAGACTGTAGAAATAAGACTATAACAGCCAGTTACTAGCTCATCTCCAACTGGCATATTCTTTTAGAAACAGTGTTATACACTGTCACCACTTCTAGATGTATTTGGTCTTCAAAAATGTGAAGAGTTAGAACTCAGAGATCCCCAAACTAAAGGCAAGTTTGACCATTGTAAACTCAACATAAATTAAAAAAAAAAAAAAAAAAAAAAAAAAAAGTCAGGCACTAGTAAGAACAACTATACCAAATTAATTCCTTTAAATGAACACATTTAATTAATTTGTGGGGAAACTACAGAATAAGATCTTCAAAGCAGGGAATATGTCTTAAGGATATGTCTGGATCTTAACACAACTGGGTCCTGAATGGGGTCTTTGGGCATAACTGTTACAAATAATAAAGCTGTATCAATACTAAATGCTATTTTTTCCTTAAAAAACACAGAAGTCGAGTATAAAGTCATGCTAAATTTACTCTATAGAAACAAAAAGCAACTTTAATATTTAGCAAATATTATACTTGATTTACTTATACCACCTTTATTGTATCACTGTCAAAGTCACATTTGCATGCCTTTCACTTTCACCATGTGCAATTCTGAGGAACATATGAGGGAGTTGATCCAGTTGACAGGCAGTACAACTAAAATGACAGTTCCTGTACTCCTTAGTGATCCAAAGACACAGAACATAAAGATGTGCATCCTGGTTTTGTTCCACTGTTTACTTTTCTGAAAGAGTCTGCAGGATAAACGTTCATGACCGCTATAATCTTTATAAGAAGATTAACAGACATGATTTTTCTTTCAATCACTTGTCTGATGTATGATACTTAACAGCACCCACTTACGATTCCTGGCCTCAGAGCTTTACAGTTAGCCATGAAGCAATACCTTTTTATACAAAGGGGAAAAGAGTTAGACTGCTAAGGTTCTAAAAAAATGAGAAAAACCAGAAAACAGAGGACCACATTACACACTTTCAAAAATCCCACAGACCCCTGTAATAACTAGTCAAATGAGGTGACAGAAGCACAGCATTACAGCTGTAACTGCAAAACTTTCATTTTTCGTCTATTTCACCTAGAACCAAAACATATTTAATGTTGAATTTGGTTTTTGCAGAATAAAATTTTTTTCATTTGAAGGCTTGAAATAAATAGTACACTTAGATGAGCCCCAGAATGAAGCATTTAATGACAAATTCACAGGTAATTTAAATACTTATGTATATACAGTAAACTCTAAAAATACAGTGCATAGTAAAAATCATGAGGCCAAAAATGTCAAACTCAAGTACAGCAAATGTATACATTTTTCTGTACTGTAGTACATACAAGTTTCAAATCAGCAAATTGCTAAAAATATGTATTACTCTTATCTGGTACATAGTCAAGATTTTGTAGATGTCAAGTGTTAATGCATTCACATTTAGTGACTGGAAGCTGCATTTATCCCGATGGGCAAAAGCAGGCTCTGATATGCAACTGTCATTTCAAAGTTCTGCACTGAGCGTACCTCTTTTATAACAAGTGACATAAATTACTGCAGAGAAATTAAATTTCTACTCCTATTATATGCTACCTAAAAATGCTAAAAGTCAGCTCTCAGGTGAAAAGTAGCAGCAACACTGAATCTATGTATATATCCTCCATTCAAGGCATTCAAGTGCAAAGTATTAAGACATTTAATAAATAGCAGGTTTTAAAAACTGTTCACTTCTCAATAATAATTGAACTTTTTGAACGATAATTTTATATGCTAGAAAAAAATCCTTTCATACAACAGAAAGGCCAACAAACCCAAGAGGTTGCGCCACTATTATGTAGTCATATTTCTGACCAAAACAGAAACTTCTAATAGGAAGCAGGACTGTCAAGTTAATGAGTCATGCACAGTATTTTTCTTTAAACAGAATTATGAACATTTTAACTGAGCTGCCCCACTGTGAATGGAAGAGCTGTTATTCAGGGAATTCATATCATGTTGACAGAAAGGGTGGTTTATGCAAGAGCAACATGTTATACACAATGGCACCCCTATTCCACCAATCTGAAATTTAACACATCTTCACTTATATAAGACAATCTACATGTCTATAGCCAGTTTCTCTTATTTTAAGAGATTCTTCATTATCCTTAGCACCTGATTTTGGTAGGTCCTAGGACACCCTTCATTTAAAACTGAACTACTCCAGAATTGGCAAAGACACTAGGAAGAATAAAATGATGCACTAATTAATGCTGTTTAAAGACAACTTGCCTTTTGTACATAAAACTTGTTTTCAGCAATAAAGACCTCAGGAATGTTGAAATATGGTGGAATGACATTAACAGGACACAACTGCTACCAAGAGAAAATTAATATCTAATAAACTTTACCAAAGTACTATTTAAGGGACATCAGCATGGCCTAATTAATTATCTTTTGGTTTTCCCTTGAGAAATGGCCTCTCCATAGGATATGTGAATGAAGTCATAAAGCTGCTTAGCATTAACAGTGTTGCCCAGAATTTCTGAGAGTTTGTCTGGTGACAGAGTTACCAGTTCTGAAATGCTTCTAACATGGTTCATTATAACACGGCAATTTTTGGCATTTACACCTGGTATTTTTAATAAGAAGTCCTGTGGGCCAGGGTTATACTTGTCTGACTCAGGAATGATTTCAGAATCTGCTGTAATGGCCATTGCTATTGCGGCATCAGGCTGTGGTCTGTTCTGCTTCAACTCCTCAAACAACTCAGCAGTGGCATGGGGAGACGGACACCACAGAACCCGTAACCTTGGGAAATGAAGAGTAAGAAGGGTGAGTTTAGAAGTAATATCGTTACTGGAAATCTCTTGATGTAGAGAGCCTCGTGAATTGAGAGAGAAAGATTTGCTAGGGTCGAATTCAATCAGAAGAATTGGTCGCTTATAATAACGAGACATAGAAATGCATTGGGAATAGAGCCTCCCATTATTTAAGGAGCCAATCAAATCACTGATACTCTTCCGCTCTATGCAGATATCAGGGGTGAGAATGTAATCTCCAACTTCCAAAGTAACAGGTTCAATGTCAATGCCACGACGATGAATCAGAGATGGAAGTTCACTGCGAAATTCTCGCATATCCACTATTATAGTTTGTTGAACGCTCTTCTGTTCCTGTCCACCTAATGAATAAACAATTTATAGTGAATCTCTTTCATATGGGTGACCTCTGATTCAGGTATTTTACATCTGTAGCTATAGATAGGTATTTACCACTGTATTTTGCATAAGACCACACATTTAAAATTCTGCAAATACTTTTTATAAAATCTCAATGTTCAGTGTTTGTCATTTAATTAACAAAATTAGAAAAATTCTACAACCCAATATGTAGTACTGGGGCACTAATATCACAGAGCGTTGGGGTTTTTTTTAAACCTCAAATTGAAAAAATACCATATGGATATTTTCATTGCTTTCATAATGAATGGCTACCACTGCTTCATCTCAGAGATCCCAAGCTTAGTATGGGATTTACTATACCATTGAATCAGCCTATCACTAATTAAAAAAACAACAAACTAGCATGGACCTACAAGACAAAGTTTTAAAATGCAGCTGTATTAAGCGTAGAACATAATTTACTAAGAAGGTGTTGCAAGATCTGTGAGCCTCATGAGAGGAATTTAAACTAGAGTAAATGGCGATTGAGTAATTATGATTCAACTGGCTGATGAGAATTTAAATCCATCTGTAGACAAAAATCTATTTAAACACATTGGGCAAATGTGGGCAAAAAAGGTCATACTCAATGAAAATTATGCTTACCTTAACTCTAAAAAGCAAGGAACATTGACAATTTAGTATGAAGCTGCTCATATTTACTCCCAACTGTCTGTCACCCAAATGGGTGAGTTTATCATATTAGAGATATTTCTAGGCTTTTACATATTTGCAGGAGGACAAGATCCCACCCTTGAATATAAACAAGTTTGGCTCAAGAGCTGGTACAGATGTGGCTGGGAAAGATATAAGTGGTGGAAAGCTAAGTGAAAGTCGCAAGTTTTAAGGAGGAATTTAAAAGATAACAGCAATGTTATTTGTCCCACAAACTAAAGGTCCAGGTGTGGGTGGTCAGTATTAAAGTGAAAGTGGGAGGAGACAAACGGAGCATAATGGAGAACAGATTCTGTAGAGCATATGGAAGAGAGGAATGCAGAAAGAAATGAGAGCCAAGATGTAGGCAGGGGCAGAGCTGTGAAGATGATGGCAGGGGAAAGATGAGAACAAGGAGCTTGAATTTTTAAGGAAAAGAGAGAAAAAACACAGTGAAGAAATTGAAATAAGGACAACCATTGTCAGAGTGGCAGCAAAAAAAAAAAAAAGATTTTTTTCTGCAATGTTTTGGATAGAAAGCTGAGAAGAGACACATATTGAGGATGTAAACGTGTCTCTTCATTGCTTTGTATCCAAAAACATTGCAGAAAAAAATCTCCTTTCCTTTTGCAACCACTCTGACAATATTTCTCCCTTATTTGAATCCCTTCACTGGCTTCTTCTCTCCTTTGATGGAACTATTTGTGGAACACCCAAAATTAATGAATACATTTGCTTTTGAAGATGAAAACTAAACTTAATCTTCCACCAACAGAGCTGTCAGTTGGCTGTATTTGCACATACGTTAAGTATTGGCTGAATTCTGTTTACCACAAGCAGAGTCTTTTCTACCAAATTTTTGGATATTCATATTAGTTTTCCAATATATTTTTATCTTTCTAAATTTTAAGTAGTATATTCTGTGTTCAGTTTGCAAATGAAACCTACTCACTCTATAAGTCAATGGGAATTTTGCACATCTAGCAAAGGAACAGAAGGCCCTGCCAGCCCAACTTTTCTGCTTTAAAAGGACAGCATCACTTTAGTCCCCCACTCCTTCTTAAGTCTTCACACAGCAGGCATCATTCACTCTGGCTGAGAAGAAATAAACAGGCCTCCTTACAGAGTCAGCTAATACAGCTACTCTATCAGTCAGAGGAGTTGGTGGTGTGAGCTGCACAGCACTGCTTCCTTCCACCTTCCAAAGCTTATAGCACTGCTTCTGCAGCGCTTCCAAACATTACTGGCCTAGGCAACTAGACTTTCATCAAACGAGATATTTTTTTATAAGGCAGTGCAGGACATTTAAGCCACAGACCTGGCTCTGCATGCAAATTAGACCAAATTTAGTCCCAAAGCAAGTGAGTTCAACTCCCAGTGAAGATAATGGGAACTGCACCCACTCCCAACAGACCTGATTTTTACTCTATGTATTTTTAAATGCTCTGACAGGTATCTTGGAGCATTATGTCAGGATCTGTACAAAACATCTTTTAAGTGGCACCCAAAGGTGTGCTAAGCACTTTATAGACACAAAATAAGACAGATTGTTGCCCTGAAATGCATGTGGCCTAAGTAGATAACACATTCATACAGGTGTTCAGAGAAAGGATATGACACAATATGACTATAAGCAAGAATTTGCTTACATTTTAATCAAAGTTTAACTTGTTCATTTTTTTATCCTTATTAACTGATCTTATTAACTGCATGTCTTATAAATTTGAGCCTTTGATTAGTACCCTAACCTTCTTCCTACTGCTTAAAAAAAAAAAAAAAAAAAGCCCGTCTCTTCCCCTTTTACTGCAGCAATGAGGAGTCCATTGCTACACCTCTTTGTGTTCACTTTTCCCAATGCCTTGACTTATATAAAACAGAAGCATCTTGCTCTTGTGGAAGAATATTGCTGTCAGTCTCATTCTTTTTCTGCTTTAAAATCTCATAATGAGAGAGAAGGGACAAGTTCTTTTGCCCATTTAAATCAATTGAGTTGTGCTATTATTTTAACAGGTGAAGGATTGGGCTCTTATCAATACATTTGAAACATTAAACCAATACCCTTCAAGACATGACATCTTCCCTCTAATCCAGGAGGGTAGGATGCAACTCTCTACAATACACTCAGCAGCAAAAATGGTTAGATTTATGACATGGTATTTCTACAATGATCCAAGGTGCTCCATTTTTATCTCTAAAGGGCAGGGTGCACTAATTCTGCAGCACTTCCTAGACTCTAAGGACAGAGATCTGAACTCACATGCCAACATGTTACTGCTAGACCATTAAGAGCATGCACGACAGATTTCTGAAATAAAAATATGCTACGTGTTTCTGCAAAACGCCTCTCATTATAAAACCCAAAGCTCTACAAGAAGCTCCAGAAATTGCTATAACTCACCTGCTTTGCGTGTGTCAGTAAAAACAGTTGCAGAAGTAGAATCTCTTACTAGATCCAAGTTTGTTTCATCTCTGCCTTCTCTTTCCTCAGGGATAACCATGCTGGCCTTCTCTCTAAGGAATTATTAACAGAGGAATAGAAGCATTTGGAATTACTCGCATTATATTTTGTAGCTATTTACTACTATTATATTACTACTATTTACTACTACAAAACATTTTCTATCTGGCAAAACAGCAACAGAGAACTCATATAGTTTAGTATCGCCTGCAAATCTGATCAGAATTACAATTTATTTTATCTTCCAGATCATCAAGGACCAGATTCTGCTATCCTTATTCATCATGATTAGTACTTTACTCAGTGAGGAGCCTCATTTGATTTGTGTGGGATTCCTCCTGGAATAAGGGACATTAGCATAATCTAGCCTTAAGTATCAGCACATACATTGAGCTCTGTGGTAGTGATACACCATCACAAAATAATTTAATGCTGTCTCCCTCCCATGAAACTACCATATAAAGCCAGGAAAACCTGCACAAGTTGCTCAGTATCTTGGAAAACTTACTATTCCGAAAACCAAGAACAAAATTTAAGATGGTACACAGCTGTGAATATCATCCAAAAGGCTGCTTGAGTCTGTCAAATATCTGATTGGGCAAGCAGGTGTTTCTTCCACAGTCCTCTTCTGACTTTCTCATTAATGTTGAAAAACTAGTAAAACTGGAAGCTTACACAGACATTTTACATAAATAAGAAAAAAAAACCCTATATTTAAGAAGTGGACATAAAAAAACATGAAACAGTTGATGTACTAGAAAGGTAGCAAGCCCACTTTAAATTACCGAATGAGTTTTTCGAAAGCTTCTTTTTCTTTTCTCAGCACAGTGAGATAGCGCTGTTCTTCTGTCGAACCTCCATATATAAGGAAATAAACCCTGTAAATCAGGAAACAATGTACTTCAGGTCACAAAACACAATTTTATCCTGAAACCAACATGAACATCAGTATTTGAGATAAGCAGTATTTTTCAGGCACTTAAAAAATATTTGACTAAAAATAGACTCCATTATTTACGCTTCTACTGAAGTTAAATTGACCAAAATTCATCTGTTAGAGTTCTATCCAAATGACTCCCCGTTTTCCCCAAAGGCAGTTAAGTGTTAAACGAACTCTGGAATGCAAATGGAGTGGATGAGAGAGTTCCCTGCTCAGACCTGGTTTACAAGACAAGCTAATCCTTTTACAAGAAGCAACAAGGAAATAAAAAATGAGAGGTCGCATCTTCCTTGATGTTACGTGCAGCCTTCTCAGAATAAAATAAATGAACAGGTGGGAATACTTTAAAAAAAAAGCACTATGAAAGAACATAAGTTATGAGAAAAACAACAAATGAGATTTAGTACAACTTCTTTGTAAAGGGAATCATCAGGTTGCCTTTTGCAGGTAAGTGTCACATTCACCACAGCCATCATGTATTTTGCATAAACATACACATGTGGAAAAGTCAAGTTTCTATTCCACAATCATGCACATAAATAACTCATATGGATTTTACTAGGATACTTGTAATTAGTTTGAAATAATAATAAAACTATCAACAAAGGTCTTCAGCAGAGCAGTGTTCAGTTTTTGCTGAATCAAAACGTCAGACCATTATGTCAGCTGATATTCTTCTGCACCTCTTCCAACAGTGTGTGGGCAAAGCTGCTGTTTCCTGCGCCCATATAATATTTACTGCATCTTTTCTGAAGGATTGGGGTTGACATTATTTGACTGCATGCAACTGCAGACTGCATGCAACTTCACAAACAGGTGCAATAAATTGGATAATTAAAAATAAAATACATCATCTAATGGCCCAGCAACTACAAATTTAAAATATCATGTGATTTCTGCAATTTTAGATATACTTTTAATCCCACACTCCCCAATTGGACATTAACTTAGTATTAGATATATATTACCTTCTCTATAAAACTGTTCTTTCAACTGGAAGGTGTATACATTCTTATACTTGTATACCGATTTGAAAATTACAAGCTATACTGCTGACTTTATGAATACAAGGTAAAAATTTAATTTTTACATAGCTGATAAGTGTTTTTCCAGATAAGTATATAATTATAATCACACAGAATATTTATCCTGAATCAAATTCATGACACCACACTGATAGCAATGTATTTATAGAAAATAATGTTGTAATTTAACTGTAATCCCTTATGCATGCCAGTATATCATGATAGTGACTGTGCTACTGTACTTCACCTCTAGTATGTAATGTATATTTAATGATTTAAGTGATTCTCATGCACTGCCGTACATAGAAGAATACCTGTGAATCCAGGGGCTTGTCTACATGGGGAGTTCTGGAATAGCTATTTCTGATTAACCATTCCTGATTAATTTGGAAGTGAATTAAGCTAATTTTGAATATGACACTCTCATTCTAGAATAAGAGCATTATGGAGTTGATCAGAAATAATAAACCCTCTTTAAATTCACACCCCAGCTTATTGTAGATTAACTTTCAGTTAATCATAGCCTAACCTTGCATGTGAGAAGTCAAGTAGTCATGCAAGTCAAGACTACTGCTCTAGTTGAAGAGGGCAGAGAGTTAACACTATGTTCAATTTTAACTTTTGCATTTCCTGATATTTTTGCATTTAAGTTTGTATCCTCTATCCTACAATAAATGCAAGTTTTGTATTTTATCAATTTATCTAGAGTGTACAACTTACGTGGAGCTATTTCCATCATCTCTCTTCCTCCCTCCCCACCATGTTCAAGATATATCCAAGTGTTGGTTTCTTGGAAATATCTGAAGTGCCATTAACATTATAAAACTTGAAGCAGAATGATCCTAATTTCCTAATCATGTTTTCCTGTACCTGTTCTAACAATATGTTTCTGAACAATCTGTCCAACAGCAAGGTTAGGCTTCAGGATGAGTGTAAAGAATACATTCACAGAAAGAGCATATGAAAATGAAAACAGCTTTGTTGGGAAACATGGAGAATTTAGTAAACTCCCTTTGAATGTACAGCCAACATGAAACGTTTTATACATACCTAGTACTACACCTCCCCTACATCACGTATAAAGAATATCCATAACACTAAATGGGAACTCTCAAAAGTAGGGTACAATATATGTAACTGATTACCAGTGTATTGATAAATGGTTAAGAGGGTTTGACGTCCACTAGAGAAATAAAATTTTATATATATATATAATTTTTTTTAAAGAAGGGTAAATTACAGTCTACATGTTTTTGTATTTTTAAACTGAAAAAGAGACAGATTAGGAATTAGATAGAGGAAAACTAAATAAAGCCATTGATTTTCTGGGTTAACTTCCAAAAGACCTCAACAATGAACACTTTGTTTTTGGTTTTGATTTTTTAAAGAGCTAAAATTAGAGCAATGGCATTCTGTTATTACCAAGTTAACTTGCCTCAAGGGCTTTCCAGGCCTGCTTGCCTTGTAGATTTCCAGCTGCCGAACAAAAGTTAGTTCTGCATCATACAGCACTACATATCTTGGTTCCACTTCATGCAATACGCGAGTGAGAGCATAGGGGTCACTACAACCCTGCAATGGATGAATAATAGTTAAGGGGTTTTTGAAGATACCATAATAAGCATCTGATGCTAAATTTAGATGGAAATCTTCAGATTTGGTTTCCTCTATACTGATTTCTTCACTGCTGCTTAATTCGTTATGGCCCTCCATCTCCTCTCCTGTGTTTTCCTCCACTGTTTTCCCCATCATTTGGGTTAGAGTCAAGTCTTGTTTCTTCATGATTTTGTTTTGTTTTGAGGCTTCTACTTTGGCTTTTTTGGCTTGAGGTCCTTTGTCTGATCTGGCATTTCCTTTGGTCTTGACAGCTTTTCTATCCTTAATCCATGCTTCTCCAGCTCTTTCATCCTTCCCAAAAGTTTTGTTATAGAGCCTCATTAAAAGTGCCTCTGCTCCAGCAATAATATACTCTCTCAGTTGTGCACATGTTCGGTCATCACTGGCACAAATAAGCACTTGCCCTGCAGTCAAGAAATAATATTATGTTTATAATTTGTTACACTGCACTTTTTTATATCCAATTACAAGAATCCTCTTGGGCAGAGAGATAAATTGTTTTAAAATGATCTCAGGAGTATGCTTGCCAAATGTCTTTGCACTTGTTACTAGTAGTTGCTCTGGAATTTTGGCCTAAGTTGCATGATTTTTTGTTTTGAACTGAACAAAAATCAAAGCACAAAAAGTTAATGAAAGTTCATTGTTCTTTACTCCTAAACTGTCAGAATCAGAAATGTTTTTCTTTTGACCAATTGAAATGAGACAGATGTAGCATGCATTGTAACTTTTTTTTTGTGCACCATGGAATGAAATGAAAAACACATTAACTGAACCTGTTCTAATTTTCAACCGTTTCCATCTGCACTAATGAGCCCAGAAAATACAAAAGCACATAATGCTATTGTCATTTGGAGTCCCTAACTGACACTCTTTTTGCAGACTGAAGGTTCCCCACAAGCTGGTTTAGGTGGACTCCTACCTCAGCAGTGGGTGGGGCCAGCTGATGCTACCATAAGAGCACTGGGGGAAAGAAGGGGGGAAAAGAACTTGTGCCCTCTCATTGTGTCCCTAAAGAATTTGGTACAGTTTAGGGGAAAAATACCTCAAAGAGATGAGACCGTAAAGGAGCTAGTCAAGAGCAACTATGCACCACCCCTGATCCAGCACTTACAGAACTCAGGGGGTAGAGGGATGTCAAGTAAAGTGCCGCCCTTACACAATGGTCCAAGCTTCACAAGGTGGAATGAGGTGAAGCTCAACTCCACCAGATTTTAAACCCAGTGCAAGATCATGGTGCCTCTCCAAACCTGGAAAGGCAGTTACACCCCTAGGAAGTGCAAGTGAGTCACACTCTTGTGTAGTTCCTATGACTTTGGAGGATTTATTGACGGGGGAGCTCTACTTGTCCACTGTTTGAAAGTGCTGTAGGACTTCCTCTTCAGAAGGCTCAAATATGTACAACCATTACAGGCTTATAAGTAAGGTATACTAATTGTCATGGTAATAGACATGACCATGTAACAATAGACAAACATAGTTATTTCAAAGTTTCCACTTGTTTTCATGGTGGTACTATGGGGGCAGAGTTAAGGGTGGTTGGGTGACCTTACCTGAGTATTGGCATCACTTGAATGTTTGAGTCTGGAGTTTTTGAGGATAAAGTGGGAGGTTAATGTTGAATTTCCAAGGTAATGTTTGTCTTTTTATTTTTTTTATTGAGAAACCTATTCTAAAGGATTTTGGAGATGAAGTTAGAGTCTTTAATCCTTAAATACATGGTTATTAAATGCTTTGTCTGGGAAAAGTTATTTTCCACGTATGGCTTAATCATATCTCCTCTACCTCACACTTAGCAATGAAAAGGAGAGGAATGTTTTCACCTTAGGAGCCTTTGTCAGGACCAGTTTTTATTAGCTCTACCCTCTTTGAAATATAGATATGCTTGTATGCAAGAGACTTAATTAACTTTGCAGAGACTACACACCTATTCCATCCCTTCACTGATATTTCACTATACTGTACACAAACTATTAAAGGGGTCTAAGCAAAGAATCTGCTTGTTCAGGAAATATCTTGATCTAAGTAGATTATGGGAGGGATTTATAAAGCACATGGTTTAGGAGCACAAGTTCCATTAAAACTCAATGGGCCTTGCGCTGCTAAGTCACTTAGGCTATGTCTACACGACAGACTTCTACCAATATAACTGTATCATTTAGGGGCTCAAAGAGGTGTGAGCCCTAACCAGACTTTTGCTGGCACAGCTATGTCGTAGCATAGAGGCAATTATATCAGCAAAACTGTGCTTTTACCAGTATAGCTTTTTTCCCCCACTTGGGCAGAAGGTTATACTATATCATTACAAACCACTGTTTTGCTGGTATAGCAGCAAACCAACACTAGGACCAATGTGATGTTATAATATGTCAGCATTCCTATCCTGGCAAAACACTGACACATCTGCAATGGTGCAACCCCTAGAATCTAACAGACTAGGAATATAGGCTCCTAACCTGTTTCATTTCACAGATGTCTCTAACCAGAAACCATACGAAGGAGTGACGGTGGTGGTCGGAGAAGACAGTTGTTGTAAAAGTTTTAATAGTCTGCAGTGTTTTATCCACTTGACTAACATATCTATGTTTGGTTGGCTTAAGAGAGACTTTTTAAAGGCAGGCATGCTCCCAACTTGTAGGTATTTCCACAAGTTAGAATCCCGGTGTCCATTCTCAGCCTCCTCCAAATGATACTACAGACGGTTGCTCCTTAAAGTACAGTGTGGCAAAAAGGAGTGGAAGAGGGCCTGACAAGGAGCAGAGAGCATTCCTGCCAGGTCTAACAAGGTGGGAGAAAGGAAAGTTTGGGGGAAGCCACCAGGGCTAGTGGAGCATGGAAAAAAAACCACACATAAGAATAAGAAGGAAATGGACAGTGAAAAGATAATATGGTGACAACGGTGGCACCAGTGGAATGAGTGGGAGAGGGCAAGGATGCCCACGTGCCAATCATAAAGGAGGAGTCAACACAAAATGTTGTTTGCAACACTGATTTTAAGTTACGGACTTTCAGGTGTTAATGAGTTCAAAGGCACATTTCAAGCTCAAATTTATAGTACTCTTAAAAGTTCATACCTTTCTATTTTACACAGAACTTCTCTCTCAAACTCATAAATATTACACATCTAGTACACTGGTAAGATACATTTCAGAAACATAATTGCAATTTTGTTCTCCTAAAAGAAAAATTAACCAAATGAGAATCATTTAGTACTCTCTCACCTGGCCCGCCAAGATCCTCACTGTTCTTGTTCTCCGATTCAATCTCTTTCAATACTTCTCTTAAAGCCTCCCACTTTGGGTTGCTTTCTAAGACTAGCTCCCTTTTCAGTTCTGAAATACAATAAAGGAAAATTAATTTAATATAACAGCTTTCACAGTCAAATACTCCTAAGAGCTTCAAAATAATGGGTTAGATGCTGATAATGGCTCTTGGCAAATTCAACAACAACCCACATTTGCAACTTGTTATGCTGGGGGGGAGAGGGGAGGAGGAAGGCAACAGCTATCATATAAACCTATTTATAGATATGGACAAGTGCTATTTTGAAGCAAAGATAAACATTCATATTTTACTTGTTTAATTTAAAAACTCTTAATTATAACATTGCTTTTATAACGGACTATACACACATTTATATAAAATGAAAATAACACCAGACTAATATTAAATTAAACTAAACACTTCAGTGGCTCAAGAACAATTCTACAGGACCTCCACCAGTGACCTGCTGTGCAACCTGGGCAAGTCACTTTACCTCTCTGTGCCTTTGCTTCCCCTCCCATTGTTTGTCTTGTCTTGTCTATTGCACACTCTCTGGAGCTAGGACTATATCTCAGTGTGTTAGTACAGCACCTAGCACAACAGGGTCCTGATCTCAGTTGGGGTATCTAGGAGATACTGTAATACAAATGTACAGAACATTAGAAACAACATAGTTTTGTAAACTGAACTAACAAACCAGTGAATTCAAGTCTTCTTTAAGAAGTTATGAACCCATCTTTTTAAGTGTGCCAGACTAAGAACTTTTGATTTATATTTTGGATTTATAATTAACAGAAGGAAATAGTCTTGCATGGAGTAAATTCACGCTTCTTGATAGTCGGCGTGTGCTTTGCCTCTAGAACTTCAAACAAACTACTAATGTTACCTAACACCTATATAAGGCTTTCCAGTAGTAGATGACAAAATACTTCAAAAAGTGGCTAAAGCACAATTATCCCCCTTTTACAGATGGGAATCGGACGTTTAGAGATGAAGTAACTTGGATGAAGTAGATTTTTTTGAAGAGATCTTTTAGTAAACATACTTCAGAATAAAGATAAATTCACTGAATTTGAGTTTTTGGTTCACGAAGAAGTCAGCATTAGAAATATTCACAGTACCTTTTCTCTCTTTTATGTCCATATTTTCAGACACTTTGCTTTTCTTACTTATTTTGTCATCTGAAATGTGATAAACTCTCGCTCGAGCATTTACAAACATTGACGTACTAGCATCAAGAAATAGCCATCCTAAAGGTGGAGGAAGACAATATTAATAGTCAATTAGGCATTTGCAACATGCCCACTTCAACCCCCTCAGAAAAAGAAAGCCTCAAATTTTCCATCTGAAACAGTTGTGCTACATGCTTGTTATATAATTCCTGTCTTTGCATGATACAAAAATGCAAGTTTCTGATATATTTTATACATTGAGTAACAGCAGTTAAGTGGGAGGGTGAAAGCATTAACTGTCAACAGAACCTCCATCCTTATGGCTAATTACATAAGCTTAATTAGAAACCTTAGTTTGGCTAGTATGGGCTTTTGATTATTCAAAAAAAAAAATCAAAAAAAAAAAATCAAAGTATCACTCACTAACTTCTACAGTGTTATTTACTACATACCTGAATTCTGACCAAATGCTTTTTCGGTTGCTCTCAATGACTCCACAAGGTTAAGAAAAGTGACACAATCATACTGAGTTAGATACTGTAGTAAAGTACGTAGTATCTTCAAATCCTGAACCAAAGATTTGGTTTTAGCTCCAAGTTGATGCCAAAGAGGATCTAAATAGTGACGAATTGTCTAGAAATATAAATTGGAAAGTGTTGCAAATACAATACATCACTAGAGCCTCATGAAATTTTTAAATTTTTTTTTGTTTTATTTTTCAGGAATGTCTTGTTCATTCTTCCCTCTCCTCCTCCTCATGGCTGGAGGCCAAGGGGAGAGGGTATGGTTCCAGCTACCCATGGGGGTGAGAGGTCCTGGGGGTGTGTTTGGTTCCTGCCCCAGGAGGGAGGAGAGGAGACCCTAGTGGTATGTGTGTTGATTCCTGCCTCTGTGGTGTGAGAGGCCCTTGAGGAGGTGGTTGCAGAGCAAGTCTATCCCCTAACTCACCCTGAAAGGGTGGCACTTGTGTTGCGGGGCTGGGCCTGGCATTCTGCTCCAGGTGTTGTTACCTGTAAAACAAGGTAGTAGCACCACTCACTCAAATTTGGCATGACCTCCCTTCTGTTATGATGATAGAAGGGTGGCTAGGCCAAACCCAAGTAGTGCTATAGACATGCACACCAGGTCACCATGCCTGGAGTGGGGAACTGTGCTCAGCCCTGCAGGACAGGAGCTACCGCTGAGGGATAAATTTTATTTTATGTTAATCTTTGTTTTATTTTGTGTTATTTCACATCTGCAAAAAACCACGGGGCTCTACACATCAGCAATTCTATTTGTAATAGATTTAGGGCCTGAATCAATGTCCACTGAATATTTCCACTGACTTTCATTTAGATTAAACTAGCTAGAGACAAAGGGTAACAAGAAAACATTCTATAATTACACTAGAAGCAAGAGGAAGATAAAGGACAAGGTAGGCCCATTATTCAAGGGGGGAGGGGAAGAACAACAACAGAAAATGTGGAAATGGCAGAAGTGTTAAATCACTTTTTTGTTTTTGTTTTCACCAAAAAGTTTAGTAGAAATTGGGCATCTAACTTAATGACTGCCAGTGAAAATGAGGTAGGATCAGAAGCTAAAATAGGGAAAGAACAAGTTTAAAATTACTTAGACAAGTAAGATGTTTTCAAGTAACCACGGCCTGATAAAATATATCCTAGAATACTCAAAGAACTGACTGAGGAAATCTGAGCCATTAGCTATTATCTTCTAAAAGTCATGGAAGATGGGTGAGTTTCCAGAGAACTGGAAAAGGGTAAATATAATGCCAATTTATAAAAAGGGGAAATAAGGACAACCCAGGAAATTACAGACCAATCAGCTTAACTTCAGGACCTGGAAAGATAATGGAGCAAATATTTAAGCAGCAAACTGCAGATTCCTATAAGATAAGAAGATAAGTAACAGTTAGTATGGATTTGTTAAGAACATGTCAAACCAAACTAACAGCTTTCTTTGACAGAGTCAGAAGACTTGTGGATAGAGGGGAAGAGGTAGATGTGGTATATCTTGTCTTTAGTAAGACTTCTGATACGGTCACACATGATCTTCTCAAACAAATTAGGGAAAAACAACCAAGATGAAGCTACCATAAAATGGGTGCATAACTGGTTGGAAAACCATTCCTAGAGAGTAGTTATCAGTGGTTCACAATCAAGATGGAAGGGCATATCCAGTGGGGTCCCGCAGAGATCAGTTCTGGGTCCAGTTCTGTTCAATATCTTCATCAAGGTTTAGATAATGACATAGAGGGTATGCCTATAAAGTTTGCAGATGACACCAAGCTGAGAGGGGGTGGAAGTGCTTTGGAGGGTAGGATTACAATTCAAAGTGATCAGGACAAACTGGAGAAATGGTCTGAAGTAAACAGGATGAAATTCAATGAGGACAAATGCAAAGTACTCCACTTAGCAAGGAAAAATCAGTTGCACATATACAAAATAGGAAATGACTGCCTAGGAAGGAGTACTCTGGAAAGGAATCTGTGGGTCATAGTGGATCACAAGCTAAATATAAGTCAACACTAACACTGTTGCAAAAAAATCAAACATCATTCTGGGCTGTATCAGCGGGAGTGTTGTAAACAAGACACGAGAACTAATTCTTCTGCTCTACTCTGCGCTGATTAGGCCTCAACTGGAGTATTGTGTCCAGTTCTGGGCGCCATATTTCAGGAATGATGTGGACAAATTTGAGATAGTCTAGACAAGAGCAATAAAAATAATTAAAAGTCTAGAAAACATGACTTATAAGGGAAGATTGAAAAGAAGTTTGTTGAGTCTAGGAAAGAGAAGACTGAGGGATGAACATGATAACAGATTACAAGTACACAAAAGGCTGTTACAAGGAAGAGGATGGAGAAAAATTGTTTTCTTTAACCTCTGAGGACAGGACTAGAAGCAATGAGCTTATATTGCAGAAAGGGGAGTTTAGGTTGGCCATTAGGAAAACCCTAACTGTCAGCATGGTTAAGCACTGGAGTAAACTGCTGAGGGAGGTTGTGAAATCTCCATCATTGGAGATTTTTAAGAGCAAGTTAGACAAAGAGCTGTCAGGCATGGTCTAGATAATACTTAATCCTGCCTTGAGTGCATGGAACTGAACTAGAAGACCTCTGAAGGTCCCTTCCAGTCCTAGAATTCTATGATTTTATAGGCATTGAATCAGGCCCATAGTGTCCAGGTACAGGTATCATTACAAGCGTACAGAAGTTTTATAACAAGCACATAATAATTACTTTGCCAAAAGTACCCAAATAAAAACGTATTTAATAGTTTTAATATTTACAATAAGTAAACCAATATCTTGGAAATTTAGTGAAATATATGGAATTCTGTAAAAAACATAACTGAACAATTAACAGATATCTGCATCCTCTACTGCATTAAGTGTAGCTTTTTCTTCAAATAAACCACAGCTGCTGGGAGAAGGAAAGAAACAAACATACCTATCTAATTTCACTTAAGATGCCCTGTGGCCTTAGTATTCAGTACACTGTACTCAGTGAAAGAAGAAAGTACCATAATATCTTATTCTCAGAATAGATGAGCATCCTAGAGATGGTCAATTTTGGTATTTTTATGAAACAAAAACATTTTCTACAAAAAGCCAGAAAGCCTCATGTTAACATAAAAGCAGAAATAATGAATGTAAGTAAACTGTATCACAAAATGAATGTTGAAGTATGTGGTAGTACTCTGCAAAAGTACATTAACCAAGCTGCAGCTTTACTACCAAAGGCAATATAAAACATGGCTAATGACATACAGCAGCAGTTCTCAAACTTATGAGAACCGCGACCTCTCTTTTAATAATAGCTTCTTAGTGCAACCCATGTGTGTCCGCTGAAAAGCCGCCGAATTGCTTTCTTCCGCATTCAGCCGCTTTTCGGCGGACACGATGAGTACTCCTGATGTCAGCCAACGTGATTACTTTCGCTTTCAGCAACACTTCGGCGGACAATCAGGAGAGCTCGGTATGTCCACCGAAAAGCTGCCAAATCCAGAAGTAATCAATTTGGTGGCTTCCCAGCAGCGGCAGGAGCTCGCGACCCCCTCGGGAGGTGGGTGGCGACCCCCCGAGGGGTCGTGACTCCCACTTTGAGAACTGCTGACATACAGCAACTCGAGATAAAACAAATATACCAGGGTATATGCTGCTTTCCATGCACAGGAAAAGATCCTACTAATAAGAACATGGGCATGCTGTCAAGAAAGTAGTACAGTATACCTTATTATCTCTTCTTTTAATAATAATGACATATTCTGAGCAGAAACTGTACAGCCATCTTTAAAATACTATTATGACACAGTGGGTAAAGCAATATATTTTATTGGACCAAATTCTGTATAATATATATTGTTGAGGTCCCGGGGGATGGTGGTTAGGGTGGGGGGATCTCAGGAGAAGGCAGTCAGGGAAAAAAGAGCAGGAGGGCTTAGATAGCGGTGGGGTTCTGGGGTGGCAGTTAGAGTGTGTGTGGGGTCTCCGGAGGGGGCAATCAGGGGACAAGGAGCGGGGGGTGGGGAGTTGGATAGGTCGGGAGTTCTGAAGGGGCAGTCAGGGGGTGGGAAGTGGGTGGGGGTTGGATAAGGTGTGGGGTCAGGCTGTTTGGGGAGGCACAGCCTTCCCTACCCGGCCCACCGCACAATTTTTAATCCCAATGTGGCCCTTGGGCCAAAAGGTTTGCCCACCCCTGAATAAGAACATGAGCATGCTGTCAAGAAAGTAGTACTATATACTTTATTATCTCATCTTTAATATTAAGGACATATTCTGAGCAGAAACTGTACAGCCATCTTAAATCTTTAAAATGCTATTATGACACAGTGAGTAAGGTAATATATTTTATTGGACCAAATTCTCTTTGTGAGAAAGACAAGCTTTTGAGCTCTTCTTCCACCTTGTCTCTATAATATCCTGGGACCAACACAACTACAACACTGCATACATAGGTACAGAGTAACAGATGGTAATTATAAATCTTATTTCCCCATTTGATATAGTTAACTACAAAAAATAGACCAAAAAGATGGTCTCTACCCCAAAGAGATCACAATCTAATTTTACAATGACAACTACACAATCAACACTACAGATTACTACAATTCTCAATTTACAACGGCAATGAGTACCCTGAAGGTGAGGTTTTAAATTGTTTCTAGTTATTTTTCAGAATTATAACAGTACATTATTGTAGAGAATGCAAACTAGAAAAACTGCATTCTTTACTGTTACATTACAGCAAAAATAAATAAATAAATAAATAAAAAATCCAACCAAACAAAAAAAACAAACAATCAAACAAAATTTACCTTGTCAAAAGGTTTTCCAATAGCATTTTCTAATGATAAGTCTTCTACTTCTAGAGCTGGGTTACAGCGTTTGAGTTCTCTCAGACACATATTCAGGATGTCCAGTATAGAGGTCTGGATAGTCAGCATGGTAGGGGTCATGGATACATGTATTTCTACCACTTCAGGTTTGTGTTTCTCTAAAAATGAATTCACTGCAATATGAAACCTACAGAGAAAATAGCTGATGAAGATTATTTATATGAGCCGTACAGAACCCTTACAAGCTTAGTGCCATAATTATTTAAGACATTCATATAAAATGAGGTTTAGAATCAGAACAAGTTGAACCACCAAGCTAACTAAAAAGTGCACTGTGTTCTATAGAAGTGAGGGTAGTTGCCGGTGTATACGATTAGCCTCAAGAAACTATTTATGTTTTGATCACACCTGTATTGGTTTTTGTCATGTATCAACAGAATAACAAAGCTCATACACATAAGGAGATGGAGAATTACAATAATATATATTAGAACCTCATTTATCCGGTGTAATTGGCACTCGCCACATCAGATAATCAAAACTCCAGATAAACTGGAGAATGGGAAAATGCAATGCTGCAGCACCATCTATGGGCTACAGGAGAGATCACCCGCTTCTTGCCCTGGAGTCCTGGTTGTTTGGTAAATACGGAGAGCTGGTTAAGGGTGGATCAGATAAACGGGGATGTATTATATTCCACAGAATAACCAGGAGTGGGCTAAATTCTGCAGTCCAATGGAAAAGGAAAAATCCCATATAGCAGGCAGAAGAATAGGGTATCTAAATCCTATGAAGCCCAAGAATCCACCAATAAATCTCGTAGACTCCCCACCCCTCCATACGCATATCAGGTCCCCTTTATATTGCTCCTCTCGGCTATTCTGTACCCCAGTATGTACAAGGGAATGAATGTTAATAATGGAGTAGGGCATGAGGAGCAGTTGCTTGTCTTGTCTGCCCCCTCTAAACTTAAGAGCACATCTTCCTGACCCACTGAACCTCCAACTTGTAGAGGGGATTTCATGATTTAGAAGCAAGAGAGCATTGTGCACAGCCACTCTTCACCCTTTCCTACCGTAGTTAAGCCCACTTCTACAACTAAAACAAAAGCTTCTGAAAATACTGCTTACAGTGGCATGTGAAAGAACAAGTGGAAAAGGTGAGTGGACCACTTTACAGAGCGGGCTAAAGAAACAGTAAAGTGCGGTACAAAAAATGGACTTTCCTATCCAATGCAGAAAATGTTCTTTGCATTTTCAATGTTCACTGTCTCATCTGGAGTAAGACAAGAGATTTCGATTCTGTTCTGGGCTTTGCTCTGACTCACTACGAGACCTAAAGGAAATCAAACTCTGTGCCTTAGTTTCCATCAGTCAAATGCAGATATTCTTCAGATGTTATATATACATTTAAAAGAAGATTTTAGCTTTTGATTTATAGTTCGATGTTGAAATCATAAACCTATGAATAACCACCACAATCCAAAAAATAAGACACACAGTTAATAAAAACACATTATGAGGTAGCAAGCCATCTTACCTTGGCCAAAGATAAAGTTTCCGCACAAAGAGATTTCTCATCACTCTTTCCACATGACAAAAACCAGTATTAAAGGCAATGGCATTGTCTGTAAAAGCTTTGATGAATCCTTTCTTGTTCTTCTGACGAAAGAGTCGCAAGATAAATGCTTCCTGACAAGACTCAATGATTCTGTGCGCTTTGTATACCAAAATGCCTGCAGAATAAGAGATTTTCAAGTTACAAAATGGGAAAAAAAAGTTAAAATATTGTATCTATATTTCCACAAGAATGTTTAATTCTTTTAATGTTTTGCCAATTAAACAGCAATAGGAATTTAAATCTTCTATCACATGCTGCAAATACGGAATCACGTAGGACCAGTGAAAACAGTTCTCAAGCCCCACAAAACACCTCCGCCTCCTGAACACTATAGCTATGTTAATGAGGCATCTTTAGACAAAAAATACTATTTAAATGGAAAGGAGACAAAAAAGGAAAATAGTAGGGCTTAATCTGAATTCTTAGTTACATTAAAAAATTCTGGAAACTATCCTAAGAATTTAAAAATGCTGATAATTTAGAAGTTAACACAGTATTATCAGACTGCATGTAGGGATTTTAAAGGTTACATTATTAATTTATCTATAAAAGGTTGTCACCTACAGAACTGAAACACCTGATGACATTTTGTTCAAGCTTCTTTCATGATTAAAGAACCCTGAGACATTTCTTTAGCATATTTTCTATGATTTTCATAGATTCATAGGTTTTAATGACAGAAGGAATCACTATAATTCTAGTCTGATTTCTTGCAGAACACCGGTCATAGACTTTCACCAAGGCAATGTCTATGCTACCAAAAAAGGTGTATTTCTAACAATTGTTAAAATGCTAGAGTAGACAAAGCAAGCTGTACTTTTACCAGTGATTTTAGTTCTTGCAGGAAACCCCTGTAACTCCCACATGGGACCAGAATATAATCCAAGCTCTTCAAAATACGTATAATGTATACCAGCGGTTCTCAGACTCTGGGTCAAGACCCCATTTTAATGGGGTTGCCAGGGCCAGCATTAGAGTTGCTGTGACCCAGCAGAAGCCCAAGGTTCACCCACATCTGGGGCACTGAGGCTCAGGTTGCAGCCCCTTTTCCCCTCACAGGGTGTAGCAGGAATCGAGTGCCAACCTCCCACCCCACATCCTCCTGGGGTCATGTACTAACTTTTCTGTCAGAAAGGGGAGGGAGCCGTGGTGCAATGAATTTTGAGAACCCCTGAGGTATACAGCTGATACAATAGTCTTTGAATATCTCATGTGTTCATACTATCTATCACAGAGGTTTCTTCAGTCTAGCAGACAAAGGTGTAACACGATTCAATAGCTGGAGGTTAAAGCTGGACAGATCCAGACTATATATGAAAAGCAATTTTTTTAATAGAGAGAGTAATTAACCATTAGAGCATATTACCAAGGATTTTGCTGGATTCTCTTTCACTGGAAGTTTTTAAATCCCAATTGGATGTTTTCTCTAAAAGACTCTCTCTAGTTCAGCCATAGCTATGGGACTTGAAACAGGAATTAAATTCAAGTAAATCCTCTGGATTCTGTTATGCAAGAGTTCAGACTAGATCTCAACTGTCCCTTCTGACTTTATAATCTATACTTAGATTGTAAAATGTATGATTTTTTAAATAAAATAAATGGATACATTGTTTGCATGTCTAGAGATATTAGATACATTTAAAAAGGAATGAGAACTTCACATATTTATTTTTCTAGAATTATTCCATCCTGTCCATTATATCCAATACCAACATCAACCAATGTGTATAGCAGGAAATGAAACTATAATAGCTATGGTCACACTAACATATAGTGGTAATAGCATCAAAAGAAAAGATCAAGTTATAAATGACCTGCAAAGGATTTTTTAAAAATTCGTTTGTGCCTTTTTTGTTATTTCTTTTGTACAAAAGGCCTAAAGGACTTCAAAACTCTAAACTACAAATATCAAGAATATACCAGAATACCAATTTTGCTGTAGGACTTCTTGAAAGTTCTAACACAGTGGGAGCTCTCACATGTTTATTGAAGGGACGGAATATTGGATCTGTAAAAAAAGACTGACTTTCTCCAAAAAGTGTGCACTAATCAATTACGTGATTAACAAGCATTAACAAAATCCAGAATTGTATTGCCTGCCTAAAAATTCCTTCCCATTCCGATTTTCAATTTTGGGGGTCTTGTGTAATTATTGTACTAGCTCTCCAATCACTAGTGTTTCTTCTAGGCTAGACAAGATCTAAAATTCTAATATTAATAAAAGAAGTAGAAAAACACACAACTACTTTCAAGTCCAATTTATATAAAGCAAAATAAAACACCACAAGCTTTTCGCATTACCTTTAACACAGGCATTGTTACTGCAACTTTCACAAAGGCCTTATTCTTCAGCCCTTACACCCATCAATTGGACTACCCATAAGTAAGGGCTGCAGAACTAATTCCTGTGCGTATAGGTGAAGTAAAAGGAGTATAAATAGAAAAATTTTAGCTTGCTTTCACTAAACTCTTACCAGTTATAAGATTTGAAGGAATTCTATCTGTCAGGAAATCCACCACAAGAATTCGACTTGTTGCAAAGAGGACACCACCTTGTGTGTAAACTTCATATCTACAGCTGCTTGTAATTTCATTGGTAACACGTCGAGGAAGATGGACAACTCCATCTGACCTCAGCTGATCAATAAAATATTCCTAAATCAAACACAAACACAGTATTTCACCAGGGTAATTGCTTTGATTTAACAAATGCAAAAAATTATAGATTTCTATACAATTTGTTAATGGGGGGGGGGGGAGGCTGTCATCAAAAATCTACAAAGTAGTAGTCATGACCCGTGATTAGCTACATAGTTAAATGCAACATATATTTTTCTGGTCAAGTATTATAGGCAACATTTTCAAAATCATCTAAGGGACTTAAGACCCTAAGTCTTATTTTTAAAAGTAACTTAGATAATTAAAAGAGTGAAGGACTGTCTTTCTGTTCTGTTTGTACAGTGATTAGCACAATGAGGTCCTGATCCATGAGTAGGGCTATTGTCACAATACAAAGAATATATTTCACCACATAGCTGCATTGCAGCAGAGACTAAAGTTACCTGTTTGTGTAGCCCATGTATCTGTTTTTAAAAGTTATAGGAATCTTAGTATGAAAAGCCCTATATAAATCAGATCATAATAATGTTATTGTTTGGTTACGTATTATGATATTACATTTGTCTGAGGCCCTTCATCTTAAAAGATCTCAAGACTCTTAAAAATAGACACTAGGGGCTTGTCTTCACTACGCACGGTAGCAATCGGTCTTTTAGCGATTGATTTATCGCGTCTCGTCAGGACGCGATAAATCGATCGCCAGCGCTGCCCCCGTTGGATCTGTAACTCCAGCTCGCCAAAAGGCATTAGCTGGAGTTGACGGGGGAGTGTGCCACCACCCGCCGCCGCTGTGAGGATGGCAGGTAAGTCGGCTGTAGAGACGCCGACTTCAGCTACGTTATTAACATAGCTGAAGTTGCGTATCTACAGCCGATCCCCAGCCGTAGTGAAGACCAGCCCATAGACTGAGGTTTTGTCTACACTACCACTTTTGGCTGTCAGGTGTGTGAAAAAACCACACCCCCAAACCAACATAAGTTCCATTGGCAAAAGAACTGGTGTGGAAAGCAGTATGTCAGCAGGAGAGGCTCTCCTCTGGACACAGCTAATGCTACTTGTTGGGGTGGTTTAATTAGGCTGGCAGGAGTGCTCTCTCCTGCAGGCAAAACACAGCTACATGGGATACTTTATAGCAGTATAGCTGCCCCACTGTACCGTCTGTAGTGTAGACATAGCCTAAACCAGTGATTTTCAATCTTTTTTTCATTTGCAGACCCCTAACATTTTTTGAATGGAGGTGTGGATGCCTTTGAAAATCTTAGACATAGTCTGGAGACCAGCAGAGGTTCGTGGACCACAGGTTGAAAACCATTGGACTAAACAAAAGGGTCACTTTATTCTACACTGAAATTCAACCATGTGGTGAAATTTAGTAACTAATTAACAGCAATCGGCATCATTACACAACATAAAAGGATGGCAAGAAGAATATTTATTCAACTAAACTGAAGGGGAAAGCTCCATAGGTAGAATGCAATTACCTGGTTTAGAATTTGCCCAGGTTCCCAGGATTAACATATCTACTCTTGAAAAGTGCCAGATCTCCTCCCTCTCCCCACACATACCTTTGCCTTGTTTCAACGAAGTAAAAAGAAAGTGACAGAAAAAAAATGTTCTACACATAAAAAAGGGAAGAGGTCAGAGAGAGCAAATGGTTCCTTAATTAAATGTAGTAGTAGAGATGGGCAATTTTATTCATTTATTCAACAATTGTATATTCTCTTTCTGCTCATTATTCACATGCAGTCACTAGAAATGCTGTTACTGCAGTGCTAAATCAGTGTAGCTCGCGACAGCTACAGGAGGAGTTCTCCCATCACTATCATTAAAGCACCTCCCCAAGAGGGTAATCAGGTCAACAGAAGAATTCTGTGGTAGACCTAGGGCTGTGCTAGGGTGACCAGACAGCAAGTGTGAAAAATCAGGACAGAGGGTCGGGGTCATAGGAACCTATATAATAAAAAGACCCAAAAATTGGGACTGTCCCTATAAAACTGAGACCTCTGGTCACCCTAGGCTGTGAACACTAGGGGCTAGGTCAGTTTAACTACTTTGCTCAGGGTGTATGGATTTTTCATACCTCTGGATGACATATCTGGGTCGACCTAACTTTTTAGTGTAAACCTCGCCTTGCTGGATTGGAACCTACACACTCACTCTCCTGTTGGCATAGCGTGTCTTCACCAGATGAGCTGCAGCTGTGCCAATGTAGTGCTGTAGTGTAGACTTGCCCTCCGTATTGTTTCTGTTACTTGACTGTATCACTCCCACATTTAATAAGAACTTTGAACACAGTGCACAAAAACATGCAGATATATATGTGTGTGCACGGGTATTTGACACTCTCCTTCTACCAACAAGTATTTGCTTATACAAATGATTACAGGTAGTTAGTTGGTTACGTTGCTAATAGTAAGTAGAGCAAACAAAGTTTTTATTTGATTGACTGTTCACTAGTACTTGTTTACAGTATTTCCCCAATTCCATTCACAATCTTTAATAACCACTGATCAAGCCCTAAGTGTGCTGGTAACTTCAGCAGCACCATATCTCCTACCATGTTGCTGAGGCATTGGTTCAACTCTCCATCACAACTAGCTCTAGGTACCAAGATGACTGATGTATCCAGTCTGGAAAGTGGCCACCACTTGAAATTTCCGAGGAAGGAGAACGAATATGAGGAAATACTGGGGTAGGTTTGGGGTGGAGAAATCGCACCCCAATCCCTTCAAGGGGGATTTGGGATGGGTGGGTGTCTATGTGAGGGAGGGATTTAAATTGCATCCCACTCAAAGTGAGGGGGGTTTGGGGGACAGGAATGCATCTGTCTCTGTGTGTCAGAACGATCATATCCCACTCCCCCTGAAGGAGTGGGAGGTGGTTGGGGGCAGCTCGGGGGGGGGTGGGGACTGCCCCCCAGAGCGTCTTCCTGCCCTAAGAAGCAGCCTAGGCAATGACTCTCCCCACGCCCGACACAGCGGCTCCTCACCTCCTCGGCCGGGCTGGTGTTGAGCACCAGCACCAGGCAGGCCGGCTCGCAGTAGAGGCGGAGGAAGCGCAGCAGGATGCGGTCGATGCCCAGGCCGCGGGCGCAGATCACCAGCCCGTCTTGGTGGAAGAGATCCAGGAAAACCTGGTTCTCGTGCTCCAGTGGCGCCGCCATGGCCGGCTGGGCTGACAGACCAGCAGCCGTTGCGGCCCCACACCTAGAAGAGGAGAGGAGAGCATAAGCATTAGTAGCCGTGAAACCGCTGCCTTTAACCCAAACGCAAGGCGAAGGCTCCTCACGGTAACCATGGGCGTCACCTGCAGGATGCAAATGTCAGAGGTGAGGGAGCCTCACGGGAGAGGAGCAACCCAGGGTCCTTCCACCCCAGGTAGGAGGAGGTGGAGGTAATGGGAGCCCTGTTGCCGGAACCCTAGAGAATTGGTGGCGGGGCTCTGGCAGCTATTAAAAGAGCTGGGGGCTGGGCCACCGCTACTGCCCTGGACCCTTTAAACTGCCGCCAGCCAAGGCTTCAGTGTTTGGTATATAGAGAATTTCCTGAAAAATACAAAATTATATAACTCTGTTTTTCCTTGGCCAATATTTTCCTTGTCTTTGAATCCTTACTTACACACCACAACTAATATAATGCTCTTGCCACTTCATCTGTTCTGTTTCCTACTACTTCTTTTTCTTATAATTATTCAGTATAATAATAGTTTAAAAACAAGTAAAACAAAGTTTTTAATATAATTCATTTTATTAAAAATAATTACACAAAAACAGAACACCACAAAACATTTTAGCCCTAGATATCACTTGAACAAATCTAGCAAATGACAGCCCTCTAGTGGCTAAATGCATGTGTAAATACAAACTATAATGTACTGTACTTACAAACCATACTTTAGCACTGTACTTGGGCTAATTAAGAAAGAATATGTAATATTTAACATAAATCAAAGCAAATGTTCATGCCTTTAAATTAGTCTACTATTGTATCTGGGCCACTTAGGAAAGTATCTGATTTCTAATACAGACAGACCAAGGGAAATGGCTGAATATTAGGCCTAATTATAATGGACAATATTCCCACATTTCTTCACCATATTATATTTAAAAATATATCATTAGTGGCCTGCTAGGTAGACTAAATATAAAGTTCCTGCACACTTACCATAAATACTGTCAGTGGCAGAAGAATAAATTCATTTCACATTTGGAACAATGTCTCTTTCATACACATCTACATATATGTTAAGGCAGTATTTAAAACCTGTCCTGTTATACTGTATGATTGTGGGTGGTACCCAGAATGAACTGGACAGCTATAAAAAATACATAATCTAGTGTTTGTAATGATGATGGGCCCAGTTTTGGGAATGATATCATGAGAAATTGGTAAGCAATTTGTGTATATTTAAATAATGGCTCTGGAACAAAGCGATTTCAAATTAATCTTCTGTTCTGAGGACTTTTCTCAGTTTAGACTATCTAAACCAAAGGATTCAGCAGATGCTCTAAAAAACATAACTCAAAGCAAACATGTCTACATTTCTAACATGATTCAACTCAAGTTAGAAACATGATATGAAAATTTCTTGAAGTTAACTTGGAGTCAGCAAACACACGAGGGGGAAAGGAAATGCAGTTTTTGGGTGTCTCAATTTTTGGTGTTCAGCCTTAAAAATACATCACCAACTCTTCTAAGGACACTAATAAATGTTGCTAAAATGGCATGGCTTAGTGTATTCTCTTTTGGCTTTTCTGGATAAAATTAATTGACAAGATGGAATTACCAACAAGACTTACCCTCATTTTATTTGACCTCTTCACCATAAAGAGAGATAAAAATAATATTGGAAGAATGGCTTGATTTTTTTTTTATTATTTCATGTGTATATTGTGTGGCACCTATCAAACTCTCTGGGTTCTGCACAGATGCATACAATTATCCTCCTATAATGGTGGTTTTCCTAACTTCCCCCAGGATATCTTTAAAAAAAAGGGAAGACTCTTGCTTCTGAAAATTTTGCCTTTCCCCTTTAAGACTGACACACACAACATTAACACCCTCTTCAATCACCCCCAACCGATCAAAATTCTAAAAATTACTCCGAAATAAATTAGCCTAGACAAAGTAAATTAATAATCTAATCAAAAATAATAAAATATTGCATTACATAAATCAATAAGGTCAAATAATAAATAATAAAATCATCAAAAATATTAATATCAAAACCAAAACCCTAACCACGCACAGTTTTTACCTCGAAAATGGAGAAGTGCCAGAAGGGCCATGGAGTCCATGAAGGATTTAGTTATCACTATTGATATTACAGGGAAGGCACTCAAATATTAGTGATTGGCAGCATAAAATCCTAAAATAATATAATTTGTTTATTGGTTAGAGGATATTAGCATGTATAAATATAGAAATAATAGACCTACCCCTTCTGCCTGAGGCCTAATCCCTTCCGATGGCCAGAGCTGGCCCCAGCCCTGCACAGCCTCCGTACCGGTAAGAAGCTTCAGCTACTTTCACCCCTGTTAATAATAC
>ML677381.1:18855458-18874367 GCA_007922305.1 Dermatemys mawii | reverse complement strand
AATTAACAATCTGAATAAATGTAAATTGACCCACATAATTGCTTAAACAAATGTTCATAGATATTGTGTATCTAGATGGTTAGCAAAAAGTAGTACTAAATTTAGTGTAAAGGATATATTTATTTGCAAATCAACTGATGGTTTCCCACAAATGAGAATGTATCCTTTCTGTAGGAAAATAACTGAAAAGTGCAAAAGCAAAACTATATTAAAATTGATGATTTAAACCAGGATTAAAATCTGTGATTTAAATTGCTTTGATTTAAATCAACATATCCTGCTTTACTAGTCTCAAAGTTCGGTGTTGTTTAAATACAATTAGTGCTTCACTGTAGCGCACATATTTCAGCCCTGCCTGGGGGAAATCTCCCCCTGATTGGTTGCTTTCCCCACTTCTCTGCCTCTTAGGGTGTAAGCAGCCAATCGTGGCTGCTCCAGGAAGGAGACAGAGTTCTCCCGGAGTGGGGAGGAGGGATCAGAAAGCTTGGCAGATCTTCCCCCTTCCCTTCTGAGCAACTGGCCCAATCCTCTGCTCCTCCTCAATCCCTGTAACACTTGGCTTGGGAAGGGGGAGCGGAGATCTTGCTGTAGCCTTGCCAATCAGGCCTGGGAACATAACTGAACTGTGTTGTTATTCTATCTACACTGCAATGTCATACTATTTTAACTGTCAGGAAGTTTTCCCATCCCAATATTTTTGCCAGGACTCCAGATGAATTTAGAAAAACCTTTATATAACCAGAACTCACCAGAACTTATTTTTAGACCATGATTTGGCTTTTCCTGTCAAAGATATGACTGACCAGAATATTTGATAGTCCATAGGTAGCATTTTTCTGCTCCAGATAGGCTTTTCTGTTTCATGGAACATCCTGTTTACACATATAAGGGCTTTCCTAGGTGTAGTTGGACAAAGAGAGAGTTTTGGATGCAAAACGCCTTTTCTAGGTTCATCTGGAGTAAGCAAAACATATTTGAAGGGAATACATGTTCACTCTCCTGATAGGGCACTGATTCTGGTCTTGTTCTAGACAGCGAAAGATCATGGTAGAGTTACTACATGTGCATGTAGATCCTTAAAATCAGGGGTGAAAGTAGCTGAAGCTTCTTTACCAGTAAGGGGGCTGGGCTGGGGTCAGCTCTGGCCCCCGGAAGGGGTGCAGCCTGGGGCGGAAGGGGCGGGGCTGAGGGAGTCAGAGCCAGCCCCAGCCCAGCCTCCGTACCAGTAAGGGGCCTCCCCCCTGCATCTTACCACCCCCCCCAGGTTTAAAGGGGCCCAGCGGTAGCGGTAGCCCATTCCCAGGCTCTTTAAATAGCTGCCAGAGCCCTGCCACTTCCATAGGGTTCCAGCAACAGGGCTCCCATCCCCGGCGAGCTTCTTCTATTGAAGTACCGAGCTACCGGCCAAGCTACTTTTATTGAAGTACCAATAAAAATACCATACTGCTGTATTAATTCATATTTACACATGTATTATACAAAAATAGCTAAACAGACTTTCAGAACATTTTACTGTTTATGTAGTTTTAACTACATAACAGAAGTGCCTAAGCTTGTGAATCTTCCCACGGGGAGTGACATTCCTGAAGTTAAATGTGATACTGTAAAGCTTTACTCTTGTAAGTATCAGGTTTATAATTCTTACTAGGATTAAATTAATAGATTTCTAGAAATCAGATGATATCTAACATGTTTCTAATACAAAGACAATTATTTAGGAGCTTTAAAATGAAAGTTAGTCGTATTTCCACTTTAGTTTCAAATTTTCCCAGACAGTATGAAATCTCCCTCAATTCTTACTCCCCCACCCCACAGCAGTCTAATGTACTTAGTTACCACTAATTAGCATATTTATCTGCATGACATTCCCATTTTGTATTTTTCCTGAGGGTCTTCAACACAGAAGTGATGTTTGCAATCATGTCTCCAAAAGGCCTGATTCAGAGCCCAGTTAATGGGAGTCTTTCCATTGAGTTCTGCGAGCTTTGGATCAGGAGTCAAATATTACAATTCCATTTTTCTCTTAACAGCAAAGACCTATTTTGCATTAGGCAGCTAATTTGTCCTTGTACAAAAGACTATGTAATGCCTGTAACTCAGCTTATTTTTCTATATGAGCCCAAACTTTTATCTTTTAGAAGAGTTAATGTATGTTTTTTGATGTTTGTGCTAACGCGCCAATTTAGATTTACATTTTTAATATGGCTGTCAAGCGATTAAACAATTAGTCACAATTAATCACGTGATAAAAAATGAATTGTGATTAATCACATTATTAATCGCACTGTTAATAATAGAATACCATTTATGTAACTATTTTTGGACGTTTTCAAATATTGATTTCAGTCACAACACAGGATACAAAGTGTACAGTGTTTATTTTATACTTATTTTTAATTACAAGCATTTGCACTCTAAAACACAAAATAAATAGTATTTTTCAATTCACATAATATAAGTTCTGTGGTGCAATCTCTTTATCATGAAAGTTGAATTTTGAAATGTAGAATTATATACAAAAAAACCTGCATTAAAAATAAAAGTCTGTAAAATTTTAGAGGCTGCAAGTCCATTCAGTCCCACTTCTTGTTCAGCTAATTGCTCAAACAAGTTTGTTTACATTTGCAGGAGACAAATTTGCTGCCTGCTTTTTGTTTACGTCACCTGAAAGTGAGAACAGGCATTCTCATGGCACTGTTGTAGCCGGCGTTGCAAGATATTTACGTGCCAGATGCACTAAAGATTCATATGTCCTTTCATGGTTCAACCACCATTCCAGGGGACATGCGGCTATGCTGATGATGGATTTTGCTCGTTTACAATCCAAAGCAGTGCAGACCGAGGCATGTTCATTTTTGTTATCTGAGTCAGATGCTACTAGCAGAAGACTGATTATCTTTTTTGGTGGTTCGGGTTGTGTCGTTTCCGCATCGGAGTGTTGCTTCTGAAAGCATGCTCCACACCTTGTCCCTCTCAGATTTTGGAAGGCACTTCAGATTCTTAAAGCTTGGGTCGAGTGCTGTAGCTATCTTTAGAAATCTTACATTGTTACCTTCCTTGCGTTTTGTCAAATCTGCAGTGAAAGTGTTCTTAAAATGAACAACATGTGCTGGATCATCATCCAACATTGTTATAACATGAAATATATGGCAGAATGCTGGTAAAACCAAACAGGGGACATACAATTCTCCCCCAAGGAGTTAAGTCACAAACTTAACTAATGAATTTTTTAACTAGTGTCATTAGCATAGAAGTATGTCCTCTGGAATGGTGGCCAAAGCATGAATGGTTATTTGAATATTTAGCATATTTGGCATGTAAATCCCTTACAATGCCAGCTACAAAAGTGCCATATGAATACCTGTTCTCACTTTCTGGTGACATTGTAAATAAGAAGAGGCAGCATTATCTCCTGAAAATGTAAACGAACTTGTTTGTCTTAGCAATTGGCTGAAAAAGAAGTAGGACTGAATGGACTTGTAGACTCTGGACTTTTACATTGATTTGTTATTGAGTGCACTTGTGTAACAAAAAAAATCTCCACTTGGAAGTTGTATTTTCGCGACAGAAATTGAACCACAGTACTTGTATGAGGTGAATTGAAAATATTATTATTTCTTTTGCATCCGATGAAGTGGGTATTAGCCCAAGAAAGCTTATACTTGAATACTTTAGTTAGTCTTTCAGGTGCCATAGGACTCTGTCACTTCTGCAATTCCAGACTAACACAGCTATCTCTCTGATTATTTCTTTTGTTCATCATTTTTACACTGGAAATTTGTAATAAAAAATAACATACACTTTGATTTCAATTACAACACAGATTACAATATATAGGAAAATGTAGAAAAACATCCAAAATATTTAATAAATTTCAATTGATATTCTATTGTTTAAAAGTGCGATTAATCATGATTAATTCGTTAATTGTGATTAATTTTTTGAGTCAATTGTATGCGTTAACTGTGATTTTTAATGTGCATTATTTGCTAATTGAGAAATAAGGAGCATGGTAACTAATTCTGACTTTATGGGTAATTCCATAAATAAGAAAATTCAAAGCAAGGCTAAGTCAGCAATTAAATTTAAAAGGTAGTTTTTTTCTTTTCATGTACTGGTCTTATTTTCTTATCCATTCCAGTATATACCCTTTTCTCATGTTTTTTGAAAGATTACACTATTTAATTAGGGAAATTATGTTTAATTAATTAGAGTTTCATGCCTGTGAGAGGTGTTAGACTGATAGCCATGTGTGCTGAACTACTCGTTTTAACTACATAATAAATATGTGGTACAGAGAATGATAGCACAAGACTGCTCAGAATGTTCTGACAATGTGCGTCACATCTTACATGTACACATCCATTAGGTTTTGGGCTTCTCTCCTGAGATGGCCATTGTGGTTGCCTAGGAGTGAAAAAAATCAAGCAATTGTTTTCTTATGGGAAAATTTGACCATTGGGCTAAGAACACAGAACTCCATTGACATAATGTTTTAATGGTGGCCGTTTTAGCCTGAGATCCCCTACGAGGCCTCATTAAGGTCTTTCTGCACAGTGTTTTGTAAGACACTAGGCTGGCTTCAAACTGATGTCATAAGTGAGACAGGCACCATAGTCCATTACCACTGTACCACAGCAGACATCCACTTACTCAAACAGTGATACCTTAAAAAAAAAGAAAACAAAAAAAAAACACACCATAACTAGCAGTATTTACCTCATGACTTTAAAATTCTATGAAAATAAGATCACCTGCATAGTAATGTGATATGAGTCAGTTGAAGATAGGCTTGTTATCTGGATCAGTAATTACTGGGGGAATCAAAGAAAAATGTTAATCTTTAACACTAATCTTCTCTTGAAGGTATGTGCTTTTGACAACTAATTGTTTTTATATTTTTGACTTTTTACAAGTTATTAATCATTACGAGAGGAGAGAAAAGCTGTAAGCAAGAAGCTGAGAATAAAAGTCAATTACCTACATGTCTGTGTAATGACAACAGTTTTTCCCAAAAAATGATAACAGTTCTTATATATTATGCAATTAACCTTTCGTTACTGATTTACAAAGAACTGAGGAAGGCCTCCAATAAGAAAAATAATACTTTAGTCAGACAAGCTTTGCAGAGCTTCTTTCATATTCTTTTTAAATGAGTAGACATTTCTTTTGTATTTCCTTCCTCCATCCTATCTGGGGAGAGCTCACTATCAGAGCTCAGTACTTCCAGCAGAGAGAATGGGATGCGTAGCTCTTTGTGAAGTTAGTGACAGTGTCATTTGTATTCTCCTGTCCTGCAGGCTGGATAATGCTGATTATGCCTCTGTAACATACTAAGGGCTTGGCTACACTAGTGCTTTATAGCGCTCTTACTTGCTGGTTCAGGGGAGTGAAAAATCACCTCCCCCCGAGGGCAGCGAGTCTGACCGCTTTAAAGCGCTAGTGCGGACAGGCTCCGAGAACTGGGATCCGGGCTCCCAGCGCTCAGAGCTAATCCCCTTGTGGACGTGGATTACCAGGAGCGCTCTGACAGCTCTTTCCCAGTGCTCGCACATGGCCACACTTGCACTTCAAAGCGCTGCTGTGGGAGCGTTCCCACGGCAGCGCTTTGAAATTTCAAGTGTAGCCAAGCCCTCAGCCTTAATTGGCCACAGATATAGAAGTCACTTTTGAAACTGAATTCCCAGATCACAGAGCTATGATCTGCTTTATCCATTGTCACCTTATTGTGATGAAACACGCTTATTATGATAGTGCCTAAGGACCGCCAAGAATAGGGGCCCCACTGTGCTAAGCCCTATACAAACAGAGTGGCAACAGTATCTGCCCCAAAGAGCTTACCGTCTACATAGAGAAGACAGACATATGGTGGGGAAAGAGATACAATACACAGACTGAGTAACAACTTGATGGCAGTAAACTTCATGTTAGTTCCATGGTGGGGGTTTTGTGTGTGTGATGGGTGGGTTTAGTTAGGAGGGGACGAGGTAAGTGGTAAGAAACTGAAGAGAGAGAGAACATGGAAGGGAAGCTGAGGAGGACAAGGCAGGGTAAGAGGGAGAGATGGAATGAAACTGACATGAACAGACTGAAAGAGGACTGAAACAAAACAGTCAGTCAGCAAAGGGCACAGAAATGCAGTCAGAACTACAGAAAGTCCCCTGAATGTCCAAATATCCCTGTTTTTGCTGCTTCTGTTCTTAGTAACTGGAGTCTCTGGGTGATTTTTTTCCTGCAGTTTTTCCTTAAGGCCACGTGGCAGGGGGAATACTACATGGTTTTAGTACCCTTCGTTTGGGTCTCAGGGGTCACCTCTGCAAAGTTCTGATGCTGGGAGCCTGACAGGGCCCCATTTTACCCCCTCTCTCCCAAACAGGGTGACCAGACAGTAAATGTGAAAAATCGGGACAGGAGGTGGGGGGTAATAGAAGCCTATATAAGAAAAAGACCCACAAATTTGGGACAGTCCCTATAAAATCGGGACATCTGGTCACCCTACTCCCAAGGCAGCGGTCTCTGTTTTGGCTGCTTCTGCAGCTGCTCCTACTGTTTCTTAGGGCTTGTCTACGCTTATTGGTGCAGTTACGTTGCAGCATCACCATATCGTGTTTAGTGAAGATGCTACCTTCACTGATGGAAGAGTTTCTCCTATCAGCATACGTACTTCATCTCCCTGAGAGGCAGTAACTATGTCAACAGGAGAAACCGTCCCGGATTTTCCACACCCCTGAGCCACATAAGTTTGTAGAGTAGTCCACGACCGAGAGAGACTAGATGGGTGAGGTAATATCTTATTAGACCAACAATATTAGACCAACAGAGCAACCGCTGACCTAGTGACTAGGAGGCCAGCTCAGGAGTCACAGCCAGTTCTGGCCAGTGGGAGGACAATGGGCTGCGAAGAGAGGGCCCCGGTGACCTTTAACACCTGAAACATGAAATTAAGAAATTCATGATATTTTAACTGCAATTATTTCCCAAGTTCTTTTGCTTTGCTAAGTAGCTCAAGCCCCTTGTTTTCCCAAGATTTGTTAAACTAGTGTTTTGCCAATCAGCACAGTTTTCATGCAATGCAACCAGTAACCCACAAGAAAGAAAAGATATTTGGTCTTGAGCATAAGGGATTTTTAAAAAACATCAATATTTAGTGCTCAGATGCCATTTTGGAAGTGAATAACTAAATGAAGCCTGTATCAACATTTTATTTTATAATCATTGTTAATAACTTACACTTCTACAGCACTTTTCACCTGATGACATCAAAACACTTTACTAACATTAGGTGTAGTGAAACTTGCCTGTATGGGTTAGATAAATATTACACTAGTTTTAAACAGTAAACCAAATATAGAGATTTAACCAACATGCCAAAGTTCCCACAGCAAAGCACTGACTGAGTTCTGAATAAACTCAAGAATCCTGAGTCACAATACTGTGCACTAGCAGGCAACATTACCTCTTAACAGAAAGCAAATGTAAGTTACCTAATAAACAGCAATAAGTAGTAAAAAGACAAATTTTTGAATATGCTCTGCCAAATTTTATTTTTAATTTAGTTTTTGAAATCTACTGGAAACATTATACATTTGGAAGGATTATCACTAATATGAAATGGTATCAGACCAAGAAAAAGGACTTGACATACATTAAAGTATATAGGTTTCATAAGTACGAAAGGAATAAAATATAAAATGTTGTCCAAAACTCCTCCACATTTATTTCAAAGTGCATACATACATAAATGTAGATATACAGATTAATAGATTACATTGGTTCATTCTGGCCTTTTAATCATCTAGTCTGACCTCTTGTGTAACACAGGCTACAGGTTTCCCTGAACTGTCTGAACTGGAGCATATCTTTTAGACCAATGGTTCCCAAACTTTAACAGCCCATGAATCCCATCCACTAAAATGTCAAGTCTCATGAACCCCGCTCCTAAAAATGAATATTTCCAGAGATTTTCTACTTTACCCAAGTATAAATTATAAAAGCAGTGATCTTGGAAATAAAAAATTTGTTTTTATGACATGCTTATTACAATTATTTATCATTACAGCATTTTTATTACATTATGAAAAATCACAACACTCTTCCAAGCTTGCATCACTTTGAATAAGCCTGTTATAAGACAAGGCTCCTGTGTTTCATCAAGGAGTATCAGATGTGAAACAGCATGAAGGTATTTAAGAAGCAAACTCAAAGAGGTCCTCCTATACAAGCATTCAGGTCTTGAGCAGTCCAGGCAAACAATACACGTTACAACAAAGCTTAAACTTGTTCTTAATAATGTTACAAACAATAATAGCTGCCTATTTAATGTTAAAAACAGCAAAAAATATCCACCTCCCTTTCTATTTCTTATAAGGAGTCCTGGGATTTAAATCTCTTCCGTGTGATAGATAAGCTTGCTTTGATCTGCTCAGCTCTTGGAAGTCAGGGGCTCCGGGCTGCTGGCCACACGCTGCCTGGGGTCCCTGAGGACAACTCTGTCTGCCATTAGGGAATTGAAATATGGGACTTTTCAGCTTGGAAAAAAGATGACTAAGCAGGGATATGATAGAGGTCTATAAAATCATGCCTGGTGTGGAGAAAGTAAATAAAGAAGTTGCCTGATAACGCCTTCTCATAATACAAGAACTAGGAGTCACCAAATGAAATTAATAGGCAGCATGTTTAAAACAAACAAAAGGAAGCATTTCTTCACACAACACACAGTCAACTTATGGAACTCTTTGTCAGAGGATGTTGTTGTGAAGGCTAAGACTATAACAGGGTTCAAAAAAGAACTAGATAAATTCATGAAGGATAGGTCCACTGATGGTTATTAGCAAGGTTGGGCAGCAATGATGTCCCTACCCTCTGTTTGCCAGAAGCTGGGAACTGGTGACAGGGGATCAATCATTTGGTGATTACCTGTTCTGTTCATTCCCTCTCAGGCATCTGGCATTGGCCACTGTCGGAAGACAGCATACTGGGCTAGATGGACCTTTGGTCTAACCCTGTATGGCCATCCTTATGTTCTTATAATATTATTTATCTTCAGTGTTTGGATGAGTAATTTGTATAGTCATGTTTTTCAAGCACACGAAGGAAAATTAAAAATGAGCATAAAAGTTGCTACAAACATAGAAAAGGCAAAGTTAAATGTATGTGTGGATTTTTTTTGTAATATAACTATATTGTTCCTTCTATACAGAAAATACCAAAATGTTTCACAAATTTAAGACACTTTACATCTACATACAGATGTGCTGCAAATACATTATCTATTTTACATACAATGCTGGTGGTTAACCAAACCCTAGTTGCACAAAAGTCCAAGGATCTCAAAGCACATCAGAAATAATTAAGCCTTTCAAAAAGCCCTGTGAAACAGGTAGTTATTATTAACCGTTTCATAAGTAAGTAAATTCAGAGGAACAGTTATGTGACTCAGTCATCAGGATCAGATCTCCTGACTCCAAGTCCTATGCTTTAAACAAGACAAACCTCTCTCTTCCATTCATACATTTTAAGGCTCAATGGGATCAATGATGACCTAGTCTAGTTTCTCGTGTAACAAAGGTCATACTTTTCATCCAATGATTCCTGAATCTAGTCGAACAACTTGTGATAAAACTAGAACATATGGAGTTTTTCTACATGGAGAAATTTATAGGCAAAACTTTAGCTGTATAATGTCAGCAAAATGCACTATGCAGACTCATTCATTCAGAATAAGACGGCCACACCTGAAGACCACACAAACTAAAGCAGAAAAAAGCATATTCTAGACTGTGTGTATTATAGTTGTGTAACTGTAGCACTATAGTCATACATGTATAATTATGCCACTCGATTTCCCCATGTAGACCAGCCCTGTTTATCTGACAGAAATAAAGGATACTTAACAGAGTCCAAAAAATGATTTCTTCTGTTTAAAATCTTAGGTGCAGGCACCTCACCACTCCCCTGGTGCCGGCCCAACCCCAGCCCCAGCCCAGAACACAGTGAACTGGGTTCCATTTTCAGCGGGTCTGCTCTGCTGTGCTTCTGCACAAGAAACAGGCTCATATTAGCACCATCATCCTGACCGTCGTCCATGGCTGAGGTGCAGGGCTCGCTGCCCCCACACCATTGGCCAACACAGACTTTTGTAGGGATCGCATAACCACCCCTAAACGGCAACCACCTCTGGCGGGAGACTGCAGCAGTTTCAGTAAAGGCCAGACAGCTCCCCCACTGCCGCTCACAGCCCTCAGCCGGTCCCAACCCTAGAGACACCATCACTGCCTAGCTCACCCTGACCCATGGGCAGACACACCACCCAGCAACAGCTGCCATCTCCGAGAAAAGGGAAAAAATAATCCCCCCGCCCTCAGCTACCGCACAGCCGGTCACGTGATATATCCTCCCCCGCCGACCCCACAGAGGAAAAACCAGCAGCAACTGCCCGTCCGTCCCTCACTCACCCTCTCTCGCCGCCGCCGCTGACTCTCCTCTCGCGAGCTTTGCGGCCGAGAGCTCGCTCTCTCTCGGATGCGAGTTGCGTGCCCAGACCGTTGGCCTGCGGGTAGAAGGGGTCGGGGGAGTACGTGTGCGCGCGCTCCGGGTTCCGGCCGCCTCGCACATGTGGGGAACGGAGGAGAAGGGAAGGGCAGGACAGGTTTCTCCATCCGGGTCCTTCTTCTCCCTCTCGCCTTCTCCCGGGCTTCGCCTCAAGCGGTAGCCCGTAGAGGCAGTGGGTTGGGAGCTGCGTGTCGTAGTCGCCGCAGCTCTCCGCCGTCTTTCGGACTTGGCTACTCGATCACCTCAGGAGTGACCCGATCGTTCATTTACACTGGCTGCTGCTTTCTGAGCGAGGGTGTGTGGTGCAGGGCATGGCCTGACCACCCATCTCTCCCTACACCAGGATAAAGTAATATATTTTATTGGACCAAATTCTCTTTGTGAGAAAGACAAGCTTTTGAGCTCTTCTTCTACCGTGTCTCTGTAATATCCTGGGACCAACACAACTACAGCACTGCATACATTAGTACACAGTAACAGATGGTAATTATAAATCTTATTTCCCCATTTGATATAGTTAACTACAAAAATAGACCAGAAAGATGGTCCCTGCTCCAAAGAGATCACAGTCTAATTTTACAATGGCAACTACACAATCAAAACTACAGATTACTACAATTCTCAATTTACAACGGCAATGAGTACCCTGAAGGTGAGGTTTTAAATTGCTTCTAGTTATTTCTCAGAATTATAACAGTACATTATTGTAGAGAATGCAAACTAGAAAAATGACCTGCATTCTTTAGTTACATTATAGAAGAAACAACAGCAACAAAAAACCCCCGAACCACACACCACCAACCAAACAAAACAAAATTTACTTTGTCAAAAGGTTTTCCAGCAGCATTTTCTAATGATAAATCTTCTACTTCTAGAGCTGGGTTACAGCGTTTGAGTTCTCTCAGACACATATTCAGGATGTCCAGTATAGCGGTCTGGATAGTCAGCATGGCAGGAGTCATGGATACATGTATTTCTACCACTTCAGGTTTGTGTTTCTCTAAAAATGAATTCACTGCAATATGAAACCTACAGAGAAAATAGCTAATGAAGATTATTTATATGAGCCGTACAGAACCCTTACAAGCTTAGTGCCACAATTATTTAAGACATTCATATAAAATGAGATTTAGAATCAGTACAAGTTAAACCACCAAGCTAACTAAAAAGTGCACTGTGTTCTATAGAAGTGAGGGTAGTTGCCGGTGTATACGATTAGCCTCAAGAAACTATTTATGCTTTGATCACACCTGTATTGGTCTTTGTCAAGTATCAATAGAATAACAAAGCTCATACACATAAGGAGATGGAGAATTACAATAATATATATTAGAACCCCATTTATCCGGTGTAATTGGCACTCGGCCACATCAGATAATCAAAACTCCAGATAAACTGGAGAATGGGAAAATGCAATGCTGCAGCACCATCTATGGGCTACAGGAGAGATCACCCACCTGGTCCTGAAGTCCTGGTTATTTGGTAAATATGGAGAGCTGGTTAAGGGTGGATCAGCTAAATGGGGTTGTATTGTGTTCCACAGAATAACCATGAATGGGACAAATCCTGCAGTCCAGTGGAAAGGAAAAATCCCATATAGCAGGAGAAGAATAGGGTATCTAAATCCTATGTAGCCCAAGAATCCACCAATAAATCTTGCAGACCCCCTCAGCCCTCCATACACATATCAGGCCCCCTTTGTAATGCTCCTCTTGGCTATTCTGTACCCCAGTACATACAAGGGAATGAATGTTAATAGTGGAGTAGGGCATGAGGAGCAGTTGCTTATCTTGTCTGTCCCCTCTAAACTTAAGTGCACATCTTCCTAACCCACTGAACCTCCAACTTGTAGAGGGGATTTCATGATTTAGAAGCAAGAGAGCATTGTGCACCATCATTCACCCTTTCCTGCCCCAGTTAAGCCCACTTCTGCTCCCTTCTACAACTAAAACAAAAGCTTCTGAAAATACTGCTTACAGTGGCATGTGAAAGAACAAGAGGAAAAGGTGAGTGGACCACTTTACAGAGTGGGCTAAAGAAACAGTAAAGTGTGGTACAAAAGATGGACTTTCCTGTCCAATGCAAAAAATGTTCTTTGCATTTTCAGAGTTCACTGTCTCATCTGGAGTAAGACAAGAGATTTCGATTCTGTTCTGGGCTTTGCTCTGACTCACTGTGAGACCTAAAGCAAATCAAACTCTGTGCCTTAGTTTCCATCAGTCAAATGCAGATATTCTTCAGATGTTATATACACATTTAAAAGAAGATCTTAGCTTTTGATTTAAAGTTGGATGTTGAAGAGATAAACCTATGAATAACCACCACAATCCAAAAAATAAGACACACAGTTAATAAAAACACATTATGAAGTAGCAAGCCATCTTACCTTGGCGAAAGATAAAGTTTCCGTACAAAGAGATTTCTCATCACTCTTTCCACATGACAAAAACCAGTATTAAAGGCAATGGCATTGTCTGTAAAAGCTTTGATGAATCCTTTCTTGTTCTTCTGACAAAAGAGTTGCAAGATAAATGCTTCCTGACAAGACTCAATGATTCTGTGCGCTTTGTATACCAAAATGCCTGCAGAATAAGAGATTTTCAAGTTACGAAACAGGAAAAAAAGTTAAAATATTGTATCTATATTTCCACAAGAATGTTTAATTCTTTTAATGTTTTGCCAGTTAAACAGCAATAAGAATTTAAATCTTCTCTCACATGGTGCAAATATGGAATCACGTAGGACCAGTCAAAACAGTTCTCAAGCCCCACAAAACACCTCCGCCTCCTGAACACTATAGCTATGTTAATGAGGCATCTTTAGACAAAAGATACTATTTAAATGGAAAGGAGACAAAAAAGGAAAACAGTAGGGCTTAATTTGAATTCTTAGTTACATTAAAATTCTGGAAACTATCCTAAGAATTTAAAAATGCTGATAAGTTAGAAGTTAACACAGTATTATCAGACTGCATGTAGGGATTTTAAAGGTCACATTATTAATTTATCTACAAAAGGTTGTAACCTACAGAATTGAAACATCGGATGACATTTTGTTCAAGCTTCTTTCATGATTAAAGAACCCTGAGACATTTCTTTAGCATATTTCCTATGATTTTCATAGATTCATAGAAAACACCGGCCATAGACTTTCACCAAGGCAATGTCTACGCTACCAAAACAGATGTATTTCTAACAATTGTTAAAATGCTAGGGTAGACAAAGCAAGTTGTACTTTTAACATGTGCTAGGTGGTTGAGGTAAACCATATGAAGGAGCCTAGGGATTACCTCACCCAGATAAGACCAGTTGAAACTAAAGCTTGCCTTGTCTGCAATAGGATTTAAACCCATTACTTAATACACATTAAAAAGTATTATTTCCTAGTGAAAACAAGGCTGGTCAAGCTATAGCATCTGTTTTAGAAAGATATCTAAATCTTGGTTTAAGGACTTCAAACTCCAGAGAATCAACTATATCCTAGGTAACTTGTTCTAATGATTAATCATCTTCCTGTTAAAAAAAAAGTATTGCATCTTATTTCTAGTCTGAGTTTGACTAGTTTCAGCTTCCAGTCATTGATCTTGTTATGCCTTTGTATGATTACATTAAGTTTTCACACATAATAATTCTTCTAGACTTTTCTGAACTCCTTCCAATTTTTCAACTTCCTTTGCAAAGTGTGGGCCCCAGAACAGATAGTATTTCAGTAACAGTCTCACTAATGTTGTACATAACAGTGATAACACCACTCACCTATTTTTATTCCATAGTCCTCTGCTTAAATATGCAAGGATCACATTTACTCTCTTTCATTGCCATGTCACATTGGAAGCTTATGTTCAGTTGGTTATCCACCATGATCCTGAATTCTTTTTGAGTCACTGAATTTCAAAATAGAGTGCCCCCAATCTTATAAGTATGACCTACATTCTTGGTTCCTGAATTTATGACTGTGCATTTAGCTATATTAAAATATACATTGTTCAAATGAGCCCATCTTACAGTTTGATCCAGAGCACCCTGCAGATCTGACCTGTGCTCACTATTTTCTTTCAGCTCATTAATAAAGATACTGAATAGCATTGGGCCAAGAACCCATAGGACCCCACTACAAATACTCCCACAGGATGTGCACTTACAATTAATTTGGTATCAATTGGCCAGTTTTTAATTAATATATGCTACATTGATTCAAAGACAACTACATTCCTATAAACTGCTTAAAAATACTTATCTGTTTCATTGTTCAAGCAATGCTAATTATATTCATCTATTACTAATGGGTGAATTTGTAATAAAATCTCTTGTGTTCTCAAGCAATTAAGAATATAAGCCATACTTTTACAACAGGAGGGGACTCTATCCTGGGGAACAGTGACTCTGAAAGAGACTTGGGGGCATGGGGATAATCAGCTGAACACGAGCCCCCAAATGTGCAGCTGTGGCCAAAAAGGGCTAATGCAATCCTTGGATCGGTAGACAAGGGAATAATGAGTAGGAGTAGGGAGGTTGTTTTAGCTCAGTATTTGGCACTGGTGCAACCACTGTCGGAACTCTGTGTCCAGTTCTGGTGCCTACAATTCAAGGATGTCAGAGAAGAGCCACAAGAATAATTAAAGGATTGTAAAACATGCCTTCTAGTAAAAGATTCAAGGAGTTCAATCTGTTTAACTTATCAAAGAGAAGGTCAAGAGGTGACTTGATCACAGTCTAATAATACCTCCATGGGGAACAGAAATTTGTTCTTGAAGAACCTGCACCTCTGACCCTTTCCTTAAAGGCACCTGCTTAAGACTCAAATCTTTAGCTATCCCTTTCTTGGAGCAAACTGTTGTGACTCTCTCCTTCTAGATTGGATATTTAAGCAACAATTCCTCCTTCATTTCCTTACAATTATTCCAGAAGGTCTGAATTTAGTTCAGTACTTGAAATGCTTCTCTCTCACGAGGTCAATGACAGGGTTAACCAGTGACCAGGAAGCTTTCGTAAAGCAAAAGTATTATTTATTCAGTACAAAAGCATTACAGAGAAAAATTGATCTTAAAAATAATAAACCATTTACATGCAAAAATAACAAGTAGTCCAGTGGCACCTTGTTATTTTTGTGGATACAGACTAACATGGCTACTCCAATACTTGACATTTACATACAGTCCTTAGCTTAGCTGGCAATCATCCACTTTCCACATGGAGACCATGGCAGATTTCAAAGTCTTTAAGGGCTTTCAACAGGACCTGTTTCTCATCATCACAGCATCATGCCCGTTCTCGGATTGGGTAAAAGAGAACCCTGTCTCCACATCAGGATGACAACATTATACATTTCTCACATATTTGTTTGCAAGACTTCTTCAATCGGGTCAAGCTAAAATGTGCAATTTCCCTGAGGGGTAGGATGTGTGAGACTCCTCCAGACTTCTTTATCTGCCTCTGGATTTACATGTATTACTCCTCCCTCACCACAAGTCACCAGTGATTTTAGTTCTTGCAGGAAACCCCTGTAACTCCCACATGGGACCAGAATATAATCCAAGCTCTTCAAAATGCATATAACGAATACCAGCAGTTCTCAAACTCTGGGTCAAGACCCCATTTTAATGGGGTTGCCAGGGCCAGCATTAGACTTGCTGGGACCCAGCAGAAGCCCAAGCTTCACCCCCCCAACCCCCAGGGCAATGGGACTCAGGTTGCAGCCCTTTTCCCCCTCACCCAGGGTGTAACAGCAATCTGGTGCTAACTCTCCCCCCTCCCCCCCGACACCCCCGGGGTCATGTACTAACTTTACTGTCAGAAAGGGGAGGGCGTCGTAGTGCAGTGAATTTTGAGCACCCCTGAGGTATACAGTTGATACAATAGTCTTTGAATATTTCATGTGTTCATACTATCTATCTCAGAGGTTTCTTCAGTCTAGCAGACAAAGGTATAACATGTTTCAAAAGCTGGAGGTTAAAGCTGGACAGATCCAGACTATAAATGAAAAGCAATTTTTTAATAGAGTAATTAACCATTAGAGCATATTACCAAGGATTTTGCTGGATTCTCTTTCACTGGAAGTTTTTAAATCCCAATTGGATGTTTTCTCTAAAAGACTTCCTCTAGTTCAGCCATGGCTATGGGACTTGAAACAGGAATTAAATTCAAGTAAATCCTCTGGCCTGTGTTATGCAGGAATTCAGACTAGATCTCAACTGTCCCTTCTGACTTTATAATCTATACTTAGATTGTAAAATGTATGATTTTTTAAATAAAATAAATGGATACATTGTTTGCATGTCTAGAGATATTAGATACATTTAAAAAGGAATGAGAACTTCACATATTTATTTTTCTAGAATTATTCCATCCTTTCCATTATATCCAATACCAACATCAACCAATGTGTATAACAGGAAATGAAACTATAATAGCTATGGTCACACTAACATATAGTGGTAATAGCATCAAAAGAAAAGATCAAGTTATAAATGACCTGCAAAGGATTTTTTAAAAATTCGTTTGTGCCTTTTTTGTTATTTCTTTTGTACAAAAGGCCTAAAGGACTTCAAAACTCTAAACTACAAATATCAAGAATGTCAAGACTCATCTACCCCAATTTTGCTGTAGGACCTCTTAAAAGTTCTAACATAGTGGGAGCTTTCACATGTTTATTGAAGGGACAGAATATTGGATCTGTAAAAAAGACTGACTTTCTCCAAAGTGTTCACTAATCAATTATGTGATTAACAAGCATTAACAAAATCCAGAATCGTATTGTCTGCCTAAAAATTCATTCCCATTCCAATTTTCAGTTGGGGGTCTTGTGTAATTATTGTACTAGCTCTCCAATCACTAGTGTGTCTTCTAGGCTAGACAAGATCTAAAATTCTAATATTAATAAAAGAAGTAGAAAAACACACAACTACTTTCAAGTCCAATTTATATAAAGCAAAATAAAACACCACAAGCTTTTCGCATTACCTTTAACACAGGCATTGTTACTGCAACTTTCACAAAGGCCTTATTCTTCAGCCCTTACACCCATCAATTGGACTACTGTGGGGGAATTGTTTGTATCAGTAGCCAGTGGAAAATTCCATTGTAGAGCAGGTGCACAGGAAATAAGCAACAACATGCAACCACAAGACATGTAAACAGAAATAAGCTGTATTGTCTAGCTTGCTCGTGCTCTATTTTGTACCCTATATGAAAAAAGTTAGTAAAATAGGTCATCTAAAAAAGTATAAAAGAAGCTGTAATGTAAACAATTGGGGCTTGCGGCCAGTTTAGGCTGTAAGCCTTCAGCTGAATAAAATGATGTGGAGCTTCACCTTGTATCTCCTCTTTTCTTAAAGTCACAGCTGAACAATGTACAATAAATATAAGGGGATTGGCGTGGGCCCCCTTTCTCCTGATTAAGGGGTGCGGGTAATTCATCAGTTTCTCCAACATTACCCATAAGTAAGGGTTGCAGAACTAATCCCTGTGTGTATAGGTGAAGTAAAAGGAGTATAAATAGAAAAATTTTAGTTTGCTTTCACTAAGCTCTTACTAGTTATAAGATTTGAAGGAATTCTATCTGTCAGGAAATCTACCACAAGAATTCGACTTGTTGCAAAGAGGACACCACCTGGTGTATAAACTTCATATCTACAGTTGCTTGTGATTTCATTGGTAACACGCCAAGGAAGATGGACAACTCCATCTGACCTCAGCTGATAATAAAATATTCCTAAATCAAACACAAACACAGTATTTCACCAGGGTAATTGCTTTGATTTAACAAATGCAAAAAATTATAGATTTCTATATTCTTTGTTAATTTTCGGGGGAGGCTGTCATCAAAAATCTACAAAGTAGTAGTCACGACCCATGATTAGCTACATAGCTAAATGCAACATATATTTTTCTGGTCAAATATTATAGGCAACATTTTCAAAATCATCTAAGGGACTTAAGACCCTAAGTCTTATTTTTAAAAGTAACTTAGATAATTAAAAGAGTGAAGGACTGTCTTTCTGTTCTGTGTGTACAGTGATTAGCACAATGGGGTCCTGATCCATGAGTAGGGCTATTGTCACAATACAAAGAAAATATTTCACTGCATAGCCCCTTACCGGTATGGGGGCTAGGCTGGGGGTGGCTCTGACCCCCTCATTCCCACCCCTTCCGCCCAAGGCCCCACCCCTTCCGGGGGCCAGAGCTGGCCCCAGCCCCCTTACCGGTAAGAAGCTTCAGCTACTTTCACCCCTGATTTCAGGGATTTACATACACATGTATGTGTATTTACATCTACGTACACCAGCTGCATACACAATATCTATGCAAATTTATTTAAGCAATTATGTGGGTCAATTTACATTTATTCAGATTGTTAATT
>ML677381.1:18439337-18855058 GCA_007922305.1 Dermatemys mawii | reverse complement strand
GTATTATTAACAGGGGTGAAAGTAGCTGAAGCTTCTTACCGGTACGGGGGCTGGGCTGGGCTGGGGCCAGCTCTGGCCATCAGAAGGGGTGGGACCCCACTTGAAGGGGTAGGTCTATTATAATTTCTATATTCATACATGCTAATATCCTCTAACCAATAAACAAATTATATTATTTTAGGATTTTATGCTGCCAATCACTAATATTTGAGTGCCTTCCCTGTAAAATCAATAGTGATAACTAAATCCTTCGTGGACTCCATGGCCCTTTTGGCACGTCTCCATTTTCGAGGTAAAAACTGTGCGTGGGTAGGGTTTTGGTTTTGATAGTGATATTTTTGATGATAATTATTTTATTATTTATTATTTGACCTTATTGATTATGTAATATCAATATTTTATTTTATTATTTTTGATTAGATTATTAATTTACTTTGTCTAGGCTAATATATTTCAAAGTCATTTTTAAAATTTTGATCGGTTGGGGGGTGATTTATTGGGTAGAAGAGGGTGTTAATGTTGTTTGTGTCAGACTTAAAGGGGAAAGGCAAAATTTTCAGAAGCAAGTGTCTTCCCTTTTTTTAAAGATATCCTGGGGGAAGTTAGGAAAACCACCATTATAGGAGGATAATTGTATGCATCTGTGCAAAACCCAGAGTGTTTGATAGGTGCCACACAATATACACATGAAATAATTAAAAAGAATTCAAGTCATTTTTCCAATATTATTTTTATCTCTCTTTATGGTGAAGAGGTCAAATAAAATGGGGGTAAGGCTTGTTGGTAATTCTATCTTGTCAATTAATTTTATCCAGAAAAGCCAAAAGAGAATACCCTAAGTCATACCATTATAGCAACATTAATTAGTGCCCTTAGAAAAGTTGATAATGTATTTTTAAGGCTGAACAACGAAAAGTGAGACACTCCAAAATTGCATTTCCTTTCCCCCTCGTGTGTTTGTTGACTCCAAGTTAACTTCAAGAAATTTTCATATCACGTTTTTAACTTGAGTCGGATCATGTGAGAAATGTAGATATGTTTGCTTTGAGTTATGTTTTCAGAGCATCTGCTGAATCCTTTGGTTTAGATAATCTAAACTGAGAAAAGTCCTCAGAACAGAAGATTAATTTGAAACCGCTTTGTTCCAGAGCCATTGTTTAAATATACACAAATTGTTTACCAATTTCTCATGAAATCATTCCCAAAACTGGGCCCATCATCATTACAAACACTAGATTATAGATTTTTTTATAGCTGTCCAGTTCATTCTGGGCACCACCCACAATCATACAATATAACAGGACAGATTTTAAATACTGCCTTAACATATATGTACAGGTACATGAAAGAGATATTATTACAAAGTGAAGTGAATTTATTCTTCTGCCATTGACAGTATTTATGTTAAGTGTGCAGGAACTTTATATTTAGTCTACTCAACAGGCCACTAATGATATATTTTTAAATATAATATGGTGGAGATATGTGGGAATATTGCCCATTATAATTTAGGCCTTATATTCAGCCATTTCCCTTGGTCTGTCTGTATTAGAAATCAGATACTTTCCTAAGTAGCCCAGATAAAATAGTAGACTAATTTAAAGGCATGAACATTTGATTTGATCTATATTAGATATTACATATTTTTTCTTAATTAGCCCAAGTACAGTGCTAAAGTGTGGTTTGTAAGTACAGTACATTATAGTTTGTATGCTTATACATGCATTTAGCCACTAGAGGGCTGTCATTTGCTAGATTTGTTAGAGTAATATCTAGGGCTAAAATGTTTTGTGGTGTTCTGTTTTTGTGTAATTATTTTTAATAAAATGAATTATATTAATAACTTTATATTTTACTTGTTTTTAAACTATTACTATACTGAATAATTATAAGAAAAAGAAGTAGTAGGAAACAGAACAGATGAAGTGGCAAGAGCATTATATTAGTTGTGATGTGTAAATAAGGATTCAAAGACAAGGAAAATATTGGCCAAGAAAATGCAGAATTATATAATTCTGTATTTTTCAGGAAATTCTATATATATCAAACACTGAAGCCTCGGCTGGCGGCAGTTTAAAGGGTTTTGTAAGACACTAGGCTGGCTTCAAACTGATGTCATAAGTGAGACAGGCACCATAGTCCATTACCAATATACCATTACCAATATACCAAGGCATCCACAGTGATACCTTAAAAAAAAAAAAGCATAACTAGCAGTATTTACCTCATGACTTAAAAATTCTATGAAAATGAGATCACCTGCATAGTAATGTGATATGAGTCAGTTGAAGATAGGCTTGTTATCTGGATCAGTAATTACTGGGGGAATCAAAGAAAAATGTTAATCTTTAACACTAATCTTCTCTTGAAGGTATGTGCTTTTGACAACTAATTGTTTTTATATTTTTGACTTTTTACAAGTTATTAATCATTACGAGAGGAGAGAAAAGCTGTAAGCAAGAAGCTGAGAATAAAAGTCAATTACCTACATGTCTGTGTAATGACAACAGTTTTTCCCAAAGAATGATAACAGTTCTTATATATTATGCAATTAACCTTTTGTTACTGATTTGCAAAGAACTGAGGAAGGCCTCCAATAAGAAAAATAATACTTTAGTCAGACAAGCTTTGCAGAGCTTCTTTCATATTCTTTTTAAATGAGTAGATTTTCTTTTGTATTTCCTTCCTCCATCCTATCTGGGGAGAATTCACTGTCAGAGCTCAGTACTTCCAGCAGAGAGAATGGGATGAGTAGCTCTTTGTGAAGTTAGTGACAGTGTCATTTGTATTCTCCCGTCCTGCAGGCTGGATAATGCTGATTATGCCTCTGTAACATACTAAGGGCTTGGCTACACTGGCGCTTTATAGCGCTCTTACTTGCTGGTTCAGGGGAATGAAAAATCACGCCCCCTGAGCACAGCAAGTCTGAGCACTTTAAAGTGCTAGTGTGGACAGGCACTGGGAGCCGGGCTCTGAGCGCTCGGAGCTAATCCCCTTATGGACGTGGATTACCAGGAGCGCTCTGACAGCTCTTTCCCAGTGCTCACGCGTGGCCACACTCGCACTTCAAAGTGCTGCTGTGGGAGCATTCCCACGGCAGCGCTTTGAAATTTCAAGTGTAGCCAAACCCTCAGCCTTAATTGGCCACAGATGTAGAAGTCACTTTTGAAACTGAATTCCCAGATCACAGAGCTATGATCTGCTTTATCCATTGTCACCTTATTGTGATTAAACATACTTATTATGATAGTGCCTAAGGACTGCCAAGAATGGGGGCCCCACTGTGCTAAGCCCTATACAAACAGAGTGGCAACAGTATCTGCCCTGAAGAGCTTACCATCTACATAGAGAAGACAGAGATATGGTGGGGAAAAAGATATAATACATGTAAGCATTGTCAGGATGAGTTCTAACCTGACATCTGGTGGTGAATTGCAGGAATTGCAGTGAGTTGTGAAAAAGAAACTTGGGGCTGATCTTATTTGCATAGGCACACTCACCGTGCCTTGTCTGAGCTCACAGCAGCCTACATGGTTACTTCGGCTGCTGTGGGTCCCCCAGTTTCTCCATTATTGGTGAAGAAATGATAAAATGTTGTTACCCTGATTATGTGAATCGAGGACTGTGGACATGTACTTGTTATGTACTTCTTTGTTATGCTGGAGGGACTCACCATCATCTAGGTAGCACTCCCTGGGCAAGGACACAGATTCAAAAGTCACTGAATTTGAGAGAGGTTATAGAGAGGTATTTATACCTGTGGGTGAGGGCCTTACAGACTTATTGTATCTTTTTTCTCTCTATGGGTGTATATCAGAGCTAATTTTTTCTTCTATTAGTAATCTAGATTCAATCTGCTGAGCTGAATTCACTTTGGGTTTAGTGGTACACCTGTATTAAGGCCTCCCCTACTAAAAGCTGAAGTCACTTGAGAGTTGAAATTGCTGAGCAGTGTGTTAAGTAGTGGGGCCTGAAGGTCTATTGGTGAGCAGCTGACTGAGCTGAGCAGTTCCTGAAAATATTGTGGAACAACAGGTTGTGTGTTGGCTGGCAGGGTGGCCAGCAGAGCACTTTGCAGTGCTGGCAGAGTGGCTGGTGCAGCAGTGCAGTTTGGGTGTCAGCTGGCAGGGCCGCCAGTGGAGCAGTTTGTGCTGCTAGCAAAGTGGCTGGCAGAGCAACTGGCAGAGTGGAGCAGTTTGTGGGACGGCCTCGGACCATGTAAGGTGCCCCTTAACCTGCCCTCCCTTTCCACTCAAGCTGGGAGGTAAGATTCTGCAGATTGACTTTTGAACTCTGCACTGACTAGGAACAGAGACTTTTCAGCTGTTGGACTTTTGGGACTATTGAGTGATTTTTGGGGTTGTAGGACTCAAGAGCCAAAGGGAAGGACACAGCCTATTTGCTGGGAGGGGGGCTTCTGGTTCATGGTTTGTTTTATTAATCCTGTTTGTGGTGTTTCCCCAATATAATGCCACATTGTTTCTTTCTGTTATTAAAGGGCATTTGGTACATTCAGACTCTGTGCTTGCAAGAGGGAAAGTATGGTCTCTTAGAGGCACCCAGAAGGGTGGTATATGGTTGTCCCAGGTCACTGGGTGGGGGCTCGAGCTGGTTTTGTATTGTGTTATTGGAATGGAATCCCTGGATACTGAACCCGGCCCTTGTTGCTGCCAACTCTGATGGGCAGAAGGGTTGCATACACAAACTGAGGACCAACATGATGACAGTAAACTTCATGTTAGTTCCATGGTGGTGGTTTTGTGTGTGTGTTGGGTGGGTTTAGTTAGGAGGAGACAAGGTAAGTGGTAAGAAACTGAAGGGAGAGGGAATATGGAAGGGAAGCTGAGGGGGACAAGGCAGGGTAAGTGGGGGAAATGGAATGAAGCTGACATAAACAAACTAAGAGAGGATTGAAACAAACAGTCAGTCAGCAAAGGGCACAGAAATGCAGTCAGAGCTACGGAAAGTCCCCTGAATGTCCAAATATCCCTGTTTTTGCTGCTTCTGTTCTTAGTGACTGGAGTCTCTGGGTGATTTTTTTTCCTGCAGTTTTTCCTTAAGGCCAAATGGTAGGGGGAGTACTACATGGTTTTAGTGCCCTTCATGTGGGTCTCAGGGGTCACCTCTGCAAAGTTCTGATGCTGGGAGCCTGACTGGGCCCCATTTTACCCCCTCTCTCCCAGGGCAGTGGTCTCTGTTTTGACTGCTTCTGCAGCTGCTCCTACTGTTTCTTAGGGCTTGTCTACACTTATAGTGATGCTGCAATGCAACTGCACCAATATAGTGCTTAGTGAAGATGCTTCCTTCACTGATGGAAGAGCTTCTCCTATCAGCATATGTACTTCATCTCCCTGAGAGGCAGTAACTATGTCAACAGGAGAAACCGTCCCGGATTTTCCACACCCCGAGACATATAAGTTTGTAGAACAGACCACGACTGAGAGAGGCGAGATGGGTGAGGTAATATCTTTTATTAGACCAACTTCTGTTGGTGAAAGAGATAAGCATTCAAGCTATACAGAACTCTTCATCAGGTCAGAAGAAGATCTGAAGATCTCTGTATAGCTCTTTCACCAACAAATTTGGTCCAATAAAAGGTTTTACTTTAGTCACCTTGTCTCTCTAATATTCTAGGATCAACGTAGCTACAACAGCATTGGTTTTTATAACAATAGAAGACCTGGAAAGGGAGAATAATATTGCTTGTTGATTAGATTAAAAGAGTAATGGCGGCTATACTTTTTACAACATAACTAGTAATAATGTCTGTTCCTTCAAAGCTTTCTGTTCTCTGCTCCAGTGATTCCCCCACCAGAAGACAGTCTGGAAGGTTCCATGAGATTCTACAAAGATCCAGATTGTTCTATGAGGTCAGTGAAAAATGAATCCCCATACCAAATATCTGAAACGTTATTTCAAACATTCTATTTTCCATTTTGTTGCTAACAACAAAAACAGCACTTTGAGCCCAGGGCCCCAAAGCCCAATATTCCAGGCAGTTGCCTGGGTCATCTGCCCCTAAATCCAGCCCTGAATGTGCTTGACAGCGGATACAACCAAATTCTCAGGAAGAGCCAGAATATTCTGATAGGGTTTTGCAAACTGAACATTTTAAGACTTAAAAATACAGGACACATTCAAAGAATAAAAATGTGCTTGTAAAATGCAGATGAATCAGCCAAATATAAAACAGATGTTTCTTCTATGAATGCACTCTAAGCACATCTTTAGTACCATTATTTAGATATCCAATCCTGCATTCCCTTACACAAGTAGTCCTCACTCAGGCAAGTAATCCCATTGACTTCCATGAATCACAAAAAGGTGAGTGGACCCAGCACTTCAGCATAATTCTCCCAGTCACTTCCACCTATTTCCCATGGACTTAAATGGCTCCTGTTGGTTAGCAGTTGAAGGTCACACTTATGAACAACTTAGTGCTCAATCCTGCAAGCCTTTATTCAGGGGAGTAGTCTCACTGATAGCAATGGGACTGTTCCCAGCAGAATTGAGTACTTGAAACGATGAGTTCTCCTTCATGGCTGTAGTACAATTTTCTGCTTTCAGGTCCAATAAGAACAGTATAAGCTTTTTTTCTGTAATTTTGCCTGTACTTTGACCGCCATCCTTCCTCTGAGCTAATGTATTTGCTTTTGTACTGATTGCAGTTTGTCTCCCTGTTGCTTATTTTGATTATCTGTAGGCTCATGAGTCAATTTTTTATTACATCATTTAAAAGTAGTTGTTATTGAGAATCCAAGATCTTATTAACTTTTTCAAGTAACCTCCTTGATTCCACTAATAACCCTCTGTGCCCATGGCATAGTTTAAAGCTAGGTTTAATATTGCTAGTAGAAAGAAAAAGTGTAGCAGAGCTCTGCTCAATTCAGCTGATGAATAGGGATAAATGTCGTTCAAAACCATCTTTGCAGTTTCTTGATCTTGTGGCCAACTGAGGGTTGATTTGGTTCACATCTGTGTTATGTAGCACCATCTGCAATGGCATCCATGAGAACATTGTGCCTGCTGGGCATCATTGGAACACACTAAATCCAACGTAGCTTGCTCTTTAAATTGTCAGATGGAGGGATGAGGAAGGGCCATACATATGAGATTACCCCATACCAAGGGAGTTCTCAGTTTGCAAGTTGCATCAGGAAGGGGATCTTGTGACCTCTTGTCCCCTTTTACTACACAGGATTTAACCAAAACCATTAGAAGGACTTCGCAAATACCCTTGTGGATTCAAGGAAATGAGGTACTAGCTTGTCGGTCCACTGATCTACAGTGTCCCTTTAAATAAACTAGATGTTGAAACCTCATATTGGTCCTTAGATTAGATTATTTTTGTACAGCACAGCTCATGCTACATTGAATATGACATTCAAAATAATTATACCACATCTCATCTAAATTTTATTTGCATGTCCATTAAAAACAATATTTAATCAAATGTTTGTGTAAGAACTTGGATTAAAGAAGCAGAAAAGTCTCAAATTTTGTACCATGAGTTATTGAGCATCCTTAGAAAGTCATTTGAAAGTAAAACCATTACACAGCTTTAGTAGTGCAGCCTTTACTGCGGCTGGTTCATGGTAGCTTTGCTGTCCTCCTGTTTCATGTAGCTGCAGGTGTGATTTCCAGTTTTAAAGGTTAGCCACTATGTAATTCCAGTGAAGGCACCATGAAAGCTGTTATACATATGGATAGAAACTGATCTTATTGAGGTCCGTAACTTCCTAATATGGGACAGCTTATTCTCCTACTGACTGATATTTAATCAGTGGTAGAGGCTTAGACGTGGTCCTGGTAGAGATGATTAACAGGCAGAAACAGTGAGTAGGTCAAATGCATGGTACATTATCACATGGCTCCATTTCCAAAATGTTTGTAAAATAGTATTTCTGGTGACAGATGGCATAATGAAAGTATATGATAGCGTGATCAAGGTTTTATTGATACTAGTTTTGGATGGCCTACATGACTTGTGGTTTTGTCATCTATCAGTAAGGCTAAAATTTAGACATATTTTTAGTAAAAGTCATGGACAGGTCACAGGCAATAAATAAAAATTCATGGCCCGTGACCTGTTCATGACTTTTACTGTATAAATATCCCTGACTAAAACTTAGCAGCTCCTGGGGTTCAGGGACTGCTGCTCTGGGGAGGCCCAGGACATCGCTGCTGTGGACCCCAGGGCTGATGGCTGGCCCCTGCACGAGCCTCAGGGGCTGACTTTCCCCAGCCACCCCTGATCCGAGGCACCGGGGACCACTGCTCAGGAAATCTCCAGGGATGCCCCCATGACCACTGCTTGGGCACTCCCTGTTGCCAGCTTCCCCGGGGATGGTTGCTTGGGTGCTTCCCTCGGGGCCAGCCACCCAAGCAGCAGCTGGTGCAGCTGGCCCCAGGGCTGCCCCCAGCACCGCTGCGCAGGCGCCCTCAAGAGAGCCACACTGGGCACTGCAGCTGTGAAAGTCATGGAGGTCGTGGAAAGCCACAGAATCCATGACTTCCGCAACCTCCATGACAGAATTTCAGCGTTATTTATGAGTAATATATGAGGACTTTGTCCTCACCCACAACTATTTCACATTTGGAGACAATATGTACCTTCAAGTCAGTGGAACTGCTATGGGTACCCGCATAGCCCCACAATATGCTAACATTTTTATGACAGACTTAGAATAATGCTTCCTTAACTCTCGTCCTCTAATGGTACTTGCAGTATATTGATGATATCTTCATCATCTGGACCCATGGAAAAGAAGCCCTTGAGGAATTCCACCATGATTTCAACAATTTCCATCCCACCATCACCCTCAGCCTGGACCAATCCAACAAGCGGTCCATTTCCTAGACATAACTGTGCTAATAAATGATGGACACATACACACCACCCTATACCGGAAACCTACTGACAACTACACTTACCTACATGCCTCCAGCTTCCATCCAGGACACACCACTCGATCCATTGTCTACAGCCAAACTCTAAGATACAACCGCATTTGCTCCAATTCCTCAGACAGAGACAAACACCTACAAGATCTCTACCAGGCATTCTTAAAACTACAATACCCACCTGGGGAAGTGAAAAAACAGATTGAAAGAGCCAGAAGAGTACCCAGAAGCCACCTATTACAAGACAGGCACAACAAAGACAAAAACAGAACACCATTAGCCATCACCTTCAGCCCCCAACGTAAGCCTCTCCAACACATCATCAAAGACCTACAACCTATCCTGAAAGATGATCCCTCACTCTCACAGATCTTGGGAGACAGACCAGTCCTCACTTATAGACAGCCCCCAAACCTGAAACAAATACTCACCAGCAACCGCACACCACACAACAAACACACTAACCCAGGTACCTATCCTTGTAACAAAGCCCGATGCCAACTCTGTTCTCATATTCATTCAACTGACACCATCATAGGACCTAATCACAGCAGCCACACCATCAGAGGCTCATTCACCTGCACATTGACCAATGTGGTATATGCCATCATGTGCTAGCAATGCCCCTCTGCTATGTACATTGGCCAAACTGGCCAGTCTCTACGCAAAAGAATAAATGGACACAAATCTGACATCAGGAATCATAACATTCAAAAACCAGTAGGAGAACACTTCAGTCTTCTTGGCCATTCCATTAAAGACTTGATGGTGTCAGTTCTGAAACAGAAAAGCTTCCAAAACAGACTCCGAGAAACTGAGGAACTGGGATTAATTTTCAAATTGGACACAATGAACCAAGGACTAAATAGAACTTGTGAATGGTTCGCTCATTACACTAATTGATTGCATTCCTCTAGTTAATTTACCTTCAATAGTTGTTATCTCTCCTGTCAGACACAGATATCCATTTCAAAAGGTACTTTTTTCTCCTGCTGATAATGGCCCATCCAAATTAAACAGCCTATTAGAATTGGTATGCTAATGTACAACTTTTTTTTTTTGCTTTCTGTGTGTATAAATGCATCTTACTTCTGTTCCATTCTGTGCATGCAATGAAGTGGGCTATAGCCCACGAAAGCTTATGCTGAAATAAACTGGTTAGTCTCTAAGGTGCTACAAAGTCTTCCTTGTCTTATTTATGAGTAATATAGTCATTCTGAATTCATGCTGCTAAAACAATTACACCACATTAACATGGATTTTCACTGCACATACACACAGACTTTAAAGTTTAATTGGAGAAAATTGTTCTATACAGTATTCAAATAGTGAATATCATCTGCCATGGTACATTCTTTAGGCTTTTCATCTTGCCTAACCCTATTTCTGAACATTAATTCTCACAAAGCCAGCTGTATTTACTACATTAATCTACTTCAAATCTTAATCACTTATTTTGGTGAGCTCTCTCTAAGTAGATTTATCTTTTGACTATCACCATATTAGCCCCTAAACTCATTAGTGGAAGAATCTTAACAAACTAGCAACTCTGAAGTTCTGCAGTTAATACTGTCAAAATCATTTCATATCATTACAGCAATGGCTAAATTTTTCCCTAGTGAGTATGCTCCCTCCACTAGAAATAATGAGCTGTTTTTGCTCAGGGAATTAGTATTTACTCAGATGACAGATCATTACAGCGGAGGATAAAGATCATCAGTGATTAAAGGTTAAGACTACAGAAGCAGCATAGTTACAATTAATTTTAAATTTAATTATAAAAGTTCCCCATAAAAGTAAGCTTTTATTAAATATTGACAACATTTACTTTAAGATCAACAAAATTAGAAGGGTTTACTGTACATACAAATGTAAAATAAAGGAAATATATCTGTAAATTTAAAAGCTATATGCCATTTGTCTTGACATTTAATATAGATACTCCACTGCCACAACTTTTTCATGTTCTCCTCACTTTCCACAACATTTAGCTTAGGGGCTGACACTTTCCATAAATGATATGTGCCTGAAAGTGATTTTCCTTCCCAAGTTTGAGTAAAGACCATTCACATAATTTTTCATTAAGGAGAGTAAAAAGTTACTTTTATCCCTATAAATAAAAATCTAAATTTGCTTTTTAGGTAAGACTACAGAAAAAAAGCTCAAGTCTCAAACATAAAACTTGGAATGGATATAGTAAAGTGGGGACAAGTACCTTTGCTTGGTTAAAAAAAATTACGATAAAAAAATCAGTTAAATAGTAGGGGAAGCAGTATGGATAGGGCCCTTTAACTGAGTGTCAGGAGACCTGGGTTTAGTCCTGGCTCTGCCACTGATATTCTGTGTGACCCTGGGTAACTCACTTTAGGCTAGAGCCTCAAAGGAATTTAGGCACTCCCTCTCTACCTGATGCAGAGCAGGGACTTGAACTTGGTCTCACACATTGCAGGTGAGTGCTCTAGTTGCTGGCTATGGGGTATGTTCAATCTCTCCTATTGAAACTCCCATTCCATTTTGTATGAGTAATTAAATATAGGGACAGAGAAAAAGTGAGACTGACTTTATAAGCCTGGTGATTACAGCACTCACTGGGATGTGGGAGACCCAATTTCAAGTGCCTGTTCTAATGACTATTTAGGCATTTTATGTAACATGGAACAGCTATACATCATCTCCCACATCCTCGATCATTGCTCTAACCACTGGATTAAGGATTATAAGGAGGGTACCACAGTGGTGCTGAAAGTAGGGGTGCTACTCCAAACCCTGGCTTGAAGTAGTAACAACAAATACCAAATACATGGTTTCCATCATCAGCACCCCCCTGCTATAAAAATTGTTTCAGCACCCATGGGACAACAGCAACAGCAGTACTACTACCACCTCTTCCTCCTTGTTTTTTTTGGCGAGAAAAGACTAACTTCATGGGATCATGGCTGTGAATCCAAACAGTGGATATATATTTCTCATTCGGTCCAGGACTCTTTAGGGGCAGGGCTTAGTACCCAGCCCTCTCCTCAACATTTGCTATTGGCTAGCTCAGACAGTTCCCCTCTGTGTGCGCTAGCTTTTGTGGATCCCATTCTTAGGCTCCTAACTTGCTCCATGCATTGTATATGGAGCCTGTATGCCTAACTCAGGGATTCAACTAGATGGCAGAGCACCTAACCATTAGGCATTGCAATCCTGAGTCTGTCTCCTTTGTTTCCCATCTAAGGACTACTTCAGTACAAATAACAGTGAGTGTTACTCAGAAGCACTTGTTGATATTTTAGCAGTCTAATAAAGCACTACCACTATTTGACATCATAAATTAACTTTAGGCTTCAGTTATATTATAAGAAGGTGAAACTTCTGCTCCCTCTGATCTTTAAGCTCTACTGGTGCCTCTACAGACTTCCTCCAGACCATTGAAGAGCTGGGAATCCCCAAATGGTTCCTGTTATTTACCAGCTCTTGAACACTTTTTTTTTAAATAATAAGGAAATTCCCAGACAAAAAACATTCATTAGACAGGAATTGTGAAGAAGTTCATGGAGTAGCTGTAGTTTTAATTTCCTCCCCACAGTTAGAGAGCTAGAAAATTAAGAATGTTGAAGTCTAGCCATTAAAAATATGAACATCTATAGTTAAAGTACTTTGAACAACCTTAACTCTGACTCATTTTTCCTCCACTCTGTGAATATTCTATAAAAATATTATTGGTTCCTGTATAAAGTATCTTAGTATCATAGTTATTTTCGGACCTATAACAACTGTAGAAGTTTAACCAGGTTTTTCTTAGTTTTAGAAACATATCAAACAATCGAAAATTGAATGTCAAAAACATGTATACTTTTTGAAGCACTATTCATAACATCAGTAGACAGAAATGCTAACTGCTGACCAGTTCAAATCTATCAAGGGGAATTTCCTGAGGGGAATGACCATGTCTGCTCAGAATTATCCAACTGCTCATTTAGAAGGAGAGCTATTTTGCAGATTCACAGCTTAAGAATTAACAGAATTGAAGCTTGCTGATAGGAAGGCTATCAGCACAAAAATATACAAAAGGTATTATGTAGGTGAGTCAGAGTTCACAGGATGATCACCCAGATAGGTTTTAGACAGAAATGGTGTTTTGAAATTTTAGTGGAAGATTTAATATCTTCTGACCATTGGTGAAGAATGTTACAAACTTTATAATTTTCCAGATGGCTCTGCAAATACAGAATTAAATTAGTTTTCTAAGAGCTTAATAGAAACAAGTGACCTTGCAGTTATGTTACTTAGATCATTTTATTGCAGTTGGACTGCAGATACCAGCTCAAATTTATGCTCATAAAGTTATAGAACATGGGATGAAATGCTTATTTACAGCTGTCCTTTCATGTTTTCATGAGCAGCAGAACAGTTGTAAAATTTAAAAGTAATAGTTGTAGATTTATGAACTTATGAATACTCATACTCACAAACTGGGCTTGGCAAGTCTCTAGTAGAGTCTAACAACTTCATACAAAATATACATTGGCTTGAAAAAGGTCCAGCAAAGGAAAAAAAATGAGGTTGATATGTAAATCCTAAAAGCTTATGTTTTAGCAGGTATGAGAATCATGTAGAGATGTAAGGAATTGTTATACTTCATATTGTGATTATCAAATATCCATTAAAATATTATATTGAAAAAGAATTATATGATTTTGCTTATACAACTCTCGTTGAGGTAGACCAGCTTACTTATTGCTCTCAAAAACATGTTCCAAGGATCAAACATTTGGTCCTTGAACTAAACAACAAACTAACCACCAAAACCCCACATCTTTACATGAAGTACAGACCAGTGACATTAAATGGGAGTAGTAAGTTTCTAGGTTTTGTGGACAATGCAGTAAAACCAGAAGTGGCAATTGACATTGTGTTTAACTTCACTGTTAAAAGTCATTACTCCCTTGCTGTTTATATAACACACTAATATTACACAAGTTTTTTTAGTATTGTATTTTTTTCCTGAAGCATATTATCACATTTAATTTTCTCCAATAAGAGAGTAATTTTATAAGAAAAGGCACTAACAGGACAATTAAAAACCTTTTCATATTAATTTGTAAGCTATGAATGTGAAATTATTGTACTGTATGATTGACTTTTCTAATTAGAGTGCTTTTTGTAACCTATTAGTGAAAAGAAATATTGCTGGTAGTGTAGGATCACATTGATGATAGGTTACTTAACACCTTAATAGCTGAAGGTAATTGCAGTTTCTTGGTTGAAATAATGTTCTGAAATTTGCGGCTACAATAATTGATACTTCACTAATTTCAACCTTCCTTGCCCCCTCAAGAAAATTCAAAACTAATATTCATGAAATATGCCAGCTAAACAACGAACTTCAGGAATCTTGCTGGTTTAGCTACATAATATTCCTATAGTGTAGACAACAATAGTACCAGCTTTCTTACACTGTTGCAGCAGGTTACCTGTGCCCTAACCTAGTGCAATCACTTCTGGGAGTGAGCATTCCCATACCTATTCAGTTTTTCTGTCTCAGCAAGAACAGGCTGTACTAGCAAAAATTAGATAATAGCTCTGTTTTATTTTATTTGTAATTTTTGTATATATTGTGACCATTATATATTGTGAACTGAATTAAGATCCACCAGCTTTTATCGATTGCATTTGGTATAAATAGCCTTAGAAAAGTTAACTTTTTTCTCTGTAGAAGTTTACTTTAAACCTGCATCCTGTTTCTCAGCAAGAAAAAAACCCAAAGAGAAGCAATTAGAAGGATTACCACACACACATACAATTTTGCCTTTTTTGATACCTTACAGAAAACCTGTGACATTGAGCCATGCCACTTCAGTGAAAACGTCTTCATATCTACTAATCCACCTCACTTCAAGGCTGTCCTCTTATAAGAGCTTTTTCCCAGAATGCCTTTCTGCAGCTGGCCCTTTAAAGTAGGCAAAGTTAAATAACTATAATCTTAAAAAGGCCATTTTGTAGCTGTGAGAAGTAACATTTATGACTGATTCTGGTAAATAGGCTTTATTCCTGTTGTATTGGTATCCTGTTTTCTCTCTTTTATTTTTGAGAAGATGGCTTGTTCTTATGTAGTTCTAAAGGAAAAAATAGAGAAACCAACTGCAGATTGCATACTGCAGAGCTGATTTTTACCTTCCCCTTGTGTTCTTTTGTCTCAAAGACAGGTTTTGTCTCTGTTAAAAAGCCAAAAAGTCTAGATTTTCTCTATTTAGTGCTCTAGAAGTGCTCTATTTAGCACTTGTTGGCCAAAATCTTTGATCAGGAAAGTGGATCTGGGGGTGCTGTTGATTTATAGTTTTCAGAGCAGCATATGGTGGCAAAAGTGAAGCATTCTGTTTTCATATTTAAATAAATATGGAAACTGCCAAATAGTTATTTGTTGGGGTTTTTGTTTTTGTTCATTCTGTTTTATTTCTTCTTTGCTTTGTCATGGGTGACAAGTACAAAAATAGTCATGGCATTGGGTCTTTTGGGGAAGTTCCACAGAGAGAATATAAAATCAAACAGTTTGAACTTTTTGGAGGTGCTAGCTTTTACAAGAACTCTTAGGTTTCCTGATAGCTGGTTTATTTTGCTTGGTTGTTTTAATATTGTGACATAATGAGGACACGTTGATAACAATCCTATACCTGGAAAATATTCAGTGCAAAAGTATTTGAATATAAAAAATTCTCAGTTAGGGGCAACTTATATTTGGTTGTTCTGCAGGTTTGTAAAGAGGAAAAGGGAGCAAGCATTCCCTCAGAGTAGCCTGCATACACTATTTGCACTCACTGAGCTCTCTAGAATGGAAGGACTTCCTCCTATGCTGCAAAGCATCCCAGGGAAAGAAGAAAACAAATGATGGCATTGGTCCGACCCCTCACAACACTGAAGTAGAACAAATCAGATTCCAGTTGCAGAAGGGAAGAATGCAGTACTCTCTGAGGGTGGAGTAGTATTGGTGCTCCAACAGTACCAGGGAGCTCTGGGAGGAATTATGCCTTCCTGAGAAGTAACTCCAGTTCTGTTGTAGATGATGCCAGAAAGTCTCTATCTATTACCTTTCATGTGTATTTCAGGAAGCAGAATTTTTTAGTAATTTAAGGTAACTCTATGACACTGATGCCTCTGTGGCCTTTGGCAAGTTACTTAACTTTGCTACCTCAGCTTTCCCATCTAAAGACGATAAAGATAATACTTACTTCACTTTGCAAAGATGTCATAAGGGTTAATTAGATAATGTTAGTAAAGTCCTTTGAGGAGGAAAAGTGCTATAGAGAAGGCTACAATTTAGTCACTGGTATTTTTTGTAAAAGTCATGGACAGGTCACAGGCAATAAACAAAAGTCACAGCCTATGACTTGTCATGATTTGTAGTATAAATACCCTTAACTAACTCTTAGGTGTTTGGGTGCGGGGCAGTTGGACTTCAGCAGACACTGCTGCTCCTGGGTGGGTGGATGGTGGTCCCGGGCCCTGATGTTGCTCCTGGGGGAGATGGTCTGGAGCCCACCGCCACTGCTGATGATCCGGGTGGGTAGTGGCAGCCTGGGTCACCGCTGCTGCTCTCAGACCGCTGCTCCTGAGCAGTGCCCGGGGCCAGCTGCCTGGGTCCACCCAAGCAGCCACTGCTGTATCTGGCCCCGGGGCTACCCCAGCTGCTCAGGCAGCCCTAAGGTCAGCCGCTGCAGAAGATACAGAGGTCCCAGGACGTCACAGAATTCATGACTTCCATGAGCTCCATGAAAGACCCGTAGCTTTAGCTATAGACTGTACATCACTGCTTGATATGAATATCAGAAGTGAAAGTAAGCCGGTACGCCCCGGTATGGCGTACCGGCAAGAGCCGATGCACCATACTGGGGCGGATCAGCTTCCCCGGGTGCAATTTAAAGGGCCTGGGGCTTCCAGCAGCAGCTGGAAGCCCCAGGCCCTTTAGATTGCTGCCAGAGCCCAGGCTGCGGGAGCCCAGGGGAGGCTGCGGCGGGGCTACGGTGGCAGTTTATAGAGCCTGGGGCGGTGGCGGCCCAGCCCCGGGCTCTTTAAATAGCTGCCGGAGCGCCGCCGCCACTTCCCTAGGGCTCCGGCAACAGGGCTCCAGTCCCTGCAGAGCCCTGGGGAGGCTGCCGCGGGGACCTGGGAGCTATTTAAAAAGCCCGGGGCTGGGCTGCTACTACTGCCCCAGGCCCTTTAAACTGCTCCCGGAGCCCCAGGAGACGGGGGAGGGGAGTAGGGATAGGGTGAGGGTGGATAGGCGGGGAGGCCCCTTACCAGTACGGGGGCTGGGCTGACTCTGCCCACAGTTCCGCCCCTTCAGGCCAAGGCCCTGCCCTTTCTGGGGGCCAGAGCTGGCCCCAGCCCAATCCCCGTACCGGTAAGACCCCTCAGTTACTTTCACTCCTGATGAATATGCATTCCTTGTATATGCATCTGACCAAATGGCAGTTACTGCTTAATCATCTATTCCACAGAGAAAAAATATTATCTCAAAATAATCAGTCTCTAAGAACCAGATTGTAGCTTTTCAGTTTTTTAGAATAATATGTAAGTATCTGTTAAACTGATAGCAGGTATCTTATGGATGGCTTCGCTTGTTCTCTGAACTTCAAAAAAACGTAACATAGTTGGGGAAAAAATGACAGTTCTGATTCTCATTTATTATCTACCAGATATGTTTTTAAAGCCGTGTTCCTTTGGGCATTCACAGAACATAAGAATAAATGACTTTTTTTGCTGCATTTCCCTTAGGTCTTCTCATGCTTTTGAAGCTCTGTGGTATATAGGATTCCAAGTTACTACAGTATTAGAAATTATTTTAGAGTTCCCTGATTTGAAAGGACTGTCTGGGAGGCAGCAGGCTTTCCCTTCATCCTACTTTTGTTTGCTCTATTGAGAAATTGTGTTGCACATTTTTCTCCTCAGTCTTTCTTTTGTCATCTTGTACCAGGCTAGCTCTGTCACTGAATGTCTGATAAACTTGGCTTTCCTAATCTCTTTTACGCAGTTCCCTAACTTTTGCCTTTTCTCATCTTTGCCTACTGAACATTATTCACTTTTACGTACATGATCTAATCTAGATTGCAAGGAGCATCCAGGGCTCTCTTGTAGTGCACGATTTAGAAGTCCATCTATTAAATCTTTTTTTTACTCAGAGAAGCTATTTCCATGAAGAAAAAGCTCCCTTGCACCTCTTTTTCCTCCCCCATATTAGCTTTGCTAAACTAATACCAGATCATTTTGAGAGATGAAATTTACAAGCTAGCCAGACAGTACTTAATATTGTAACTTAAGGATCTCATCAGTTTAGCAGCTAACTAGCGCTGCGCTAAGATGTTTGCCCCTATGAAGAGTTTAAGCAGCGCATATTTCTCTTTGTTGGCTTTCTGCATTTTGTCTAGTGGGGCTGTGTTTTCTAATGAAACTGACCACACAACATAAGGTCTTTAAGAGGGAAAAAAAATTATTTAAGCCATCACCTTATTCTTCAAGTCCTTCCTTTGAACTCCAACTGTCCATCATGCGTACAGAAAACTACTATCCGATAATGGCTAAACATGGGTGCTGGAATGTGTGTGTGCGAGAAACCAATATTTGAGTAGCATTGCGACCCCATGCAACAGGTCATAATGCCACTCCCTCAAATTTGGTTGGACCACCTCTCCATCATGTTAGCAGGGAAGATGCTCTGCTGTCACGCCACCCAACTCCAGACATGAGCCAAAGGAAGCAGGGTGGCTGGTCCCCCATTCTTATGCCCCTGCCAAATTCAGGCTTTCAAAAGTGTGTGGGGGGGCATGGACTCCTCTGTTTTAAAAATGGGGAGGACAATGGCTCTGTCTCCTCATCTTGTCTTTGATGCTTGTGGCTAAACAGGTGGCAGTGTGTGATTATGGCTTTTGATTGGTTACAGATTTTGCACATGGCTAGTCTTTAATAAAACTTCCCACTATTGTTACCATCTCTCTCTCTCTTTTTGCCTAGTCATTCAACCTCTTCTGCCAGATGCGGACAGAAGCACAGGGATTGCTGGGATGCGAAGTAATTTGTTACGGGGCATTGGGACAGGCCCTACAATCCCCTCCACCTTCCCACAAGTCTGAGCGGCAAAAGAGAAAGAGGTGCTCTGTGGGATAGCTGCCCAAAGTACACCACTCCGAATACCGCTGCAAATGTGAACATGTTACTGTGCAGGGGGCTGTCAGTGTGAACATACAACAGCGATTTTCTTTCTGTGCTCTCTGAGCAGCGCTGTAATTGCCGGCACTGTAACTTTGTCAGTATTGACATGCCCTTAGATTGTAAGCTCTTTCTGATGGGGACTATCATTTTGTATAAGCTTAGCACAAAAGGGCCTTGTCTTAGTGAGCTCTCTTGTTGTTTTTTTGTGTGAGGAAAAGGGGCAAGTTTGGAGCATAGGTTCCTCAACAGTACTGTAGTTCACATCCCATGACACTTAGTATAAGTTGATCCTTGCTGACAGACATTGCTCATCACATCCAAGTAATTTACATGACCTCGGAGATGGAATATGTTAAATATATAAACATATGAAATGTTTTTTTATTATATTTTGAGCTGTCAATTTAAGAATAGGTAGGATTTTTTCAGAGAATAACTATAATTTAACCTATTATTATTTATTCGATAGTAATGTTTAGCTTTAGTTTGAGTTCCCCATTGGAGGAAGTTTGCTATAAATCATAAGTGCCAATTTCTCTTATGAGTCACTGAACTTAATGAAGCCAAATAAACACACAGTGAACCCCAGCTTCTGAGTTTCCCTTAAGATGTCTCCCGGCAGTATCCAGCACCCTTACTGGCTGCTCATAGGAGTTAAGTTTTTAGCTCCTTTAAAGAGACTAGTATCAGAGGGGTGGGTCTTAGCCCACGAAAGCTCATGATCCCTAAAATCTGTTAGTCTATAAGGTGCTATATAAGGTGCTTTGTCGCTTTTAAAGAGACTGTACACTGCAGCCTGTTACCTTAATTGGGGCTAGCACATGCTTCCCTTCAATCAATACACTGAATTGGTTTACAGTAAAATAAGTTTATTTAACAAAAGGACATAGAATTAAGGACATATGATACCAAGCATAAGTAATAAAGAAAGGGATACAGGTAAACAAATGTAAAAAAAATGCTTCTAAGACTAAAACCTGATTTAACAAATTAGACTCACTTGTTCACAGAAGTGTTTCTTACCAAGTCTCTCTTTCAGCATGGCTTCCCAGCCTCTCTGGCCAGGATCCTTACAGATCTCAAGGTGCTTGGTTCCTTTGTATACTCAGGTGAAGGACAGATTAGTTCACTCCCCTTCTCTTTATAGATCAATAAACCTTTGAAATGAATTCTCAGCTATAGTTCATTTTCTCCTGCTGGAAAGAGTGCAATAAAAACTTAACATTCCAGATTTTGTGATGTTCATTTCAGCTCTGCTGGATACATTTATACTTCACATATATTAAAGGATCTCAGCTTAATGCAGAAGCTTAAAGATAAACATGTAGGAACATGATGATATGATAACATTTAGATATCTGTTTGAGTCAGGAACCTAGGAGGTTAAGGCTTTTTTAAAAAATTTGAAGACAGCAGTTTGTAAATGAGAAAACATTAAACAATTCAGTTTTTTCAGCTCCTCCCTTGCTCCATACCATCTTTCCTCTGCTCTCTGACAGGGAATCATTTTCATAAAAGAAGAAACCTTTAGATTTTCAAACAATGGTTGAGCATTATTGGCTCTAAAATAAAAAAGGCACTTAAGGAAGAAAAAGTGTTAAACCGTCATAGCATAAAAAGGAAAACCGTCAAGAAAGAATCACTGCCACCTCTTTAGCCACAAGCACCAGAGACAAGATGAGGGGGAAGGGCCATTGTCCTCCCTCTTTTTAAAACAGAGGGAGTCCATGTCCATAAATTCTGGTAGAATTACAATAGACTACAATGCAATTAACAGCAGAATTAAACTAACAAAGTGAATTAACTGTTAAGTTAGACATAGCTTGAAATCCTATGAAGCAGGTGATGTATCTGGGAAATGGCTACCGTATCTAGTTAGAGAGTCAGACTAAGCTTACTAATTTTATTGAAACACAAAAAATGAGAAAGCAAGGTGAATTATATGAATAGGCAGGAATCCACAAAGAATTCTAGTAGTGATCAGAAACTTATTGTAGACAGGAGAAAAATTAGTGTGACACTTTTTAAAGAAAGTTACTTTGCTGTTCTCCAGGGAAAAAATGTCAGTTTCTTAAATTTGTTTTCCCATGCGGAACAGCTAAGTTCTCTAGGGGGGTCTTTGTTCATCCTACAGTGTGTACATGAGTAACTTTAATTAAACCTCAGAGGGAGTTCACGTGCATATCAAGAGAAGTGCATGTGGATATCAAGGAGAATAAGTATCTATGAATATGTTAAAACTAACCTTTAAATCTATTGATTACCAAGATACAAAGCCAAAGTGCAAAACTGAAATGTGAAATGTTATCCATTACTGCTAATTCAACAGGGATAATCTAATATACAATGTGGAAAAATCAATTTCAAAGTACATAAATTAAATATATAAAATACATTCAGTTATACAGATGTCATAGAAACAGCATATGAAAGACATGCTGACTTTTTTCTAGTAACAGATGTAATGAAATACATGAAAGGATCTAAAGAATATAGCTATGCTTTGAAGAGTTCTTTTGGCCAAATAATGAGAATGTTTGTGATCTGTGGAAGTATAGTTCTCCTCTATGCTTTTTCAATTTGTTTACTCTGCTTTATTATATTACAGGGAATTCACCCTATGAAGGCAAATTCCCCACTCTGGCACTTTGAGTGCAGAAAGTGGGGGCCTGCAAGGATTCTAACAATTAATACTGGCCATTCCAGATTAGTATTAATCTCCCAAGGTTACAGCTTTTCTCTGACCTTGGATGGGTAGATGCTGCCACCACTCAAGTGCAAAAACACTTTTGAGAACCCAGGAAAGGGCACTTGGGAATTCCTTACTGTAGGGTACCCTCAATCCCTTTCACTGCTCCCCCCGTCCAGGGAAGAGCTAAGAAAGAAAAACAAAGGAAATCAGCTGTTGCCACCAGCTTATTAAACAACATGTGCACAAACCTCTTAGGCCACAAAAATCCCATCCTGTTCTTAAAAAAAAGTCAATTTTATTAAAACAAAAAAGAAAGAAAATACATCTGGAAACTCAGGCTATTGCTAGAGTTAAAAGGTGCAAATACAAGGATTAAGCACAAGAATAGTTTTTGAGGTCCATCTTAAAGGTTACAAGCAAAACAAAAGCATTTGGGGTTAGCACAGAGGAGTCCACAAGCTACAGGTAAAGTAAGTAGAGAACAGCTACTAAGAGGGATTTTGTAGCTAACTGGCAGTTGCTGGCTAGGACCATACAAGGGAGAACCCTTCCCCCTTTCCTTTATCACACACCAAAAGAGTGGAAGGACTGTGCAAGGCTTCAATCTGCATAGTGGAGACTAACCCTCCTAAGTATTTTCTAAACACAGTGATTGTTGTAGCACGTCTCTGGCTCTTGGAGAATGTTGATTGCAGAGTTATAATGTTTCTTGGGTCTGCTATTTTGGAATTAATTATTATCATCAGTCCCATGAATCATGATTTTAAAATGACAAAAGCAAATACAAAGTATCAGAACACAAAGCATAAAACAATAGTTTTCGTACATCCTGACTAAATTTGTGTTAACATCCATAGCAGTAATGGTAATCTTGGAGCCTTGCCTCCCCTATATTAACACAGAGAAAGTGAATTACAGTTTATTTGGCTTCATTATGCTCAGTGTTTGTTACCTGCAAAGCAAGGTTTGGACTCAGAGAGTCCTGAACAGTTTGTTAACAAGGCAGACAAGCTGGTGTGTCAGGGAGTTGTCACACAGCTTAATAGTAGCAAAACTCTCATTTGCTGAGGTTGAGAGAGATAATTAACTCACAATTCTGGGAACCACAGCAGACTGTCAGAGTAGGTGAACAACTTTTTAAGCAACCATACTTAGAGAGTAGTTATTGATGGTTAGCTGACAAACTGGGAGGGCGTATCTAGTGGGATACCACAGGGATCAGTGTTATGTCTGGTACTGTTTCATATTTTCATTAATGACTTGGATAAAGGAGTAGAGTATGCTTATAAAATTTACAGATGACAACAAGCTGAGAGGGGTTGCAGGCACTTTAGAGGGCAGAATTAGAATTCAAAAAGATCTTGACAAATTGAAGAAGTGGTCTGAAATCAACAAGATGAAGTTCAATAAAGACAAGTGCAAAGTATTTCACTTAGGAAGAAAAATCAATGCATAACTACAAAATGAGGAATAATTGGCTAGTGGTAGTACTGCTGAAAAGGATTTGGGGGTTATAGTGGATCACAAATTGAATATGAACTAACAATGTGATGCAGTTTAAAAAAAGCTAATATTTTGGGGTCTATTAATAAGACCGTTGTATGCAAGACACAGGAGATTATTGTCCCACTTTACTTGGCACTGGTGAGGCCTCATCTGGAATACAGTGTTCAATTCTGGGTGCCACATTCTAGTAGAGATATGGATGAATTAGAGAGAGTCCAGAGGAGAGCAACCAAAATGATAAAAAGTTTAGAAAACCTGACCTATGAGAAACGATGAAAAAAACTGGTAATGTTTAGTCTTGATTAAAGAGGACTGAGCGGGAACCTGAGAAATCTTCAAAGACGTTAAGGGCTGCTATCTAGAGGACTGTAATCAGTTCTCCCTGTCTGCTGAAGGTAGGACAAAAAGTAATGGGCTTAATCTGCAGCCAGGGAGATTTAGGTTAAATGTTAAGAAAAGTTTTCTAACTATTCAAGCAGTTAAGTACTTTCCAAGAGAGGTTTTTAAGAACAGGGTTAAGTTTACTTGGACGTGTCTCAGTGCAGAGGCTGGACTGGATGATTTCTCCAGGTCCTTTACAGTCCTACATTTCTATGATTCTGTGAATCCCAAGAAGTATTGAGTCCAGGAAACATTAGCTAACTAATTTCAGTGATAGGTTCTTTTCACAACCTTGAACAGTATTTCTGTAATCAGGACACTTGGTTATTCTTAACCAATTAATAATGTATTAATTCATCTAGAACCATATCAGTATACAATCAAATTCACCACTCAAGGGTAGACACAGCCATTGTTCTAGGTGTGTACCAATAGTCTTACAAACAATTGTTATAGACTAGATTTCAGGTTCAGCCGTTACACCAACGAACAATGCAAATCTCCAGTATTTATTACATTTTACTTATGACATAAATAATCAGTTCTTTAGCACCTAACACATTTATCAGATTTCCAGTATTTCTCCAAGGAGAAAGGATGCTTTTGTCTACAATTCTCTTCAAAGAGTGTGGTCCCTGCTGTTTGAATAGTTTGGTCCAAAAGGGACAATTTTAAAATATCAAAAGTAATTGCTTAAAGGTGATGGTGGTTGCTGCTGCTTCTTGTTCTTCTTCATCATCATCATCTTGCTGCTTTTCCTGTTGAGGGTTGCAACAGCAGCATGCAGAGCAGGGAGGACCAAACCTCCTTGTCCACTGCAACAGGTTCCACCTCCTCCTGGGGATTCCCCAGAATTCCCAGGCCAGCTGGGAGATATAATCCCTCCAGTATGTCCTGGGTTGGTGTCAAGGCCTCCTTCCAGTAGAACTCTGGTAGAGGTCCAACAGAAGCCTCCCAGAGGGCATCCTTATCAGGTGCCCAAGACACCTCAACTGGCTCCTCTCGATTTGGAGGAGTCGCGGCTCTACCCTGAGGCCCTCCTGAATAGCTGGATCATGACATCACGAACCTCACCCAGACTAGGTATACCAGGACCTACCCATGGTGTCAGGCAAGTGTCTGGTAGTTGGGCCACCCATGTAACCTGACTGGACCCAGCGCAAGAAGGCAATATGGACCCGTCTTGTGGGCTCACCACCCACAAGGTGAAGGATGGAGGTCAGCTGCGATGCCAAAAGGGTAATTGCTTAAAGTTATTGTTTTAATTCTCTTAGGTAATGTGCTTGGATTTAGAAAGGAAACTATACATATAGCATTAGTTAAAATCTAAAATATGGTTACTTGAACTTTGTAACTTTCAGATTCTTGAGTTACCCACAAGTTATTCCTGGCTGGTTTAAATCTATGTTTTGTTTTTCTTTTCCTCTGGTTCTTAATCAACATATAGGAGACAATAGGGTACTTTCAGAGGAAATGTTAGAAAAGAGGTTCAAGGGTGGAGGTTCATTATGGCAGATAAGTTAGCATTAGAGATGGCTTTGAATCAAAGCTCAGCAATCAAACAGACCTAGAATTTGGAAAAGCTTAACCCCTTTTCCGTTGATGAGCTAAGGCAGAGCATCAGTTGGAACATACTGTACTTTAGGGAGTTTGTATCCCAGACAGTTAGTGTCTAGTTGTAGTAGGATTACCATTTGGCCCATCATCTCACTATCACTAGCCTTTATATTTATACTTTATACATTCTTAATTTGCACAATGCTGGATGTATAAATGAAAAGCAAGCTTGCAGCATGACTGATTCTAATCCAAATACCCTCCCTAAAGCTGCATAAGGGAAGGAACAAGATTTTGTGGTCATGTGGGAGGTACTAAACTCTGCACTTGTGGCAATGTGTATCCCACACATTGGAGGACTGTTATATTCTTCTCCAGCTACATTCACCCATGAAAATTGAGCTGCACAGATGATTATATCCTATATTAGAGAATGAATTATGTATTGCATTATTGCTTTATGTAAGACTTAGTGAGTCTCCAGCTGTAAGAGAAGTGTTTTTTCTCTACTTTTTTGAAGGAGGCCACAAAATAGATGCCATCAGCTAAAAGAATGACATTTCAAGCTGAATATTTTAGCCTACTATTAAATAAACTTAAGATTCCCATCACTAAAAGTGACTGGAGGGAGAAAAAAATATTTCTTTTTGTTTAGTTTTAAATTATGCATTTGACAGCACTTTCTGGATTACCAGTTTCACTGCTTCTGTTATCTCAGTTAGTTTGTGTGTGTTTTGTGTACAGCAAGAGAGAAACCCTTAGGAACCAAAATCTTAAACTTTAAAGATGTTGGGTTTTGTTTTAATTCCTTTTATTAAGTGCCTACGTTGTATTTTCTTTCCTTTTTCCCCAGGGAAGAATTAGATATTTCCTTGCAGATGTGCATGTATCCCCTAAGGGAACTGTACAGCATTAGTATATTAACAAGAAGATATAAAGACAAAAAAGTTAATTGGCTTTTTAAAAAAACTAGAAGGAAAAAATTTAAAGCAAAAATATTTTTTACATTCTTCTGGGTATTAATCAACACAGAAATGGAGAAAAACTTATAAGACTTCAGGAATATGTAGCAACTTCTAACTATCTTGAGACTTGGGTGCCATCCTTCAAAAAGAAAAAATAAAGTACAGTTGTGTACTGACAGTGGAATATGAGGATAGATGTAATCTTAACGTCCATACATTCTTTTTGCATCAAGCTAACAGGAAATGACATAGGGGAACTCTTCTGTGCACAAATGGAATATGAAAGCAGCATTTTCCTCTCTACAGAATTGAAAGATACAGGGCAGCAAGCTAGTTTTGTATTCTCCGGGATCTCTCTTTATGCTGAGCCTGAGATTTCCCTTCTCCCCATCTCTTTTTGTTTTTGCAGAAATATTTTTTTGTGCATAAGTGAAATAATAAACAAAGGTTCAATGAGTGCAATGCAGATAGGGAATGCACTATTATTTTCTTAGGCCAAATTAGTGCAAATCTTCAAGGAACACGAAGAGTCTAACTTGAACAGAAGCTCCATATTGGGAAATCATTTTCTGCATTTGAACTCTTCCCTCAACCCTCATCTTATCCTCAGTGACAAAGAGTCCTGTGGCACCTTAAAGACTAACTGAAATTTTTTCAGAGCGTGAGCTTTCGTGGGCTAATACCCACTTCGTCGGATGCATGCAGTGGAAGTATCGAGGGGCAGGTATAAATAGGTAGGCAAGAACCAGGTGGGAGATAACAAGGTTAGTCCAATCAGGCTGAACCAGCTTGTTATCTCTAATCAGGGAGGGTGAGGTGTTCCTCTAGCAGCTGAACTGGAGGTGTGAATAGCGAGAGAAGAGAAGCTGCTTTTGTAGTTAGCTAGCCATTCAAAATCTCTATTCAGTCCCAAATTGATTGTGTCAAATTTGCAAATGAATTGCAGCTCTGCAATCTCTCTTTGCAGTCTGGACTTGAAGTTTTTTTGCTGCAAAATGCTGACCTTTAAATCTTCTATGGTGTCCGGTGAGGTTGAAGTGCTCTCCTACAGGTTTTTGAATATTGCCATTCCTGATATCTGATTTGTGTCCATTTATCCTTTTTCGTAGGGACTGTCCAGTTTGGCCGATGTACATAGCAGAGGGACATTGCTGGCACATAATGGCGTATATTACATTGGTAGATGTGCAGGTGAATGAACCAGTGATGGTGTGGCTGATCTGGTTTGGTCCTGTGATGGTGTTGCTGGTGTAGATGTGTGGGCAGAGTTGGCATCGAGGTTTGTTGCATGGATTGGTTCCTGAGTTAGAGTTATTATGGCACGGTGTGCTGTTGCTGGTGAGAATATGCTTGAGGTTGGCAGGTTGTCTGTAGGCCAGGACTGGCCTGCCTCCCAAGGCCTGTGAAAGTGAGGGATTGTTGTCCAGGATGGGTTGTAGATCACTGATGATGCGTTGGAGAGGCTTTAACTGAGGACTGTAGGTGATGGCCAGTGGTGTTCTGTTGTTTTCTTTCTTGGGCTTGTCTTGCAGCAGCAGGCTTCTGGGTACACATCTGGCTCTGTTGATCTGTGTCCTTATTTCCTTGTGCGGGTATTGTAGTTTTGAGAAAGCTTGGTGGAGATCTTGTAGGTGTTGGTCTCTGTCTGAGGGGTTGGAGCAAATACGATTGTACCTCAGTGCTTGGCTGTAGACAATGGATCGTGTGGTGTGTCCAGGGTGGAAGCTGGTGGCATGAAGGTAGGCATAGCTGTCAGTAGGTTTTCGGTATAGGGTGGTGTTGATGTGGCCGTCATTAATTTGCACCGTGGTGTCCAGGAAGTGGACCTCCTGTGTAGACTGGTCCAGGCTGAGGCGGATGGTGGGGTGGAAGCTGTTGAAATCATGGTGGAATTCTTCATGGTGGAGTCCTGGCCTACAGACAACCTGCCAACCTCAAGCATATTCTCACCAGCAACAGCACACCACGCCATAATAACTCTAACTCAGGAACCAATCCATGCAATAAACCTCGATGCCAACTCTGCCCACACATCTACACCAGCAACACCATCACAGGACCAAACCAGATCAGCCACACCATCACTGGTTCATTCACCTGCACATCTACCAATGTAATATACGCCATTATGTGCCAGCAATGTCCCTCTGCTATGTACATCGGCCAAACTGGACAGTCCCTACGAAAAAGGATAAATGGACACAAATCAGATATCAGGAATGGCAATATTCAAAAACCTGTAGGAGAGCACTTCAACCTCACCGGACACCATAGAAGATTTAAAGGTCAGCATTTTGCAGCAAAAAAACTTCAAGTCCAGACTGCAAAGAGAGATTGCAGAGCTGCAATTCATTTGCAAATTTGACACAATCAATTTGGGACTGAATAGAGATTTTGAATGGCTAGCTAACTACAAAAGCAGCTTCTCTTCTCTCGCTATTCACACCTCCAGTTCAGCTGCTAGAGGAACACCTCACCCTCCCTGATTAGAGATAACAAGCTGGTTCAGCCTGATTGGACTAACCTTGTTATCTCCCACCTGGTTCTTGCCTACCTATTTATACCTGCCCCTCGATACTTCCACTGCATGCATCCGACGAAGTGGGTATTAGCCCACGAAAGCTCACGCTCTGAAAAAATTTCAGTTAGTCTTTAAGGTGCCACAGGACTCTTTGTCACTTCTGCAATTCCAGACTAACACGGCTACCCCTCTGAATCTTATCCTCAGTGTCTACCATGATGAGATGAGACTTGCTTCCAGTTTCTGATCTAAGATCTCTATGTAGATCTATATATTGCCATCCTCAGTTTATTTAATTTTAATGTTTAATTTGGACAGCTTTTCCCAGGTTGAATAGTGTGAGACAACTGATTCATGTTCTGTGAATGGCTTTGGAAATATCACACTTTTAAATGCATGTGACCTCGATATTTCAACAGAAAAAATTGCAGAAAGAACATCTGTGTCTTTGTTTTACCAATTCTCTTTATCTAGGGAGAAAGGATTGTAATCAGGAGTGAAGGTAAGTGTAGGGACTTACTGGTACTGGGCTGAGCTGGGGTGGGCTCTGGCCCCCGGGAGGGGCGGGGCCTCGGGCAGAAGGGGCAGAGCTGGGGAGGTCAGAGCCAGCCCTGGCCCACGCTGTACCAATAAGTGCCTCCTCCTCTTCTGCACCATCCCCCGCTGGGGTAGCAGCGGCAGCCAGGGGCTCTGGCAGTGGTTTAAAGGGCCCAGGGTGGTAGCACCGACTGGAGCCCTGTCCCTGGAGCCCTGCTGCCAGAGCCCTGGGGAAGCGGTAGTAGGGCTCTGGGGATGATTTAAAGGACCCAGGGCTCAGCCACCACAACTGCCTCGAGCCCTTTAAATTGCTGCCCCAGCCCTGCTTCCGCTACTCCAGGGCTCCAGCAGCAGGGCTCTGGCAGTAATTTAGAGGACCAGGGGCTCCAGCCGCTGCTGGGAACCCCAGGTCCTTTAAATTGTGCCTGGGGAAGCCGATCTGCTCCGGTACGGCGCACCAGCTCTTGCCGGTATGCCATATTGGGGTATACTGGCTTCTTTTCACCTTTGCCTGTAATTATTTCTATTTTAATCCATTCCAGTACCATTCATATATTTTTCTTCTAGTTCAAAGGCTAGAATTTGACTTTCTGACTCTGGTTGTTAACTTCAGTAATTCATTAGAGGGTATAAGTTACTGGACGGCATAAACCTAATGGACCTTGCACAAAATGGCTACAGTGTCAGTTATAGGAAGAAGGGCCATTGGGAGATGGCACAATGATATGAATGGGAAGTAATGTCTGAAAATGGTTGTGGCGAGGGTAGCCTAGAGAATCTTGCAGCAGAACCTCTGTGGAGGCTCTGCAGGAATAAGAGAAGACTCACCTTAGCAGAAATTTCACAGAGAGGGAGGAGCAGTATAATTCCTCAGGAATAAATCACCTCTGGGGTATAAGGCTATTTGCTTGTGTGGAGAGGTTTAATTTACACCTTCCTGCATTGGGTTTTCCAAATACATCCAACTGATTATATGCACATGCAACAGGTGTTCACAGCCATTACAGGTATGCACTCTGGCTATTCTTACAACCTTCTAGAGTACTATCCTGGTGGGTAGGATAGATGCCACCAGCTGTTAGGGATTTTGCTGTCATGCCTTAGATCAATGGTAGATCTCATCTTCACTGAGATGGGATATATGGAGTGGAACTTGAAATCCCTCAGTCCATTTCTTTCCATTTCTAAAAAAACACCTATGAACTATTGTTTTCCCCAAAATGATGTTATTTCTTGGCCACCATTTTTACTCCTCTATCCTCCTATTTCCCCTTGACCTGTTTAGCTGCTTGAATTTTTTTTTTCATTTCTTTCTGTTGTATTTTTAGAGCAGGATTTTCAAAAGCATTTCGTTAAAGTAGTTCCTATTTAAATTAAGTTAAACCTCCATTTACTTCAAGGGGAATAGAGTTAGGCCATTACTGAGTGCTTCTGAAAATCTGTTAGATTGCGCAGTACTGTGAGTGGCTTGATGGGAGGCTGGTTAATTTTTATTTTTATTATTAGAAAAACATTCTAGTGTAATCCATTGCAAAGGAGACAAAACAGACTGGATGCTTTGAAACATTTAATAAACTGTCAAATCTTTATCAATATTTAATGATAAAAAGGCCTCTAAAGGAAAATAGCCTTTTTTTTGTACACTAACAGTCTGTTTAGTTAGGTTAAACTCTCTCAGGGCCATTTTGTAACGTCAAGCATGCCTGATACTATTAAAAAAAAAAGAGACAGATTATACTAAATCTATTGGGGTTCTTTTAGAAATGATACATATCTGTGCCTTTCATGACAATGTTCACCCATTGTACAAGCCATACATATAGGAGTCACTTCTGTACTCCTAGTACAGCCATCAGTGCACAGCACATAGCAACTCCAGAAAAATACTGAAGAAACTATGCTGGCAGGTCTTAATGAGAGCTATCAATCATAGACCCGGTATAGAAGTCAGTGGTGTACTAAACAATTTTCATTCGGGCTATATGAATCAGTAATTAAAAGCTCCTTTGTTTAGCTGCTACAATAGAAGCTGCTACCAAAAGCATGGACCAACGTGGCCAGGCTGAGTAGAAGCTAAGCCATATGGCCCAATGGTGTTCTCTGGATATTAATTGCAAATATAGGGGCTGGGACATAGATTTGGTTGCAGCTGCATGTGCTTGTGTATATGAAAGGAACCACAAAGCAGGGAGTAAGTGAGCAGGGAGCAGGCAGCAAGAGAAGTGTGAGTGTGGCCCTAGCATGAAGCCTAGAAAGAGAGCTGCTTTTGCGCAGAGTACCCACTGGGAAGAGAGGATTGGATTTGTGAACAGGAAACTGTCACCTGTTGACTGTTTCTACTATATTCAGGGAAACAGGACTTTGAGTGCATTATTTATAAACAAACACCAAAAAATACCTGACTTTTCTGATCAATTTTTCATCTTAATGGAAACAATCAGACAAGGTCCTGAATATTGGCTTAACCTTTGGCTTAAATTGGGCAACAATAACATTCACTTGCAACTACGCTGCATAGGGAGAATTTGGGTAGAAAATCAAAGACATTAAAATATAGACAATTCAGGTCAGTCCCAATAATTTATTGGAATTTTTTATTGTTAGGCAGCCATAGTAATGTTGCATAATAAGCTGGGAGCTAGCTCAGTATCAGGGGCTTATTTTAAATAAAACAATTGAATGATCCTAATAGTGACTCTGCTTTCTGATACAATACTTGCTGGTCTCTTGCATTCTAGTTTAAATGAGTCAGATTTCCCAGAAACGCTATCAAGGATACCAAGACACTGTTCAATAAATGGTATCTGAAACATTCTCTCAGTAGCACTTGTAGGCCTGAATGAGCTCCCTGGGCTTTATCTTGAAGTATAAGAGGCAGTATTGAAACTTATATTCTTACTTGCATTTATAATCAAATGGCTTTTACATTCAATAACTTTAACTGTATCTGAAAAGTTAAGTATGTACCAAATTATGACATCTCTGGTTTTTCTTCCGAGGGGCATAACATTATATTTCTGTAAGCTGTTCTATTTTTAATGTTATTTTAAATTAAATTTGCAGTACATTCAGGAGTCAGTTCTAAAAGGAGACTCTTGGTTTATATTCTTCAGAGCCTCAAGGAAACCTTTAATTATTGTGCAGCGGTGGTAGCCATTCCATAGAGTTGGCTTCCTACTATAGTCCTAATTTCCAAACCTTCCTTCCTAACATCCAAAAGAAGCCTTTGAAATTTCACATGCCACTACTTATCTCAGAGAGGAAATTTACTGGGAAATGTAGAAAATAATATCAGAAAACGATTTTTGAAGTTACAATTCTTAAAAAAGACTGACTCTTGAACATTTTCCTGGGTTCATATTTTCAAAAAAACTTGGCCTGCAAACATTAAAATAATTTGATTTTGTTCTTGCCGAGAAAGCTCTTTTACTATTGTTTGAGTGGTTGGTTTGGGTTAACGAGGAATTGCCCCAAAAAATCTTGTGGTGGGGTTGTGCATATGTCACATGAAGGCAGACAGGAAGGAGATTAATTAGAGTCTCAGAACAGCAGGGAAATATCAAGAAGGCTGTGGAGACCTGGAGAAGAGGCCCTGAGAGGAAGAGGGAGTTCAAATTCACCAAGTCCAGATATAAAGATAGGAAACAAGGATGAGCTGCGAAAATAACCACCTTGCTTGTCCAGTGATTGAGTTCAGCACTTTGATTTTCTGCTCATGCTGAAGCCATTTGCAACTTTTCCCTTTTTTATTTTTTGGATAAAGATGAAGGAAGTCCTAATCCTGATTTCCTGAATCCTGGGCCAGAATAGAGAAATAGTCTGCATAGAAGCACATGTGAACCTTACAGTGGCACGATTCATTACTTTGTTTTTCCTGTTTCTCTTCCCCATGACTTATCTTCTTGGATTCCCCCACACCACTATGGTCTTGTCATTCTATGTCCCCAACATCTAATCCACAACTTTGGTGACCTTCAATCTTAGGTAGAGGTGGGGGAAGAGAATGCTCATTCTTCCTGTGCAACATTTCCCTTCTAGCCCTAACGCTATATTTCATCAACACATTAACAATGATGGTGCTCAAATTCTACTTCAACTGGACTACAGATTCATTCACTGTCTTCTGTAACCAGTGAGTGCTCCATTTCTTGTTTGAATTTAAGTAAATAATTACCTATCTTCTCCACATACTGTGGTTTTCTCCCCTGCTGATTATGCAGATAACTTGCATCCCATATTAAATTGTCACTGTCCCTCCAGATGTCTTTGCATTCCCTTTCTACACTGTTAGTCAACAAGCAGTTCACCTGTAGCCAATGCCTTAAACTTGCTGCATGTTCAGTCATGCCATAGTTCTGCCTAACTCAAATCCTATTAATATACATGGAAGGACAGAGTCCCTGCTTTGTTGGTTTGCTTCTGAGTCTGCTGTGATTGCGTCAACCTGTGCTTCACTTTGATTTTTTTGCTCAAATCCTGACTCAGAGTATCACTTCTTTCATTCAGAGACATATGTATAATTTTCCTTCTTAAGTAGGAGGTTTTGTTTGAATTTATTAATTTGTTTGGTAAGAAAGTCTTTTTCCAGTAATCATAGTAATCAGTCTGCGTTGGAGCTAAAACTTAAATTTTCTTTTCAATATATTGGTCAAACAAAAGTTAACACTGCATGTTCCTTTTCTGTTAGACATTTTAGCTGCTGCTAATTTTATGTATTTAATAGATACATAAAATTGATGAATTCAGCCCATCACAATCATAACAAGGGTTAATGTAAGTCAACACACATGCTGTACCTCTACTTGAAATACCTATGTATAGATGGTAATAATTTATTTTCAAAAGTCATTTAAAGTGCTAGATATTTTGTCTTTGTGTGCATGTGTGTGTAGGTGGGGCCAACACCTATAGCCTAGAGAACAAGCAAAAGGGTAGGAAAAAAGAAAAGAGAATCAAATGTCCTATCCTGTCCCTTTAAGGAATAAGCCTTTGCTTGGAACGTTTCTCCGCAATACCAATGTACAGGGAATCAAGACAGAGAATTTCATCAGAGTGTCCCAGCAAGAGAGCAAAATGCCAAACCAAGAACAGCAGATTCAGTGAACTGGGACGGGAGAGGGGAGAAGAAATGTGATAAATAGTCCTTAATATAAAGGGTAGGGGCTGCAAGACAGCTGATTATATCACCTTAGTCTTGTTGCCACTTCTACACTTGCTGGCTGTGGTTCTGAAGGTGTTGTCTGCCGGATAAGACTAGTCAAAGCAAGCTTCAACAAAGACAAGTGTGGAGTCCTGCACTTAGGATGGAAAAATCCCATACATGCTACAGACTAGGGACCGAGAGGCTAGGCAGCAGTTCTGCAGAAAAGGACCCGGGGTGGTTACAGTGGACAAGAAGCTGGATATGAGTCAACAGTATGCCTTTGTTGCCAAGAAGGCTAACAGCATTTTGGGCTGTATAAGTAGGAGCATTGCCAGGAAATTGAGGGACGTGATCGTTCCCCTCTTTTCAGCATTGGTGAGGCCTCATGTGGAGTACTGTGTCCAGTTTTGGGCTCCACACTATAAGAAGGATGTGGAAAAATTAGGAAGAGTCCAGCGGAGGGCAACAAAAATGATTAGGGGGCTGGAGCACATGACTTATGAGGAGAGGCTGATGGAACTGGGATTATTTAGGCTGCAGAAGAGAAGAATGAGAGGGGATTTGATAGATGCTTTCAACTACCTTAAAGGGGATTCCAAAGAGGATGGATCTAGACCAGGGGTGGGCAAACTATGGCCTGCAGGCCACATCCGGCCTGCTAGACCATCCTGTCTGGTCTGCCTGAGCTCCAGGCCGGGAAGGTGAGCCCCGGCCCCTCCCCCGCTTCCACTTCCCTCACTGCCCTCCCCGCGAGTCTCCGCCCCATCCAATGTCCCCTGTTCCCTGACTGCCCCACATGACCCTCTGCCCCTTATCCAATCCCACTCTGCCACTCGTCAGAGCCAGCCACACCACTCCAATGCTCCCCCGCAGAAGCAGCAGGCCAGATCACTAGTGGTGTGGTTGCAGGGATGGGAGACAGCAGGGGAGGGGTTGGGGCTCGACTTCCTGGCCTGGAGCTCAGGCGGGTCAGACAGGACATGGGCAAACTACGGCCCGCGGGCCACATCCAGCCTGCGGGACCATCCTGTCCAATCCCCAGGCCCTCCCCCGCTGTCTGCCCCTCTGCTCAGCCATGCCTCTAGAGCTCCGGCCCACTGCTCCTGCTGGGGAGCGTTGCAGTGGTGGGACTGACTCCGGTGAGCAGTGAGCAGTGTGGAGGAGGGAACAGTCAGGGAGTAGGGGGCATTGGATAGGGAGGAGACTTGGGGGGAGGGTAGTCAGGGGACGGTGAGTGGGAGGTGGTGGTTCTGGGAGGCGGTTGGGGTTGGGGTGTGGATACCGGTCGGGGTGGTCAGGGGATAGGGAGCGGGGGTGGTGGTGTTGGATATGTTAAATACAGCTTCCGTGTGCATGCCAGGCTGCATGGTTGTCCCGGCCGCTTAGGTCAGTATCTTCCGCATTAGTCCGGCTGTAACAACTGAGCTGTGTACTCTGCCTGGCAGAAATAAAGTCGTCTGGGCGCCACCTATGTAAATGAAAAGCTCACCCGTTGTGCACGTGACTAATGTCCCACATAATCTGGCCCCATCTACACAGGTCCAATCAGATACCGAGGGGGTTTGTTTTCCTCAGCCTATAAAGTCTGTGGAAAAGGTGCCAAAATTCTAAAGGTGTTCCGTATCCAGTCCAGGCCTGATCAACCCGGACAACACTTCTCTGCTCCTGTATCTCCTCCTGAGTGTGTAATGATTGCCGGTCGAGTTTGAAATGTTATTCGTGTGTCTCAATTTCGTAAGTGTTTACCTCAGAATTTGAAGTGTTGTTTGTGTGTCTCTTTTCTGTAAATTTTTACCTCAGGATTTGAAACATCACCTGAGTCTCTCAGTGTTTACCTCACACTGTAAAATTTTCTCATATAAAAAGTTATTTCTTTGGTAGTAATAATAAGGTTTTTCCTTGTTGTAGATGTTATACTAAGCAAATCAATCAAAAAGAAAAACTGTTTAATAGAATTGTTTAATAGCCAACTGTTTAGTAGAATTGTTCAATAGTTTATTACTGTAATTAGTCTTTAAATTCACTCATTACCCCATCCCTCAATTGAAAAAATAAGGTTCAGTTCATCATCAGTGTTCCTGTGTGACTTCTTCCGAAAATCCAAATCAAACCTCAGACATTTACAGGATAGGGCATGGGAGTCCTGGGGGGTGGGGGTGGGGCTCTCAGGAGGCAGGGATATGGAGGTTGAGGCAGTCAGGGGACAGGGAGAAGGGGGATTGGGTAAGGGGTGTGGTCCTGGGGGCAGTTAAGGTGGCGAGGTCACTAGAGGGCTGGGATGATTTAGTTGGGGATTGGTCCTGCTTTGAGCAGGGGTTTGGACTAGATGACCTCCTGAGGTCCCTTCCATACCTATATTCTATGAACATACTTTTGGAACTCAGGGGGACTAGTGTGAGTGTTGGTGATTCAGCTCTGTACCTGCTGGAGACTTCTCCACCCTGGGAGAATCCTCAATAGACTCAGGCTCAAAGAGACTTCTGTTCCTTTGGCTCTGTGGGAGCAGAGCATGGTTCAAGATGGAGCTTGGGTATACAAAGCAGTCAATTGTCCAAGATTTCTTCTGGACACTGTTTCTTCAATCAGCTGTTGGGGTGGGGGGAGGAGAGGGGAGAGACTTTCACCTTTCTTCAAGATATCTCCCTCCAGCTTTATAGCCCTGCCTTAATGAGCCCAGGTGGGAACACTTCTTTTCCAGCATGTGGATAGGGCAGCTCTTTTGAGGTGGAGTAGGCAGTATGCCTGGTGCTCTTTGTAGGCAGGGCAAGATTTAGCTGTCTGACTTAGGCCATGACTACACTAGAAAGTTTTACCAACAGAACTTTTGTTGGCTTACAGATGCTGCCATTGTTAAAACGGTACAGCTTGTGCACACTTGACTGCTTGTGCTGGGTTTCCTCATCATCACTGTGAGAGCTTGTGCTGGCAAAAAACAAGGAAGGTAGACATCGTAGTATCCTCTATGACACCATCTGGCACAATGCCTTGTGATTCTTTTTTGCCTTGCATTGTTACCAGGAATATAATTGGAGAATTATGGGAACTCAGAGTGAAGTTTTCACAATTTCCTTTATAACATTCCATAAAGTTTCTTCCATTCTGTTGTTTTATGTCCCTGTTGTAGTCCAGGATGTTCATTTCTTCTGTAATGTCCACATAGACATCCTTATTCTCCTGTGGTTGCTCCACAAATATTCTTGAACAGCTTCTTCTCAGCATATGGAGATGAGATTCAGGACTTCTTTCCTGGTTTAGGCAGGTTTAGCCGGAGCTTTATCTTTATGAGGAGCTATAGTTGTTTGCTCACAAAAGTGAGCTAAATGTGCTTATAAAGGTGGTCTCCTTCTAAAGGAGTCATTTCCAAAACACAATAGGAATTTTAAAGGAGGATGTGCTTCTGGTCAGACCCTTATGCAGCATAGTTCAGAACTGTGATCAGAACAGCCCAGAGACAGGTATAATGGGACTGTTGCTGGAGGACTGTTTTCACAAATACAGGTAGTGCAGCATCCATGCTGGCATGTAGGCAATGGAGAAATGTCTGCTCAAGACCTGTGGCCTTTGGAGATGTGGTGTTTGTGCAACAGAAAAGCCGGGTTATCTCAGCTGGAATCAGATTTGTGCAAACATGACAAACATGACAAAAGACAACTTCTTTCAACCAACCTTTGTAATATGACCAGGCTTCAGTCTACCATATGTGCACCCTTTCACACTGACACAAATAAGCCTTTGTTGCTGCTGACAGCAGTGTCATAATTTAAGAAAATACAGGTATCTCACTTATCCAGATTTATTGTAGTTGTGGAACAACTATTATAGGGAAAAAACTCTTCCAGATCATGTGTAATGGAAAATATTTTAATATCTGAAGTTTACTCCATTGCCCTGTTTTGAATTTTGGTTATTTTTGTAAGCAACAACTGAAATTACAGGGACCACGATCTGGTAATTAGATCACATGCCTGCAGATTGTTAGCTGATCATTAAAGGGGTAGAAATTATTAACCCATGAATATTTTCTCTGTCTCTGTCTATGTTTGAGAAAAGAATCAGACTTCTCACAAGTGTATCAAAACAGGCAAAGCTAGATAGTTTGCTTAAAAAAACCAAACCATTTAACCCAGAATTAGATTCAAGTTAATATGATCTGCAGAGTTGGAGTTGTGTTACCAGGACCCTCATTCTGAAAGCAAGAGAACATCTGACAAAAAGCCAAATGGCTAAATGGACTTGTACTTCCATGGGTCAAAAGGAGAGCTATGAAATAGTAATGCCAATGCCATATACAAGCAAGTGCACCTGAAGGTACATATAAACATTTTAATGGAATCTATTATTATGTTATGCCCACATGGGATTACAAAGCACGTTCCTAGAGTTGGCAAATAAGGTCAACTTTTAAAATAAAAAAGCAAGAATGTTTATAAACAGGGGCATTAAAAAGCATATTAAATATGAGCCTATGGTAAATCAAAGTGCTAGCTTTCTATGTAAACTTTTGCATTATGACAGTATAGAAGACAATGAGGCACTCAAAGAATGAAAAGCAGGTGGTTAATGTTTGAAATGAAATGTTATTTCTGAAAGTCTTTGAGGTTACAGCCTTCTTGAAACTTGAAAGCTTTTAATATATTTTTGGGAATAGAAAAAAAGATGCCAATTTGTCAAAGTAACATTACTTTGATGTAATCTCACAATGGTAACTACATGCGTAACATGCCTTCTAAATGTATTCCGCTAACCTAAATCTTACAAATTTTAAATGAGTTACAATGAAAAAATCTGTAAAATACTTTGGGTTGGTTGGATTGACTGCAATCAGCTGTAGTTTATTAGTAGCAGATTACTGGGAGGAAGGAAGAAATAAAACTTAACAGTATTTGTGGTTATTAAATACTTTCATGAGATACAAAAAATAAAATAATAACTATTTCACTGTTTTTGATGGAGAAGAAATAAACATGTAAGCTATACAGTATTGTTAGTGAATTACCATTCATACAAGTAACATCACTTTGTCACTCATCTCTTGGCAACATTAAGGACTGTTGCTGTTATTGGTAATTGGAGGCCTTGTCCTTGATTTCTCATACGTGACATGAGCATAAGGCTAAAATAGCTTGGAAAATTAATTAAATTGCTGATATTCTCATGCATATGTGCAGGTATTCCAATATCTCCAGCAATCAATATTTAAGAGGTTTAAAATGTAGTTATTGGCTGAACAAAATAAGAAAATAACACAACTGTCCTGTAGTGGTTCTGAGAGTTCTGGTGCTACTTAGGTGCCTGTCTGGGAAGACTACAGAAAGTGATACCCAAAAGCACCTTGAAAGAAAAAATCTGAAAAAAAGGCTGTTTTTGCCATGTAGTTTAATTTTCCCATGATTCTATGAATTTCAAAGTGCTTCAAGCAGCACTGCATTTTTATACTGCCATTATATCATGATGTTGCCTCCCTAATATTTTAAATCAAAATGATACAGGCAAGCAGAAGTGATTAAAGTCCTTTTTTCATAGTAATTACAACTACCTAAATGTACTTAGAGCTCCCTTCTCCTCCTCCTGCCTTGTTGTGTTGTTGTGGATGGTACAAATTGTAGATTTTGTGTTTACTGTACTTGGGAATTTGGATAGAATGATAGAAATGCAGGGATGGAAAGGACCTCAAAAAATCCACAAGAACAGTCCTATGCGCTGAAGCAAGACCAAGTAAAATTAGACCATCACTTACGGGTGTTTGTCAAATGTGTTCTTAAAAGCCTCCAACGATGGTGATTCCACAACCTCCTTGGAAGCATATTCCAGTGCTTAACTACCTGAATAGTTAGAAAGCTTTTCCCTAATGTTTAACCTAAATCTTCCTTGCTGCAGATTAAACCCATTACTGCTTGTCGTACCTTCAGTAGACATGGAGAACAATTGATCACAATCCAAATTATAACAGCCCTTAATCTATTTAAAGATTATCAGGTTCCCACTCAGTCTTCTTTGCTCAAGACTAAACATGTACATTTTTTTCATCTTTCTTCACAGGTCAGGTTTTCTATACTTTTACCATTTTGGTTGCTCTCCTCCAGATGCCCCTCAATTTGTCCACATCTTAAACATAGCACCCACATGTTTAAGATGTGCCTCCTGAAAATACACTGTGGCATACCAGCTGAGGCCTCAACAGTGCTAAGTAGAGTAGGACAATTACCTTCTATGTCTGAGATACGGCACTCCTGTTAATACACCCCAAAATAATAGTAGCCTTTTTTGCAACTGCGTCACACTGTTTATTCATATTTAATTTGTGACCCACTGTTACTCTGAGATCCTATTCAGCAGTGCTATCACCTAGCCAGTTATTTCCCATTTTGTAGTTGTGCATTGAGTGTTTCCTTTCTAAGTGAAGTACTTGAAGTACTTTAATGACACTCAGGAAGCTGCAAGATTCCCATTGACCTGGCTAAGCTTTCCATCATGCCCATCTAGGGAAGAATCTTGAGAAGAAAAAATGTAAATGACTGAACTACTCCTATACAATATTAATCAGCATTTTGCCTTCCCCATTGCCCCCCCCAACCCTGCCCTCCAAACTGGTAAAACCTACTTTTGATTAAGAAATTTGAACAAAATTAAAATCACTGTGATATTAACATGAGATCTAATAAGTGCCATAAATGTAGTCAGCTTAGGAGCTTTGGATAACCAAAACTACTACAATAAACACCAAGGCAGGGACTAGATATGAGCCCAATTCATCCCTTGTGTAACTATAATGAAGTTGGTGGAGTTACCCCAAACATTACTGGGCCCTAAGAATTAAAGACTATTTTATTTATTCATTTAGTGTAGGTAACACTTGGATTCAAAACTCCCAGATAGACAATCAAAAGGTGTTATTGTTCCACAGACTTTGGTTTAAGCCTCTTAGTAAAAATATATATTTTATTTTTCCTCAAAATCTTGGCCATATATTTTCCCCCAAATGTATTGCTTCCTAAATTCCATTAGACATGACATGCAAGTTTCTTTTTTATCATTTGTCCCAGAAATCGTTTGGGAGTAAATTGGCAGTGGTTCTCTAACTGCCATATTTGCCCTTCACATTGTATATGGAAGAGAGCCTATTGTGTGAAGGGGAGAGTCCCAGCTAGCTGCTTCCCCTAGCTCTGCCGGGATTTACTGGGTTTGGGCTTGGCAAATCAGAAGGGAACAGGCAGATGACATGAATTGGTGTGGTAATTTCCTGTATTCTTCCTGCCCCTTGCAGCAAAACTGCTGAAGAATCTGGTACAGTACAATATAATGCAGCCTGAGACTATCAAATTGTGACTACTTCTCTTCCAAGCTGCGGCAATTCTCTTGTAGGGGGCTTTAAGTTGGGAGAATCACTGGAAGATACAACAACTGAACAACTATGCTCTTGAGCAGGAGGAGCTGATGGGACGAAGTTATACAATAGGAAGCAAGGGGACATGTGCAAGGAGAGAGGCCCCTTGCCTCCTGAAAATACATCATAATTAAGGTTATGATTCTGTCATGGGTATTATTATTAGAAGTCAGAGACAGGTGGCAAGCAGTAAACAAAAATTCACGGAAGCCCACGACTTGTCCCTGACTTTTACAAAAGATACTGGAGCGGGTGTGGGGAGAGGGGGAGAAGGGGGCAGCTTGGGGAACAAACAGAGCACTGCTGGGGCTTGCAACTCTTCCAGCCATGTTACTGCTCATGCAGCAGGGGCTGACTGCTGCTGCTATATCCCCAGAGCACTGACCCAACCTCACCTGCTGCTACTGCAGCCTCTGTTCGGTTGCCCCATGGCTGGCCCTTGGTCAGCTGTTCTGGCGGCTCAGGGACTGACCGCTGCTACTGTCCCGCCCCAAAAGAAGTCACAGAGAACCCAGAAACTCACAGAGTCTGTGATCTCCGTGACCGCCATGACAGTATCATAGCCTTACTCATAATCAGTACAGATTTTATTGGGATTTGTGAGACGAAGAAGCACAAGCTGTTTTCTTGTATGGGGAAAAACTCTGCCCACTACTGATGGAAGATGGATAGGAAACTGTAGGTGAGGACTCTAATTCTTTTTTCCCTCCCCACACTTTTACAAATTGTTGTATAGATTATTTAATATCCTTAATCTTTGTTTGTTTTTTGCATCAATTATTGCTTATCTGGTGTCTAACACTTGTGTATTGTGTACTGATATTTATTATTGAATAATATCTTACTTTGTTCAGCTGTGACAGGTGTAAGAAATCATCCAGTTAATGATGGATAGGTAGAGAGGCAGATAGAGATAGCTGGTACGAAAATTGTATACCTTTAAACTTTTCCCTTCTCCCTCATCTTTCATATGTCACGTATTTGATGCACACATTTGCTCTAATTGTATGCCAGTTTTGATCCCAAGTGTCCTACTTCACTGATGTTTCTGGATGTGCTTGGAATGCATGATTATGCCCATTATATGCATCATTTTCTAAAAAATGCTGCCATATACAGTATGAGAATGAACTATTGTGCACAGTTAAACTTGCATTACTTCTACAAAGAAAAGAAAGGAAAACATCCTATTTAAATTGATACTGAAGCCCTTTCAGCATTGTAGTTCACTGCGGAGATATGCAGACAGGGACAAAGGACATACACGTTCTTTATGCTAACATACAACTATCAGATAATTTCTTTCTGGAGCAATATGCTATCTGATACCTTTCTCACATTCTTTCAAGTAGAATCCAGTACATTTATTTTAAATTAATTGCTTTCTCCTGGTGTATCATCATAGCCTGCTCTTAAAACCATGTTCTGCAATTGTGGATTCTCTTAGCTTCATCTGTCCTCATATCTTCCCTCCCTTCCCTTGCCAAATCTCCAGCAGCACGTTTGTTACCTTTAAGAAAAGATAGCTATTGTGTAACTTTCTGGCAGAGTATAATTACATTTGAGATTCTGCAGCCCATTCCACACCAGATTCCTTATATTTATGAAACCAACAAGTTGCTAATTAAGCATTTACAGGTCTCATGTTTTTTCTTTATGAATAATGTAGTTACGCAGACCTGAAGTGTTAATAAGAACACAGGGTGGCAGCATGAAAAGCATTTTAGCTTAGGGCTTGTCTACGCAGGCACTTTACAGCGCTGCAACTTTCTCACTCGGGGTATGAAAAAACTCCCCCCTTCCCAGCACTGCAAATTTCAGCACTATAAAGTGCGAGTATAGACAGTGCACCAGCATGGGGAGCTATTCCCCTCATGGAGGTGGTTTTTTTTATAACACTCGCAGAGCTCTCATTAAAGCCACTAAAAGCCACACAAGCCACGTTAAAGCTCTGCCAGTGAAGACGTGCCCTCATAAATTAGAGAATTTCTACTGAAATTATATTGATCTTTTACAGAAATGGATCTGTCTGCTAGGTAATTAAACTGTTTGTTGTTAAGAAATCAACTTCATTTCACCAAGTCTTCTCTGTAAATTATTGCTATGAGAGAAGGACCTAGCTGCTGGAAACAAGGTACCTGAAGCAGAGCATAGCAGGGCTGGGGAATAGGGCAAAGGGAGCTTGGGAGCTCCAGGCTGATAAACCCCCTGGCTGCAGGCCTTGGTGAAGGCCTACCCAGGTACTGGGGTTGCAGAGGTGCAGCCAGGGATTAGGCAGAGGCAGAGGCAGCTGGTCCAACCTCCCTGCCAATGATGAGTGGCCACTACAGACTGCAGTCTGCCCCAGTGAGCGGGGGCTAGATGATGACTGTCAGTAGCCACCGAGGCAAGGTGGGAAAGAGGGTTGGGGGTTCCCCTGGGAGGGGAGACCCAGAGTTTGGGGGTACTCCTGGGGCACAACTCCAAGGAAAAGGGCACCAGGTTTGGGAGGGACACGGGGTGGGGGTGGGGGTTACAGCAGCAGGCGAGAGACAGGCCTGCAGAGGGCGCTCCATGCTGGAAAAAGAGCTAATTCCCAGATGACCAGAAGGACGCACTGCGCTGGTTAGTCATTGCCTTGCTACACCAGTGTATAAGGACCAATCCTGCTAATATAGAAGTTGATGAAAAAACTTACATTGACTCTGGGTGCAGGATCAGGCCTCAACACTGCAAGCAGCTCCAGTTTTCTGAGAGTAGTAATATAAATATAATCTTAAGAAGAAAGTCAAGGATAAAATCCAGGCTGTAACCAGCTTGCTGTTTTATTTTCCTATTGGCAAAGAATGAGGATTTGTCTGTGTGTTTGGAATAAAATTATTTTTCTTGTTATAAGTTGTGCATTGCTGGTAAAGTCATGAAAAAGGTCACAAGTGGAGCCCATTTTCTTCACATGGGTGCCTTAATAATCCAGTATTTGGATGTGCAGATTTGATTGGGTATGAGACTATTAAATTACCTGTTTTATTACTACTACTTGATATTGCAGCATTCTATGGGGGAGAGAAGTGGAAGGAAGGTGTGACTTGAAAATTTTGTGTACCTTTAAAAGTCATCAGCATTATTTGTACCAGTTTCAGTCTGATGATTTTGAAGTTAGTACAGTAAAATTTTGAAGCATGGTTCTTTAATTCTTATTTTCCATTAAGTTAAAACATATTCTGAATTAAAATAAAATAAAAAATTAGTAGTTCAGTGACCACATATAAATAGAAATACAAATCTCTAATGAAAGCACAAGTAATATTGTACTATGTGACTCTTTTATCCTGTAATTACAAATAAATACTGGAAAATGTTGATTAATATTACATCTATTTTTTTTTGTTACCCTAGGACATGTGAAAGCCAGCTGGACATTAAAAAATACTATGGTAGCACAGTTTACATCAAAGAATTTTCACATGCAGTCTTTGCTCCTTTCCTGTACAGTTTCTAAACTTACAACTTTTAACTGTTACCTGTTTGTAGCCATTGTATAGCACTTATAAGAAGACCTCAAAGAATATAAAAATGTGTATTTTCTCGGTTATTTAAATACGCCATTTATTTTCTATAACATATGAAGAATTATCATAATGCTTGAGTTCCCAGAGTAATTATTAATATTTTTTGAAGAAAACTCCCTTCTCATCTTTGACTTGGAATTCAATCTGACTTCTTTTAAGTGAAGAGCAATTCATGGTAATATGAACCTTTATCAACTCCATTTGTTAGCTTATAAACTTCACATTTTAATCATTTATTATGTTGCAGAACAATCATAAGCTCTCAGGAACATGGAGGATTTCATAGCTGTTTAATCCTGATGTAAAAAACAAAACAAAACTTATGAATTCTAACATATAAAAATAAGCACATTCTAGATATAATAATCAATGCTAGTTTTCCTATACTGTATTTCTGCATTATTATTATTTTAAAGAGTAAACAAACAACATTCTTTTTAGTTCAACATTAGGCTTTCATTGTAAAGCAAACACACATACTTTATTTCTTGGCCTCAGGGGCTGCCTTCATGTATTATGAATTTCCAAATTTATTATTTATTGTATAAAAACTCAATGCTACCAGCACTGTCTGATAGACATTTGTACTGGGATTTCTGAGAACTTCTAGTGAGGTGGAGAGGCCTCCCTCTGATCCAGAAGTGGAGCACCACCATTTCTACCCAAGTGGGTGGAGTCAGACCTGCCTCGCCACTCCCACCGGAAGTGGGTAACAGTAGGGTTACCAGATAGCAACTGTGAAAAACTGGGATGCGGTGGGGGATAATAGGCGCTTAGATAAGAAAAAGTCCAAACCCTCCCAGAAATGTCCCTTTAAAAATGGGACATCTGGTCACCCTAGGTAACTGGAACAGGAAGTATAAAAGGCGGAGCCTCTAGCTCAGATGGCATGTTGCGGCTAGATTCCCCGCTGATCCAGTGGTGGAATACTCCACCACTGCATGGGCGCTAATTCAGGCCCAGTGGAGTAGGGTGGGCCCAGGCCCCGCCCATGACACCTCATTCTTGGGGTGGCAGCCTCCCCTCTCCAGGTCCAGACACCTGCGTTTGTTGGCTGTCCACCAGAGCTGGGACGCCCAACTCCTGGATTTTTGCTCTGTCCCTGTACCAACAGCTCAGAGCTTAATCGACTGCTGTGTTTGCCTTGCTCCTGGCTAGTGCGCTCAGAGGCTACAGACTATTGCATTGGCTCTACCTTGGCTTGAAGAGGCCCAGAACTTAGTCTGCGGGGTTTGCCTTGTACCCTGTTTAAATTGTGATTCGTATAATATAGACTCTGGGTTGCTCAGCTCCAGCCTAAGTGCCAGAGCATAGAGACTCCTGGGTGGGGGCCTGGCTCCTGCCTAGGGACTGGAGCCTGTTGCCCATTTGGGGGCTAAGCCCTGTTAAATTGGTTGGGATGCTAATGCTCGGTCTACTAATTCCCTTCTGATACTAGGTGGCTATCCTGACGATGTAGTGAGGCAGCGTGGCCTCCCTTTGACTCAGAGGGGGAGGGACGACCACCACATCACTACAGAGCCCAGTTTTCAACCTTGAGAGCCTAAATTGGAAGGCCACATCCTCATTTAGATGTTCAGATGATCACTTAGGTTCCCAAATACTCGTTCTATGCACCTGTTTGCCGTTTCTAGCACCTTAATACAGAACTGGGCATCTCCATATAGGAACCCAAGTTTGATAACTGAGCACCTCAGGTTCAAGATATTACTATTACAAAGACAACATAAGACTTTTTGGGAATGATTCAGTCTTGAGTTGTTTCTTTTTTTCCCAGTGGGAAAAAGTCTGGCCAGAAGGAGGCTTGCAGTCACCTAAGGTGCCAGCAACTTTTGCTTCATAGAAGGCTTAAAGCTGGACAATGTAGACTCAAAGTAGTGGGTTGGGAAGGATGGTCAGACTGTTGATTCAGCCAATCCCCACCCTGGACATTCCATTTACAAGACTTCAGTGGCGCCCCTGCCACAGTGTAAAGTAGTACACCTTGTCCCACAGTGGCCTAGTGGGATAAATCAAGCCATGCATTCAGTCCTTAAACACCAAATAACTTTATTTTAGGATTATTTAAATGAAAAATAAATAATTACATTGTTCTTTGTAAAATTATACCGATTTAGTATTTAGCCTCTTAAAATTGTGGAAAAGCAATGGGGAAGGAGCAGCAAACTGCATAAAAGGGGAGTGACATGACTAAAAGGACATATACAGTGCCAGGACTTAAGGAGAATATTATTATCCAGGGGTGAGACTTCTGATTTTGAAATATTTTGGAGGAGATTTTACTTGACTTAACATGCTTAGTCTTTGAAGCATTACTTCATGACTAAAGCCTTCCTTAATTGTGAGAGTTCAGAAATTGCAGATTCTGCAATATTAGGCTTCCACCGCAACTTTGACAGCAGGAGCTCCACACTGTGTGGGGCTGAGAGTGGGAGCCTCGGACAGTCACTGTCAGCCCTGGGCTCCCACTCTCAGCCCTGGGCTGCTGACATGGGGGAGCCCCTGCTCTCAGCCCTGGATTCCTGCTATCAGCCCTGGGCTCCACTCTCCGGTCCAAGCACAGGTGCTGGAACTAAGGCAGCAGCACCCCCAGGCTTGAAATGGTTTCCATCATATGGAGAGTTTACAATTTGGGTCAACTGCTCTCAGCACCCCCACCATACAAATCGTTCTGCCATTCTTGGCCCTGAGTGGCCAACAGCAGGAATCCCTGCTCTCAGTGCCAGACTCCAACTCTCAGCCCTGAATGGCCAACCATGAGAGCCGTTGCTCTGAGCCCCGGATTTTCATCGTCAGTCCTGGGCCCGCTTCTATCAGCCCCAGATGGCAAACAGCAGGTGTCCCCGCTCTCAGCCCTGGGCAGGTGGCAGGGGAAAAGCACAGAAAAATAATAATGGACCATATTACCACAAATAATAAGACCGTTATTACTTTTTTGAGATTTTCCATGGCTTGTCCACAACTCAGCTGCAATTTTTAACAATCATCATGTGATTTAAGTAGGAACTTATTCATGGTCCCATTTGTAACTCTTCATAATCCTACAAAAGAAAAATATGAGGTTCTTGGAAAACCCTTCAGCATTGATTAAAGACATTTAAAATTCACAGAATGATGCTTATCATATTCCTGCATAGTAAAGCAAGAGCACTTGTATTATAACTGGATACCACTGAAGTCTGCCAGGTATTTACCTTTTAATTCATGCTGTTTTATGGTTTGATCTTTGATTCCTTGTGTAATCAAAGTTCCCATGTAGGTTAATAGGCATTGTAGCTACCTTGGGATTTCAGGACTGGGCCTTCAATGCTCCAAATAAAATACCCTTATATTGGAGAAGGAAATGAGTGGAGCAGGGCAGCTCCTGGTACAATAAAGTGGTGCATTGTCCTACTTTCCAACCAGAATTTCTTGATTAAAAATATAATATCTACTTGTAATTTTTTTAAACCTCGGAAAGGAAATACTGTCCTATTTCTGATACTGTGCTTGGCAATCAGTGCAGTAATATAAGGAGATGGGTGAAGGAAGTTATATGGGTCACCAAGCTATTCACATCCATTGACATAATATGACTTTTCAAAGCTAGCAGGCTGTTTTCTAGATAGATTAACTAAACCCAGCTTGTTACTTTAAAGCAATTGAATAGTTTGGAAGTGTTGCAACTACTTGTGTGTTCTATTTACTGTTCTTTGGTTTCAGATGTTTTGGAATACTACCCTAATGTTTTATACTCTTTCTAATGAATGTAATTTTCACTCCCATATGTGAAGATTTTAAATAATAATTGCAGCTCGAGTGTACAAGTGGCCTTTTTTAAGTGTAGCATACTTGATCATTCCTCAAAAATTATAAGGACAGTACTGAAAATTATACAGGGAGGAATTGATGGGATTGGTAGTGAGATATAAAACTTTTATATTTCTGGGTTACTATTCTGAATCTAGCTGATGTTGATAGCAATTGAAAGCCCCTACCATCTAAAGTCTCTTTGAAGACCGATATGAAATGAACTGATGGTATCAGTCCAGTTTATAGTGGAGAGGTGTCTCCAGCATAAAAAAAACCCATCATGATTGGTACTAATCGCCATCCTTGTTGGCAGGTTTTGCAGAGCATCCCAAGGACTGACTAGGTAAGGAGAATGAACTACTGCAGTCTTCCACTTTCGGAGCTTGCTCCTGGTCAGGGCTGACAGCTGTTGGTGGGGCAGTGTGTGAACCTTGAACTGCTATTGGCCTGAGTTGTGTCTGTTCTGATAAACAGAAGACTTTGGTTTCCAGAGCTGTCAGTTATTACCTTTCAGAAGCACAAAGGCACTTAAAAGTTTAAAAAGATTAAAAAAATTAATACCATTCTTAAAAATTCATACAGATCCAGAATTTCAGTGCAGGAAACAGGATATTTTTCTTTCAAAGTCGTTGCTAGAGAGTTACTTTTCTGACTTGTACTTGGGAGGGGGTACTGCCAGAATGTATCTCAGCATGGGAGGTGAAACCAGTGGAGTGAATCAGTGAGGAATAGTCTCGGTCAATTCCTCATAAAGAGAAGGCATGTTCAGTGAGGAGTAAGAATCAAGACACCATTCCAGAAACTGTTCTGTCCTGTTTTTTGTTTGTTTGTTTGTTTTTGTTTTTTGGTCTTGGCACAGTAGATCCACAGAAACACAGATTTTCAGTCTTATAAGGATTTTTTCTACTTTACTATGTATATGGCTACGAACAGAGATCCAGATATCTGAGTATTGGGGAGTAGGGAAGGTAATGTGGGAAGGAGAGTACCCACCAGCTGCGTTTTGGTCTATCGTCTCTTTTTAAGAACACTGCTGTTACAAGTATAATGACAGAATAAACTTGCTTTGTTTTAAGGGGTGGTGAGGTACCTGATGCAAATAAACAATAAAATCAGTCCTGTTAAAATAGAATCGGCTAGGAACTTCCGAAGCTGAACAGTGACATTCACCATGCAGATCTGGTGCACAGTGCATCACTTCCTCCTTCCTCACTCACTTCTGGCTCTCACATTGAGAATTAATTAAAAACTAATTTAAAAATTTTTTGCAATGAGTTATCCTTTAAATTAAATAAGAAGATTTGAGGGAAATGTTTGCGGTCATTTGTGGCCACTTATGCAACTCTATTTGTAAATTAATTGGAATTATTTCCCACAGACCCCTGAAAATGCTCCTGTGAGTCATGCTGCTTACTGCTTTTCTTCAGACTTCTGTGAAAATGAGCTAGGCTAATCTGTTAGTCTGTGAAAGGTAGTGTGAGACAGAACTTGGTGAAAAATGTATTCTGCCCCCAAGTACACAGTATAATTCCAGAAACCCATCTCTCCTGTTAATGCCTTATAATGGATTACTTGCTAATGGCCAGTGACCTTTTTCAACTTTATAAGACTTCACTGATCAGTGTGTTTTTAGATATACACTTCCCATGAGTAATCATGCAGGACCATAGTTACTTTTACCTATGAACTAGCAGTGGAACCAGCCTGTGTAATGGTGTGCTTAATGTATTCAGTATTAGGGTGATGTTTGAATTCCCTGATCTACAGTGCCCCCTGGAGCCATCATTGTGGTGCAGTGATGCTCTGCATGGTCTGCAGTACAAGGTTTAAAGCCACAGTTGGCTCCAAAATCTGCAGTAATGTCTGACAAGACACTGGGCTTGATCCAGCAAGGAGCTAAGCATTTCATGTGAGATGAGTTCTGTCATACCCTATTGGATTCAATGAGAGTTGAGTATGCAACTTGAGTCGTCTGATTTCTGTGGAAAGAGAGAAACTCTGTTGCACTGTATTTGTGACCTCTAAAATGGACTGTGAATACTCACTGCTGAGAAGAGCAATAAGGCGAATAATCTATTATTTTCGGTGCTGATATGTGGTATGCTTACAGAGGCTTCTTCTTGGAGGAACTCAGTCTTTTACAGCAGAAAAAGAGGGGAGGGAATGAAAACTGAGCAGATGTGACTTTGCATCACTCGGGTGAAATATAAATTGTTAAAATATAGATTTGGTTGAGAGAAACTTACATCAATATAAACTTAGACAGAAAATAAAAATGGAAAAACCCCAGACAAACTGTTTTCTGTACTTTCTGAAGTAGCATAATTTACACACATCCTTGCTTTCAGGAAAAAAAGTAGGTAAAATCTTGGCTGATACACCTTAAAAATCCCCAGGACATAAGTCAAGTTTGGGACCCAAACTGACCTGAATACATATAAACTTTATTTATCTTCCACAAGATGGAGCTGTTTGATTTCTGCTTTTGGAAGAAATTCACTCTGTTGGCAACTGATCCTTTGGTTACTGTACAAGGACAGAGCAATCACTATGATCCATCTTTCCTTTCTCACCATTATGCTAAAAAGTTGTTGAAATTTTATTTTAGATGGTCAGATGATGGAAACTAAAACTATCATTGAGTTTATCAAGATGGCTTCTGAATCTAAAATAAAAAGATACCTGTTTATTTAAAGAGAAAAGGAAATCTATATCATTTTTATGTAGCAGATCAGAATGAATTTCCTAGTGCGTGATGTTTTCTAAATTGCTCTTTATATACTGTGGTGATGACTCTGCAATGCAGATTTCTTTGGAATATGAATCTTGTAAAAAAAAATTTTTTCGCGGTGGGGGGATCATATAGACTACTGTGTACAAGGTTGTGTCTGGCATCAGAGTCATGAGAGATGCTGGGACCAAATAATTGAATTGCATAGCAAGCTGTTTACTCACTGATTTACATGGTTTCTATTACATTAAATTTATTTTTCCAATTCTGTTTTTATATTTTGGTTAATTTAGTTGTACTTCTGTCCATCATTTTTGCACACTTAGGGCTTATCTCCCCTGAAACTGTTAGCTCAAGTGACTACATCCAAGAGGGGGAGCAGACCACACTGGGTATGTCTACACAAGAGCTGGGAGATGTGATTCGCAGCTTGGGTAAACATACAGACCGAGTCTGTCCGACCTGGTGTACTAAAAATAACTGTGTAGCCATGATGGGACAGGTGGTGGTTCAGACTAGCCACCCAAGGTATGATCCCCTAGGTATGTACTCGGGCAGGTATGCCAAGCTGCTGCCCATGTTACCATAGGCGCCAACTTCATGGGTGCTCCAGGGCTGGAGATTATCAATGGGGCACCCATGGAGCACCCATGGGGAAAAATTGGTGGGTGCTCTGCACCCATCGGCAGCTCCCTGCTCTGCCCCAGCTCACCTCTGCTCTGCCTCCACCTCCTCCCCTGAGCGCACTGCCACGTCCTGCTTCTCCCCACTCCCTCCCAGTGCTTGCGCTGCGAAACAGCTGTTTCAAGTGGCAAGCCTGGGGAGGAGGGAGAACGCGGCGCACTTGGGGGAAGAGGTGGGGCTTTGGGGCAGGGATGGAGTCGGGGTGGGGGTGGCGGTGAGCACCCACCAGCTCCGAGGAAAATTGACACCTGTGCATGTCACCACTGCCACACTACCATTTTTGGTATGCTAGCCCGAGCAGAGCTAGTACATATAAATCTACTGGTGCTGGGAATTGCACCTCCCAGTTACTGTGTAGGCATACACTCTATGAAACAACACTTAAGCTACACAGTGATTGGGTTAGCAATTAATATGTTTGTTAACTTAAGCTGTAGCCAGTGGCTGTATCCTCACTGCATTATTAACCTGAGCTTCAACCAATACCTCCTGATGGGCCAGCTAGCTAGAGTTTAAAGCACCACTTAATTCAGGCTAAAGATTTTTGTGGTTGGGAATTGTGTTAGCTTTAGGTATAAATCAGGTGTTGCCCCTAACACTTCAGTAAAGACAATCTGTTATTATATACTGCATCTTAGCCTATGTCTACACAGGAATAAAAAAACCACATCTGGCCTGCAAGGATGGAGGGTCCTAGGGCTTGGGATTCAGCCTGAGTCCAAATGTCTACATAAAAATTTAATTCACAGTCCTGAAAACTCTCAGTGATTTTGGATTTGTATATCTCTGAGGTATCTACGTATGATATGCAAAGTGCAGATTTGTTGAGCAGTAACATTGGCTTTCCCTTGATCAAAATATTTTAATTAGCACAAACGAATTTGGAAATCCTAATTCCAACAATAGCAAAAGGTGGAGTATTGTAGCCCACCAACTATTTTTTTTTCCTAACTTGTTTGCGGAAATAGTTGCAGGAAAAGATGGTTTTACTGTTTGACAACTTGCTTTTACCTCCTGAGAAGAAACAGCCAACAACAGATGACAACAAGGTGGCCACCATGATCTTACCTATAATACACCTTTTGTTATACAAGGCCAATCTGTCTTTTAAACTTTAAAAAAAGAACTACAGAAAAGTACTACTACTGAAATGCAGTTGACAGAAGAGATCATATGGTTAGTGTCAGGAAGTCACTGAATCTGAAGGCAGCATTTTACAGTGCTGCAAAGGCCTGGAAAGATGTCTAACATCAAAATGTTCTTGACATAAATTGTGCCAAAACACTGAAGAGAAGAACAAATCTTTCCTTGGCTTTGAGGAAGAAGCTGAAGAAGCCAACAATAGGATTTCCAACAAATCTTTCCTGTGCTTTCCCTGCAGAGGTATAACTTTGCACCAGTCCCTACTCATAGCTGTGCATAATGGACTCAGTCTAGTTCATAATATTTCTGTAACTCTCTTGTCATCATATTCCTCCTATGCTATTATTTATCATCAGTTTGACAACTGGGAAGCAGAGTGGGCCAGTAAGACACTGGACTGAGAGTCTTAGATTCTTCACCCCTCTTCCACCAGCCTTTCACTTTGGACAAGTCATTTTACTTCTTTGTGCCTCTGTGTCCTCATCTATAAAATGGTGATACTTGTCTTCTTTAGAAGGGCTGAGATCTGTAGATGAAAAATGATAAAAAAACTACTAGGTATTATGACTTGTCATATTTGTCTTTTCTTAGGTTATGAAGTCTGCAGTCGGGGATTATATAGTATTTGCTTTGCAAAATGATGGGCATTGTAGGCATTTTAGTGTAGTAAATTTTTTGTTAGTATAATGAAAATATAGGACTCCTAAATAAACATGCAGTTTCTATTTAGACTGACAATATATTATATGTATATAAAGCTGGTGTACTCAAAGTATAATTTATTTCCTATTTCTTAATTTTCTTACATACACATTTTAATATTATTTTGGGCTTAAACTCAATTCCTTTGAAGACAGTAGAAGTTTTGCCATTGTTTTAGTGGGAGCCAGAGTGTGCCTATTGACAATACTTTATTTGTATATACATTAGATCCTTATTGCATCTGGATTACGTAGACATAATTTATATTCTATGACTATGTGTATGTGTCACAAATGTTCATACATTATTCATAATATGAAAATGTGGCAATTCTAGAAGAAGATATTTGAAGTCCTTAGTATGCAACAAGTAACTGTTCCCCCACTCCCAAGAATCTAAAATATTGAAACATGCTTGGTTGAGATATTCTTGAAAGATTTTTGGAAATGGATTATTCACATGAATAATGTGAGCTGAATTGCATCCCATGAGAGAAAGCGTGGAAAGTGAAAGACAGGCATTACTAGCCAGGCTGTACTTGTATGCCACCAATAAACAAGGTTATAAATGAAACATGAAAGCAGTTACAAGTATGAAGTTCACAGTGTGAAAAGGAGGCATGTAATAATAGGGAATGCTAGTGAAACAACTTAAATAATCAAATGAAGGTGCTTTATTTGCAGGTAAGTATAGTGCAGCCCACACACTTCAATCAAGTCAGCGGTAGGCTTTAATAAGCAATAATAAACTGTGAAAGGTGGCTTTCTGAGAAGGGTGGGAAGGTACATGTGTTTATTGCTTATAATTATGTATCCATAAACACAAACCAAAATAGAAGCCCTATGTTGCCTTCTGTTATGCCACCCAAGCACTGTAGTACCCCACTGTGTGTAACTGACAAATGAGTTGGCATTTTTGGTGTGATGATCTCTGGAAATTCCTATGTCAGGAAGTGAACATTTGATAACCCAGGTAAGGCAAGCACAAAAGAATAGTTGTTTGGTGCATTCTGCATTTTCTGGCAGAGTTTTCAGGCTGTATAATTAAAGGAAGAGTGTCTGCCCAGTGAGAGATGGTGCAGCCTGCTGAAACATGTTGAAAATAATGTCTTTGTTTATTTTTAAACAAAATGTTTAACCTATTTTGTTTGAGAACTCTCTCTCAGGATCTCACATTTCCATGAGTATTTCCATACTTATGAGACTTATTAATTGAAAGTTTTAGGTAGAGCATTCCTATGTACAAGAAACAATATTTTATAGTTCACTAATTATTTAGTTAAAATAACTCAATATTTTCTCCAATGATTTAATCTTAAGGCTTGTAGAAGAAATTGCACCAGGATGTGTTGAACCATTGCAATAGGCTGTGGATTCTTTTATTTCAGTTTCAGTGGTGTGAGTGGGGAGGAGGTTTGGTTTTTTTTTAGTTAAATCTGTTTCAAATTGACTATTTCAATTAAACTTGAGTTTAGCAAAACTGACATTTACTTGTGCACTTTTTCTTGTGTAGACAGCCCTTTACGTACAATGAAAAGGTTATTGGGGAAAATGCCTATTGTGATTCTCATATGATGGTATATTGTCATCTATGGCTATCATACTGTAGCTACCCAAGATACTACATGGTTGTAAGCAGAGGGAGAGCTCTGCTCCAAAATATGGCCCCCTTATAATAAATCCATGTGCTACCAACACAAAATTACTTTTAAGTCACTGTGAGGGGATCCCACAGTGACTTAAAACTGTGGTTCTGATGTGCTCCGTTAACTCCCCAGCATGGGCTGTCTCTCATAATGCTTTGCTAGTGACAAGCAGCAAAGCCCTCCAGGTGCTGTTATCAGTTAGGCCAACAGCATGTGGAGCGCCACACCCAGCTAAATTGCGTGAATGCTCCCCAAGCCACTCACAAATCACACAGAGAAAGGCACCAGCAAATCTCCCAAGCCCCCAGCCTTGCATCCTTGGAATATACCATCTTGCCCATCAGGGTCCTGTCCACCCCTCCCTCAATGTGAAGAGGACACACACTACCCATCATATAAATGTTAGGGGGTTGCGGAGCATTAACTAGTTCCTGATGGAACTGGGATTTACCTCAGTGATCCTCCCTCTACAGCTGGCAAGTGCGCAGGAGAAAAAAATCAGGGAGGACTGATTTAAATCAAGAGATTTAACTCACCAAGTCGATAGCTACGATTTAAACCATTGATTTTAATCAACTTTTCCATTTGTACTTCATTTATTTTTTAAAGAAAGGTGCATTCTCATTAATTGATATAAATCAACGTGGGTTTTATGGTTATAACTAAACAGAACCTTTGCACTAGATTTGGTACATTTTTTACTACCTAGGAGGGTACACTGTAGCTATATTCATTTATTTAAGCAATTATGCAGCTTAATATTGTCAAGTTCTTATTAACTATACATTTTTAATATATTAGAAAATGGTGAACGACATATTGCTTATTTACTAGATAATTAACATTTTTCTCATGATTTGTGTCAAACCGCATTAGGATGGCAACTGGAATTTTATTAATTTCATAAAACAGCATATAAAATGTATTTTTTAAAACAAAACAACCTTAAATATTTCGGATACCTAAATGTCTCCTATCAAAACATGTTCCTCATTTAGGACTAAATGATTTATTAAAGAGGGGGGATTAACTGTAGTCAGTGAATTAAACTGACATGCTGGGAAAATTTTCAAGTATGCCTAAGTGAAAGTGACTGGACCTTACTCACATAAGTCTCTTGAAAATGAAACAGTCTCTGAAGTTTCTTAGGCTGAAATATTGTACCATATTTGTGAACCTTTACCTCAAAAGTTAAAATCAGGTGAAAAACCTCCTTCTTCATACAGAAAAGCAGTTTTTAACTCTAAATTTTTGATAGAGGCTTGTGGATTCAGCATATTTATTTTTTTATTTAAATGTTTTAAGAGATCATAAATTTAGGCCTTAACATATTTTGTAGTAAACTGAGTTTTCATTTTAAACAGGTTTATTTTTTAAAAGAAAATATTCTTATAATTTAAATAACAAAAAATTCCATTACATTTTTTTTTATTCACCCTGAAAATAATTAAGTTGGCTGCTTGGGAGGCAAAGGGTTCCACACTAGTGTTCAGAGACCTGGGCTGAATCCTGATCTGGGGAGTTTCAACAGATTTTAATAAAGAAACTCATTTTCTTATAAATATTTTCTCTTGATGAAATCTTCTTGCTGGCTGCAACTGTATTTTTTTATAGTCATTCTGTCAGTTTACAAGAGATGTAACACTACATGGGTATATAGTTACCATTTCTTGAGGCACTAAGTTTCTCCTGATGGCTGACAAATGAGATCCATTCCAGTTTAGGCTTAAACATTTTTTTTAGCCTTAGTTATATATATTTTAAGACAATGCTATTATCACCTATCAATTACATATACATGAAAAACAGATAAGACAAGAAAAGTAAATTATCTTTACTTCCCTGGAGGACATGGTGACCCTTTTCAAATCTCTGGTCTCTGTTGTGTCCATATATTCTTCCCCTGTGTCTTCTCCACTTTCTTACTGTAATCCATCTATCTTTTATCCCCTGTCTGTACCTTCGTGCAAACTCAATTCAGGAGTTATCTCTTCTGTACCTTTATCTATATACATTCCATTGTGAACTGCTGGTTAAAACATTCTCTGCTTAGATCACAATAACTAACCTAAATTACTACTTTTTTTTTCTTTTTTTTTTTTTTGCTTAGTCTACTAAAACATGCTTTTATCCATCTGGTTCTAACACATCTGTTCTATGCTGTCACTCCCACTGGCTCCATGCAGTTCTTATTTTACAGCAGATTGTTATTCTTCTTACTGATCTGTTTTTGTGGAGTTGGGTTTTTATTTGTGAGCTTGTCTTGTGAGAGAAGAGGGTGTACACCTGATTTACTGTAAAGCTAACAGCTCTCTCTTGTCTTTGCTTTACCTTGCTATCTGCATAGGCCAAAAATGTTACCGATAAGACACAGAAACCAATTTTCTTATCAGCAAAATCTGAAGTGCAGTATCAGCATAAACACATACAGAAACAAAAATTCCTTTATATTTTCTAACAATATTCATTTTCCTAACATTATTTAATGTATATTTGACCTATACAACTTGACTAACACAGTTCTCTAATATGATTTACTGAGTGCCTTCTCATTTTTAAATTTTGTTCACTGTGAATTCTGAGTGCCTTTTGACCCAGTTGTAGCTGGAAAGATGACAATCTTTCTCCCTCCACCATCTTATTTTTGGCTGAAATTTTTTATTTTGTTTGGAAATTTATAGGAACATTTAGAAAACATGTAGTGTACACAACCCATCTCCTTTTCCAGAGCACAGTATAAAATATATATTGTTCTACAACCAATACTTGATCAGCTTCAGCAGCTGAGCTCTTGATATGCCCCAAATGACCTGTAAATACTGTGAAACTGTAATGAAATGTGTCAGTTTAGAATAGAATGTCCCTGCTGAGCATCAAGGCTGTGTGTCCAGGAGCTAGCTAGCCATTGTGTTAGAACTGCAAGCTCATGAATGTTTTAGCTTGAACAAATACAGAAACCCTACAAGCACTGTCCTTTATATACTTGGTTGGCTGGAGGAATATGCTGCAGGGTTAGCCATCTAGTACGATACATAGCTGAGCTTTCTCTCATCTCTGCATTATTCTCTTACACAGGGGATAATGTTTTGTTTTCCTCTCCCTGTCATAAAATGCTCTTGTCTGTTTAAAGTACTGGAATTTGGTTATTTTGAGAAGTCCAATTACACTGGTCTACAATTTTTTAGAAGTCGTCTGCTTCAGAGATAAAATGTGATATTTATTATGTATTTTAATGTGCTGAATTCAAATATGACAATTAAAACAACTGATTGGCTACTGTTTCTAAGATATTTAAGTTTTTACATTTTATGTCTATGTATATTGTGTAGATAGTAGAGTTTTAATCATAAATTGTAAACCTAGGTCTTTTCATGTGTTTATGGTTGCTTTACATGATACTATTTCACCTGTCCTGTTTATGTAACACTTTAAAAATCAGCAAAAGGGTTATATAAATAAAATGTATTATGAAACAAAAGGCAAAAAACTATTACGTACATAGTTTAGTCCTATTCAGTGTCTACTCAACGCTGCTTGGCTTGTCTCTTGTATTCATTAAATGGAGCATCTCTTGTCACTGTCCAGCAATAGTCTGCAAGCATTGATGGGCTCCATTTGCCCTGATAGCGTTTCTCCATTGTTGCAATGTCCTGGTGAAATCGCTCGCCGTGCTCGTCGCTCACTGCTCCACAATTCGGTGGAAAAAAATCTAGATGAGAGTGCAAAAAATGTATCTTTAGTGACATGTTGCAACCAAGGCTTTGATATGCCTTGAGGAGGTTTTCCACCAACAACCTGTAGTTGTCTGCCTCGATGTTTCTGAGAAAATGTATTGCCGCTGACTGGAAGGCTTTCCATGCCGTCTTTTCCTTGCCACGCAGTGCATGGTCAAATGCATCATCTTGAAGAAGTTCACGAATCTGAGGACCAACAAAGACACCTTCCTTTATCTTAGCTTCACTTAACCTTGGAAATTTTCCACGGAGGTACTTGAAAGCTGCTTGTGTGTTGCCAATGGCCTTGACAAAGTTCTTCATCAGACCCAGCTTGATGTGTAAGGGTGGTAACAAAATCTTCCTTGATTCAACAAGTGGTGGATGCTGAACACTTTTCCTCCCAGGCTCCAATGACTGTCGGAGTGGCCAATCTTTCCTGATGTAGTGGGAATCTCTTGCACGACTATCCCATTCGCAGAGAAAACAGCAGTACTTTGTGTATCCAGTCTGCAGACCAAGCAAGAGAGCAACAACCTTCAAATCGCCACAAAGCTGCCACTGATGTTGATCATAGTTTATGCACCTCAAAAGTTGTTTCATGTTGTCATAGGTTTCCTTCATATGGACTGCATGACCAACTGGAATTGATGGCAAAACATTGCCATTATGCAGCAAAACAGCTTTAAGACTCGTCTTTGATGAATCAGTGAAGAGTCTCCACTCATCTGGATCGTGAACGATGTTGAGGGCTGCCATCACACCATCGATGTTGTTGCAGGCTACAAGATCACCTTCCATGAAGAAGAATGGGACAAGATCCTTTTGACGGTCACGGAACATGGAAACCCTAACATCACCTGCCAGGAGATTCCACTGCTGTAGTGTGGAGCCCAACAGCTCTGCCTTACTCTTGGGTAGTTCCAAATCCCTGACAAGGTCATTCAGTTCAGCTTGTGTTATGAGGTGTGGTTCAGAGGAGGAGGATGGGACAAAAAGGTGGGTCCTGTGACACTGATGGTTCAGGACCAGAAGTTTCATCCTCTTCCTTGTCCTCGTCTGACTCAAGTGAGAATGATTCTGGTGCATCAGAAACCGGCAGTCCTTCTCCGTGGGGTATTGGGCGTCTAGCTGATGGAATGTTTGGATAATGCACAGTCCACTTTTTCTTCTTTGACACACCTTTCCCAACTGGAGGCACCATGCAGAAGTAACAATTGCTGGTATGATCTGTTGGCTCTCTCCAAATCATTGGCACTGCAAAAGGCATAGATTTCCTTTTCCTGTTCAACCACTGGCGAAGATTTGTTGCACAAGTGTTGCAGCATATGTGTAGAGCCCATCTCTTGTCCTGATCTCCAATTTCGCAGCCAAAATAAAGGTGATAGGCTTTCTTAACCATAGTGGTTATACTGCGCTTTTGTGATGCAAAAGTCACTTCACCACAAACATAGCAGAAGTTATCTGCACTGTTCACACAAGTACAAGGCATCTCTGCTCACTTTGGCTAAACAGAAATGTGTCCCTTTGCAAAATCAAACACTGACAAATAAGAGAGCACGACACTGTATGATTTCTAGAGCTGATATAGGGCAATTTGTTCAGGAGAATGATGTAAGCTTCATTAGGATTGCATCATCCATGACTTCTAGGAATAACATGATGCAATTGATATCATGTATGACGCAATACCAGCTTCAGATTGCATCATTCATTGTTTTGCCTAAAAAGCAAGTACTGTCCAAACCCAGTCATAGATTTATTCATAGATCCAGTCAAAGATGTATTTTAGTCATTTCTGGTTTAAATTGAGATCCCTTCCCTTTATAACTCACTTATCCTCCGCCATTCCCATTTCAAGGGTCATATATACTGACCCAATAGCATATCATGAAAACTAGAGCCAATCAACAATTTTAAGCATAATTTCATTCTCAGTGACCCAGAATTAGTAAAGTTTGACTACATTTATTTCAGAAGCATTTTGGCTGTAGAGCAGTGTTACCATTATAGAAGAACATAAAAATCCTTGGGGAATGGTGGTTCCTACCCAGCAATGTCTGGTTGCCGGTTGAGACTCATTCAGCAAACATGAACTAAATGAATAATTTTTGCTTTCATTTTTTCCCTGTATTGTATTTTCCTTTTTGTAGAAACATAAAAGTTCTGCATTAGGGATCCAACTGGTAAATCTTGCTGCACATAAGAGCTTGATAGCAATGTGGTATACATAGGCGTGGCAGAATTCAATTTTTGTTTTTTTATTACTTCAATGGATAATATCAACGTTAGCTTCTAAGCATTTTTTCTAATTTTTGTCAATTTAAATTTTCACAGTTACACAAAATTATGAGGGGGTGGACAATTATTTAATGACAGTAGACAGATTCCAAAAATTAAAGCGTTAACTGTTAAAACATAAATTGTCAGCATTACATCTCAAAATGTACAAAGTAAATATCTTTAAATCAAACCCTAATAAGGTCTCAAGCAACCTTCTTCTTACTTAGCTTATCTGTAAATCTAGATTATCAATGGAAATTCTGGATTTGTTTGTATACAGTGAATTGAAGTTTAGAACATTTACCAACAAAAATCTAAGCCTATATATACATCAGAAGGAAGAGTATGAGTACATTTCTATAAATGTAAGAAAGTGTCTTTTTCAGAGCAAAGACTGAATCTTTTCTGTGGATGATTCAGCTGCGCATTTAATACATCTAAAACCTTTTCAGGTGTGACTTCAAGTTCTGGAGGTGTAGGAATGGTACTTTTTTCCACATGGTGTAATAACATTTTTTGAAAAAAGACATAGAAGCTGTTTGCCTAGTCTGTGGTATAAAATTTACCCCTCAATTATCTCTTAGAAAATTGAAAAGATGATTTCCATTTCATCCCCCAGGTTATCTAGTTGTGATCTTTATTATGGTCTGATAAGATTTTCATATACTCAGAAGTAGGTGCACATAATTCTCCAATAAATGTGAAGGTTGCTTGGGTACATTTTGTACTGCTACAAATTCAGACATGTTTCTTCCACGCTGAAATGTTTGAAGCCTTTACAATTCCTTTATTTAAACAAGGTTGGGGGGGCGGAAGGGGGGAGAAGCAAAGTAAAATATTCAGGCCAACCATCTGTGCGCCTTGAATTATCTTCCTCTTCCAGTATCTTCAGTAAAGGTAGGGTCTCCATGTCTTCAGTAGCACAGGCTTTCTTTGAGCCTTTCTCCCTCAAGGCTTCATGTTGCCTTTAAATTCCTTTGGCTCAGTTCTGAATGAGACTCTTTTTTAATATTACAGTTATTCAGTCATGGGATTACTGCAGAGCAAGCATAGATTCTGTGTCCTCTTGTTCTAGACATCAAGTAGTGTTTTTCTACCACTCCCAGTCCTTACCAGCCTACATCTGTTAGTAACTCCTTTGTAGTGCTTTTAACAGTGATCTAATAGTGCTTTACAAATAACGTAAGGATCCTTATCCCCGTTTTACAAAGGGGGAAACTGATGCATTGCTGGGAGGCACTCAGCTACTTCAGTGAGGGGCCAGTATAAGAAACTAGATGGAATAGAATGGAAGTGTAGCCCCAAATTAATTCTATGTCTCTCAAAGAACACACAGGGCCAACTGACCAACTCTCAAATTGTACTTCAGCTAGCTTATCATATAGCTGGTAGGCCTGGTATAGTCTCAATGTTAAAATTTTAGTAACTTGACACCATTACTAGTGATGGGACTAGAACAGTTAGAGCCATAAAGAAGAAATGAAAACAGTAGAGTATTCCTTTAGCCTTTTACAAATATTTCTTATAACTCTTTTCTCTTTCATACTTCAGATTGCTTTCCTATTTACCTCCAGTACTGTCTTGCCTTCTCTAAAGATTTTCATGGTAAATGCATAGCAATAGTAAAAAAAGTGTTTATAACACCTATTTTAATTGAAAGCGTGGGGAATTAGGATGAAAAATGTGGGAATTGCTCCACTTGCTATGAGGTGATGAGTCAAGACCAGTTCTCTTTTATAATGCTTTTAAGAATCAACATCTGCGTTCTTGTTACATACTGGTCATCCACAGCAGAAAAAGGGAACTAGTTCAGAAAATTTAACAGTTATTAAATGCTGTCAACCTTTGCCCATTTCTTTAGCTGAATTCTAAACAAACATTTTCCACTGTACTGAAACACTTTTTTCCCCCTACTTTTTGTTTCCAGCCAGAACTGGATCAGAAATACTAAAATAACAAGAAAAACTGCATCCTCTTGGTATCTTGTACAGGAGATGAAGCAGAAGCTCTGGAGATCTTAACTAAGATTTTCAATAATGGGTGCCTAAAATTAAGCTTCTAAGTTTATTTTTAAGAACCTAAGTAAATGGTCTGAGTTTTAAAAGTACTAAGCATCCAGTGGCTCTCACTAACATCAGTGAGAGATACTAGGTATGCAGCATCTTTGAGAATCAGACACCTTATTTAGGTGCCTGTAACAGGGCAGGCTACTCTCTCACCCAGATCCCAAACAGTCTCTGATGCCTTTTGATGGTGAACATCTCCATGAATTTTTATTTATGTTACCACCATCACAACTGCCATGCCACACTTCTACCTATAATGGAAAGGAAGAGGAAGCAATCTCATCAGTCAGAGATCTTGCTTCCCCTAGGCTCTGCTAGTCCTCTCTCCTTTTATACTTCCTGTGCTTTTTAACTAGGTTCCATCGGTTGGGATAATTAGCCCCTTAACTCATCAGCCCCACAGTCTGATTATGAGTACAGGTGAGTAGCATTTTACACAGGGGTTACGTTCCCCAGTCCGCGCATAAAGCAAAAACCATGTATAGTCAAAACTCATTGAGTTTAATGGCAGGCGGAATTGCCCGCCCTACAGATACAGTTTTTAAATTTTTATTTTTCCTTTTTTTCTGCTGACTACTTAAAGCTGAAATCGTGCATGTTAAATGAGTGTAAAATGCGACTCGCCTGTATTCCAGTCAGAGCTTCTCTGAGGGGACTAATTAGTGCCTAAGAGTTTGTCTACACTGCAGTAAATCACCTGCAGTGTAGACATACCAAATCAGCTGACTTGGGCTTGGGCTGCAGGGCTAGACAATTGCAATGTAGACATTTGGGCTTGGGCTGAAACATGCATCCTGGGAGCCTGCAAGGGAGGAAGGTCCCAGAATTCAGGCTCTAGCCTGAAACCAAATATTTACACTAACTTTATAGTCCTGCAGCCCAAGCCCTGCAAGTCTGAGTCAGCTGACAAGTCCGCTGCAAGTGTGTTGTTGCAATGTAGACATAATCCAAGTGACCACAGTTTGGATTCAGCTGCTGGCTCTTAGTACTTTGTCACAGTGCTTAAATATTTTTCAGAGACTAACTTTTTAGATACTTTTTTTAAAAAGAAATCTTGGCCTTCAATGGAAAAGCTTGTTCTCATGAGATTTTCAATCCAGGTTTACAGTTAAGAATTTCCAGATAGAATTTTTAGAAATTCTCATTTGTGGCCTAACTCTGCTTCTACTGAAGTCAGAGTTTTAGGATCAAGTTCACTGGGAGTAGAGACTGGCCAGTGCTGAAGACTTTTGAAAATCTTCATTTCAAATAGTTCAGAGAAGCATACAGGCATCACATGCTTATCTGAATAAAAATGAAACTCTGAAACATTTGAGGTTCAACAATCATTAATCCTTGAGGCCTGAGATCTTGAGCACATTTCTGAACTTGGGTCTTCTTGCTGGTTGCACAACAGACTGATATATTCAATATTTGTTATTTTATTTTAAATGGTAATTAAATGTTAAATGTTGCAGGTAACTAGGAACTACTAACTTACTGAAATATTAAGACTTGGCTTTGCTTCAGGACTATTTATCATCAGCAAAAATGCTTTATTTTCAAGTAGCTAGGAGAACCCTTGTACAGGAGGCAGAGCTCAGACATGTAAATTAAGTTAAAATTGCTATGTGATTACTTAGTTTTATATGAGAAGGAGAAAATGTTTTCATAATTATCAATGCAGCACTGTTTACAGGAGAAATAGAATAGAAAGAATGAGCACAATTTGAAGCGTCTGAAGAATGTTCTGATTACTAAGCAACTACACATCATACCAGCCAGCACAAATGAATTATGGATGACAATTCCACAAATGCAAAAGGGAGAATGGAGAAATAAATAAAAGAATATACAACTGGTCAGCTTTTACCTAGAAAGAATGTTAGGTCTTTCTGTATGTCTTCTCTGAAGAACTTAAACATGTTATCTGAAATATATGATATTCATTAGTATATACTTGAGGAAGGGCACGATATTAGCAGATTTTCTCCTTGTCTTTGTCTGAATATAATTGTTCAAAGTGACTTCCTGCTTTCAAAATAAAACTGCATTTTAATCTTTCACTTGTTCTTGTTACAGATGTATAGGTAGGAGAGTACTTGCTGTGGCAAAGTACTTTCTGCTAATCAAGTTACCTTTTTGTGGGTACCCAACCAACTAATTGTTAGTTACAAAATGTCCTTCTGTTGCTTTATTCTTGCTATTTAACTTGATAAGCATTGTTTGGTCTAAGGTTAGGAGAGTTTTGTGATAAGGATTACTCAATATAATTCATACATTTTGTATATAGGTGTTCAGGCCCAAACATTTATGGAACTTAAAATAAACACAACAAACATTTAAGATATCTGATATAAAAAGGGAATTAGAACATGCCAAATGAGTAAGAACATAAGAATGGTCATACTGGATCAGACCAAAGATCCATCCAGCTCAGTGTCCTGTCTAAAGACAGTGGCTAATGCCAGGTGCCCCAGAGTGAGTGAACATAACAGGTAATGATCAAGTGATCTCTCTCCTGCCATCCATCACCATCCTCTGACAAACAGAGGCTAGGGACACCATTCCTTACCCATCCTGGCTAATAGCCATTAATGGACTTAACCTCCATGAATTTATCCAGTTCTCTTTTAAACCCTGTTATAGTCCTAGCCTTCACAATCTTGTCAGGCAAGGAGTTCCACGGGTTGACTGCGCTGTGTGAAGAAGAACTTCCTTTTATTTGTTTTAAACCTGCTGCTCATTAATTTCATTTGGTGGCCCCTAATTCTTATATTATGGGAAAAAGTAAATAACTTTTCCTTATTCACTTTCTCCACACCACTCATGATTTTATATATCTCTGTTATATCCCACTTAGTCTCCTCTTTTCCAGGCTGAAAAGTCCTAGCCTCTTTAATCTCTTCTCTTATGGGACCTGTTCTATACCCCTAATCATTGTAGTTGCCCTTCTCTGAACCTTTTATAGTGCTGGTATATCTTTTTTGAGATGAGGTGACCACATCTGTATGCAGTATTCAAGATGTGGGGGCACCATGGATTTATATAAGGGGCAATAAGATATTCTCCATCTTATTCTCTATCCCCTTTATAATGATTCCTAACATCCTGTTTGCTTTTTTGACTGTCACTGCACACTACATGTATGTCTTCAGAGAACTATCTACGATGGCTTCAATAACTTTTTCCTGATTAGTTGTAGCTAAATTAGCCCCCATCACATTGTATGTATAGTTGGGGTTATTTTTTCCAGTGTGTGTTACTTTATATTTATCCACATTAAATTTCATTTGCCATTTTGTTGCCCAATCATTTAGTTTTGTGAGATCTTTTTGAAGTTCTTCTCAGTCTGCTTTGGTCTTAACTATCTTGAGCAGTTTAGTATCATCTGCAAACTTTGAGTAACACAAATCCAAGTAAATCTTAGAGGAGCAAAAACACTTCCCGACCATTGCTCTTCACCCTCCATTACAATGATTGCAAATAAATGTGTTGGAATGTACAAACAATATCAAATTAAAAATAAACTCAAGGTTGTCCCTGAAGGATACTGAAAATGAATTTTGCCCTGTATCAAATAATGTGGTATTTCACAGCCCAACAAACACTGTGTAAGACCCGGTTTTCTTAAAGAAATATATAAACTGGATATTTCTTTTGGAAAACCAAGGTTTTGATTCTCCTCTCACTTAAATCAGTATAAATCAAGAATAACTTCTCTGAAGTTAGTGGAGTTATACCTGGGCAATAAATATTGGGAGAGCAGACTCTAAGACTTCTCTCAAAAGCTCACTTTTCCTGCAAGCTCTGAGTGAGAGAGCTGGAATCTTCTTTGCTATGTAACTGACAGAATTACAGAAATTAGGCAAGGAAAAGCTCATATGCTATCTAGTCTCTCACCTTTTTAAAGCAATTTATATATATATATATATATATTGTGACGGAGTCAGACCAGAAGGATGTAGGAGAGTGCTGGAAGGCAGGTACATTAGTCTCAGGGTGTGCAGGTCCCTGTTCCCTGGATAGCCAAACAAAGGCTACTCCAGGCCAATCAAGACACCTGGGGCCAATTAAGAACCTTCTAGAAAGGAGTAGAAACAGCTAGCCTAATTGGGACACCTGAAGCCAATCAGGGACTGGCTGAATCCAGATAAAAACCTCCCAGTTAGTCAGGTGGGCTGTGGGTGTCAGGAGCTGTGGAAGGAAGTTATGCTGTTGGTGAGACTGAGTGGTGGACAACATATCGTACAGAAGGAAGGAGGCCCTGAGGTAAGGGTGAAGTGGAGTTTGAAGAAGCGGAGACTGCTGTGGGGAAGTAGCCCAGGGAATTGTATTGTGTTTTGTGCCTGAAAGGTCAGCCATCTTAGCTGATACTATTAGGGTCCCTGGGCTGGAGCCCAGAGTAGAGGACGGGCCTGGGCTCCCCCCTTTCTGCCTCCCCTAATTAGTCTCTGAGATTGGGAGACAATAGAGACTGTGCCAGGAAGGATAGCTTCTCCTCACTGCTTTGTGATGAAAATGGCTCAATAGGCTGTGACCTTGTCTCCAGAGAGAGAAGGGCTCCGTGGAGGGTCACAGTGAGCCGCTGAGGCTAGTAAAAATCCGCCAGGAAATGCAGGATCCACGAAGATAAGGACAGAGCTTTGTCACAATATATATATATATATTATAAATAAAAATAAAAATATCCCAATGATTAGTCTAGTCTTTTTTCCCCTTTATTAGCCTATTTCTAATTTCTATATATATTTCTATAGATAGATAGAGAGATAGATAAAGATATATATTTCTATTTCTATATATATATCTCCCAATGATTAGTCTAGTCTTTTTTTCCCCTTTATTAGCCTATTTCTGTTTTTAGGATATTTCTGTTAGGAAATTCACTCTGATAGTTTAAATGCTTTACTTAATTTCATCCCATTAGTCCTAGTTATATCTGTTGTACTATTTTAAACACTTCTTCTCCTTTGTAGAGAGTGAGAACAAAACATTTAGCCATTTAAAGTTAAATATTTGGAAAGGAAAGCAAGAATGTTGCACAGAAGTGTTAAAGATGGGCTGAGCACATTAAAGTCTCCTGCAATGCTGAGACAACTATTTCTGTCAGTAACTCACCTTCTTCATGTGCGTGTATTGGCCAAATGTGAAAAGTGCAGGAAGTGGGGGGAATATTCAGAAAAGAGCAATTTGTTTAAATAGGAAAACAATTTTCCTAAGTTTAATGTTATACAAATATGATCCCTCTATGGGTTGTCAGTCAGCAAATTCTCTTCTGTTCCATGGGAAGAAGAAAATCTCCCTTGCTGGCCTGGGCTGCTTGCCATCCCAATCTTCTCTAGGGAAAAGCTTTTTGTCCCATCAGGCACCTAGCACATGAGATTAGAAGAAAGGAAAGAAAGAGTAAGTCTGGCTGGATCTCACTTCCTCCCCACAACTCCTGCTGAGGTGGAAAGTGGGGTTATCTGTTGTCCTGGTCTGTCGTGGAAGGTAGCTTTCCTGGTGGCGATAACCTCTGCAAGGAGGGTGTCTGAGCTCAGAGCTCTTACCTACGAACCTCCATATACAGTTTTCTATAAAGACAAGGTACACTTATGTCCCCACCCAACCTTTTTACCTAAGGTAGTCTCACATTTTTACATGAATCAGGACATTTTCTTGCCTGTGTTCTTTCCAAAACCCCATGCCATCAGTAGGGATTGTATGCTCCACACTTTGGATGTTAGGAGGGCATTGGCCTTCTATATTGAACAAACAAAGCCTTTTTGTAAATCACCTCAGCTCTTTATTTCAGTTGCAGGGAGGATGAGGGGGTTGCCTATTTCAGCACAGCGTTTGTCATCATGGATCATGTCCTGTACTGGGTTGTGCTACGACATGGCAAAAACTCCAGCTCCGCCTAGCACAGTGCACCCTGCCAGAGTGCAGGCGACATCCACAGCCTTTCTGGTACAGGTCGCTATCCTGGACATCTGTCGGGCAGCGATGTGGTCTTCAGTCCACACATTCATGTCCCACTATGCCATCACCCAGCAGACGAGAGGATGCAGGTTTCGGTCTGGCGGATCTCCAATACACGGTCAGATGAACTACAAACCCTCCTCCAAGGTAATGGTTTGCAAGTCACCTATTGGAATGCAGACGAGCAATCACTCAAATAATTAAAAATGGTTAATTACCTCTCATAACTGTTGTTCTTCGAGATGTGTTGCACTTGTCCATTCCAAATCCTTCCCGCTTCCCCACTGTTGGAGTTTCTAGCAAGAAGGAACTGAGTGGGGGGCAGGTCAGCAGGGTCATATATACGCTGCCATAAAGGTGCCACTCCAGGGGTCTCCCCTGCCGACCCAACGGGTACTGCTAGGGAAAAAACTTCTGGCGATTGTGCATGCGGTGTGCGCACACACATATTGGAATGGACGTGAGCAACACATCTCGAAGAACAACAGTTACGAGAGGTAAGTAACCATTTTTTTTTTCTGGTTATATTTATTAAGCTGTTTCAGTGAGCTGTTGCCCTGTTAATTTATTCCAGACCTCAGCTGAGTCACTGTCTGTCACTTGTTGAGATGGAAAGCACCTTTAACGTATTATTCTGGGAGTAGGGGACAGGGAGAGTATTTCCAGTTCAGGCTTGACCTATTTTACCATGGAAATGAGCATTGACTCTGACCTTTGGAATATTGTTTCTTGAACCTGGATCTTATGTTATTCTATGGAAACCTGAAAAGAGGTTTACATAAAATGTAGGATTAGTTATAAAATGCCAATATGTATATATATTCTATTTGTTTATGAAAAAATGTTTACCTTAATGCATTATTTCATTTAAACTGTTCCCAATATGTTCTTTTCTGATTTTAAAATCAAAATGACACCGAAATTCAGACTGAATTTTGCCTTTTAACTGATGTTTTTCAGAGCAGTTATATTTCATTTGCTTTCTGGATCATTTACTATCTTTAGAGGTAGTAATATCATTTACAGCTGGAGTCAATAGCTTTTGGCTGGCTGCTTTTGAATTATCTGGGTCACTGATAATATTAGGTTTTTTGGAACTGGGAGAATAATTAGGCTGAAGGAACTACCATATCTGGTTAGTGGAGAAAACCTCAGTTATATTCATGTTTTGAATAGGTAAACATCTGTTCACAGCAATAGAAGACCTCCCTTCCTCCCACCAGCATATCCATACCTGTGTGTTCAGAGTGACTCATGTGGATTGAATCCCCCAAGGAAACCAGCAAAGGGAGAATGAAACTAAGGGGAGGTCTACCTTCCTGCTTAAATCGTTCTAGCCTACGTTGCTCAGAGGACTGAAAAAGCCCCTCTTCCCTTGAGTGATGTAAGTTTCACGCTGTCCACTCCGGTGCTATGTCCTGCCAACATAGCTTCCACTTCCCACTGAGTTGGAGCAATTATGCCAACCGGGCGGGGGTGGGGTGCTCTCCTGTTGGCACAGCGTGTCTTCACCAGACATGCTGCAGTGGCGCAGGTGTACCAGTGTAGTGCTGTAGTGTAAACTTGCCCTAAGAAATACTAATTGAGATCTTCTGTGGATATTTGTGCTCAGGGCATAACAGAACCCTCTAATACAGGGGTGGCTAACCTGTGGCTCTGGAGCCACATGCAACTCTTCAGAAATTAACATGCAGCTCCTTGTATAGGCACTGTCTCCGTGGCTAGAGCTACAGGTGCCAACTTTTGAACATGCCGGGGTGCTCACTGCTCAATCCCTGGCTCTGCCACAGGCCCTGCTCCCATTCCACTCCTTCCCGTGCCTCCCCATGTCCTTGCTCCTCTCCCTCCCACTCCAGAGCCTCCTGGATGCCACAAAACAGCTGATCAGGAGGTGTGGGGAGGGAGAGACTGGCACTGATTGGCAGAGCTGCCAGGGTGCTAGCAGTTCTCTCAGCCCTCCAGAGACACTGTCCTTCCTCTCTGGGCTCCCAGCAGAGAACTGCCCTCCTCTGCCCTGCAGCTCCCCGTTTATATGAGCCTGCTTGGCCCTCCTTGGTTGCTCCCTTCAGCCCTTCTCTGATTGGCTGCCTCCTGCGCAGCCTCCTTAGTGCTCTATTGATCCCTTAGAGCCCAGTATGGGGTAGGCCCCCATCATACACTGTTAAAGCTTGAAACTGGGGAAAGCTTTTTTTGGAATGTTTTGTGGGTTTTAATATTTTTTACTTTTACAGTGGAAAAAGTTGTTCATTTGGCTGCACATCCAGACACAATGCAGATCACGTATCATACACTTGCTAAATGTGGTCTGTTTTGTGTTTCCCTGGAGTTCACTGGATACAAAAATGTGCAGATTTTTTTTGTTAGCAATGTATTTACTTTTTGGATTAAGTACTTTCCCTGTGTGAAAACAGCAGCATATACGGTATCTCTGGAATGTGTAAGCCATGTCATAAGCCTAGACCAATAATAAAATGCAGAGAAAGATAGGAAGGCATTCATAATGTATTTATATAAAAGTTTTTGTACTTTGTGATCTCAAAACTTTTAAAAAAACCCCAAACATTGCGGAGTTAAACCAATGTAAAAATGACTTGAAGTGCAATCACTTTAGATGCAGAATGCAGCTATCATTTTGCTCCAATACAACACAAGAGCTTTCAATTTTTGTGACCTGATTATTCTTGTTAGTAGCTTTCTGAAAGTGCATGGGATAGAACTCTTCCTGCCAGATATAGGCTTCATTTTAAAAGGGCTCTAATGTACAGAATAAGCCTTTTGTGAGATGGCCTAATTATGCAGTAGCAGCTCCCTGTGCTGCTGTGTGAGAAATACAAGTATGGTCACAGATAAGCTTTTGCAGAGACCAGCCAGCAGTGCCACAAATGTGGCACACCCAGACTTTAGGATTGGGGATGAAAAAGCATACGCTTTCTCTTCATATGTGGTTAGAAGAGCCATAATAAGGCATATGATGAAGAGGAAGCCTTTATGTTATGCTCCATCCAAATGCATACTAAGAAATAAAAATGACAAAAGCTTTGCAGTCTCTCTTTTCTACTGCTGCCAAATGAAAATGATGAAAACAATCATAGACTCCATATGTAAACGCTAAAATCTTTACCTACATATATATAAGTATATATATATATACACACAGACACAGTATTATATTGCAGGCTTATTCTAGTGACCATAGATAATGCTGCTCAATTCTTAACCTGATATGGCAATAAACTTTTAACAGAAATGCTTTCTTGTGTTGCTTTGGGAATGGAAGCACAAACAATTTGCATGAAGGAAAAATTCTATACTGTATGTGCCCAGTACAGCACTTCCCATGTGTCATCTAACAGTGAAGTTTGGTAAGATCTTTGCTACCTAAACTTGTAAAACTGGGATTTCAAGAACAAATAAAATAAGATGCACATATTGGTCTGCAATTCATTTTACGATCTATTTCACAGATGCTGCTGACTCAATCCAGGACTTTATCATCATTCACCACATTGTGTTCTGATAAATAATTGTGTTGAGGTGTGTGTGTGCATGCTCATATATATATATATGTATGTGTACACATACAATATACATATATTTATTTGTGTATCCAATCCTAAGGTTTCCTTATCCCTTCTGTGAAAGGAGGATAATGAGATTTTTTGGGGGGATAAATCATTCCAGAGATGGGAGATTAATTTTCAATATGTATATCCTGCTTTTCCTGTTCTTGTAAGTAATATGTCAGTTTTACAAGTGTAAGAACTGAAGGTCTTGTCCAACTGTGGTTGGGGATAATGTGAAGATGCTTCATTATTTAAAGGATTCCTGCACTATATAATTAGAAAAGTTATTCCCAACATATTTTCTTTAAGAAACTATGATGTCTACACTTTTGCTAGTGACTGCATTCATGATTTCCTTAGAACATCTTCAGCAGCAGAAAGAAGTCTTATAGTGATAGGGAGAAATATTTGTCAGGTAATCTTAGTGGTTTGTGAGCTGAAATGAGTTCACAGAATACATTTGGCTAAATTCTATGCTTATATTGCCTGACTCCAATGAATGGGGTACTACATTGTAAAATTACCCCCAAATCTGACTGTACATAAAGATTTTGGCATTTTCAAGCTTTTTATAATTGAATCAGCAGTCAAAGCAAACAGTTACGAAGTGACTGATTAGTAATGCTTTGCAGCCTTAATGCTCATAAACAATAATGGCTGTATACAAAACCTTACTGTTTTGGACAGAAAAAATGGTAGGTTTGCCCAGCCCACGCTCTATATCTCAGCTGAAATAATTAGCCTGTTTATGATCCGTGTTATCCAAATGTTCTTGGTTATTTTCCATAACCAGATACTGTATGGATATCCAAACCAGTCTTGAACTGTGTGATGCTAGCCCTTAGCACTGTCTTTTGGCAGCATGTTTCACATTCTAGTGCATCTCCTGGTGGAAAAGCCTTTTTCCATTTTTGGCTGAAAACCCTCCTATTTTTCTTTATTGAATCTTGTGTTGAAAAGGTACCACATGGACAATCCTGGAGACTGAATATTCTTTATCCACCTCATATGTACAACACAGGCAGCAACTCACCCCACCAGGGAACTTCTCCTTATTTCCAAGGTAATACATTCTATATGCATTCAGTCCTACAGCCCCCTGTTAAGTCTTCCAACAAGGACATCAAGTAAGACCTCTTGTGGTCATATGGATCAGTAGGAATTGATCTGGCAACACTAACTACTTTCCAGTAGAACAGTAAACCATATTAGGATGGTAATGACTTTTGGTCATCATTAACAACCTAAACCAGGTTTGAACAATTGACCTAAAGAAGAAAAGCTCTCATTGCTAGTTCTCTGGGTCACCCAATCATTTCTAGCTTGCCTGTTTTATAGCTTGACATTGACTCATTTTCATTCTTTGTGTTGTAAACAAGTCATGTCCCGGATCCTGGCCTAGCTCCCTTAGAGGATTACATTTTCTCTTATTGCCTTTTTGTGAGTTATATGTGTTTCACTTTTGTAGCTTTCCATCTGTGACCTGCTGTGTTATGAGCCTGGAGCAACCGTTAGCCACAGACTCTTCACTTATAATGAACTATGTGAGCTAGCTCAGTCAAGTTTTATGTGTGTGGTGGCGAGTGGGGATGCTGAGCAGGGAGGTAGCCTCCTTTTGACAAAACAGCAAAGTAAAAATGTTATTCATGTATCTAGTTGATTCACTTAATTTTTTATCCTCTTTCTGCTGACATAAGCCTTGACAGCAGAAAGCACACTAGAGAAAGGAGAATGCCACAGCATAGAGTGGCTTCAACATCTCCTCCACTGGAGAGACACACAGAGCAGTGCAACCCAAAGTGTGTAAATGATGATAGTTGTTGGAAATGTTGAGAAAGGTTTGCTACTTGGCAACACTGCTTGCCCCATCCTCTTGGAATGGAAGTAGAGTACCTGATGCAAGAATGCTTATAATGTACACCCTGACCCATCTTGACTCAGTCTAGCCCCTAATCTTTAGTTTGTATGTGTTCACAGTTCAGATTCTCAGAGCATTTTTGGAATATATAGATACATTTTCCAGCTCCAAAGTTCTTTGTACTGCCAACTGGAGAAAAGAGAAGAAATGATTAAACAAAGAAAAACGTGTAAAATATCATTCCTTTGTTTTAGTGGCATATGCTTTCCCACCCCTTCTGCAAAAGAAAAGGGAATAATATGTGTGAAGAACCACTGAACAGTTTAGCATCTACATACAAACAGATCTTTTATTTTAGCCTTAACCAATAATTGTACAAGCCTCCACATCTTTCTTACAGGAAAATGTTTTCTTGTTCAAGCTAAACACTATGTAAGCTTTTCCTTATCCCTTCTCTAAAACCAACACCATGCATTTAATATGGATAGATTATTTCAGAGAGAGAAAATGGCTCATGAACATGAAAACCAAAAAGCTACTCCACCCAGAAATGAGCAAACAATTAGTCTCCATATAGTAATACTTAGAGGAAAGAAAACTGTTTTCAAGACTGGTTAAAGGCAGTCACTTCTGCAGCTAAGTGCATTTTCAGTCATCAAAGATTTTCAACTAAATATGAGTAGGAAAGTGCTCTCCATATTTATGCTTCATTAAATAAGCATAAAGAGTACTGAAAAATGAAAAAGAAAATTGCAACTTTATCATCTCTTATCAACCTGAAGGGCACAGCAGAAAATACTAGAACTTTCCAGAGAGAATGTATTGCTTTAAACCATGCCAACCAAGGCTAGTAAACAGTTTTAAAATGAGAGCAAGAGTAATCCCCACTTTGCAGTTTGTAGAAGAAAATCTCAAAAAATATATAATAACTTCAGTGCTCATAAATGTACTTTTGTATTTTGATAGAGGGGATTAAAATAATTGGGAAGTATATTGCCATTTTCAATACTAAAAACAAGAGAATCAAATGTTTCTCCCCACCCTAGTTTTGAAGTGTTCTTTTTAAATCAGTGAGAAGCAATTGGCTGCGTTGATGTTTTACTCTGATAATGATGAACATAGTTGTGCCATTTCTATACTGAAAATGTTATTGCTGAAAGTGTTCTGGATATCTCCTGAGCAGTGATTGTGTGTCATATTATGCCAGATTGCAGGATAGAGCAGAGTAATGATTCTACCCTCTGCTACTGAGGAAAGAACAGAGGGAATCTGTGCCGTCAACTCTGGTATCATCTCAAGGGTACCAATTGAGTCCAGTACCTTGGACATGTGTGGCAACACTGCCAGTTTCCACTCTGACAGGATATTAGGCAGCAAAATGTTTTCTATGCCTATCTGTCCCTGATTCGCCTCTTACCCAGACCATCTGACTGCAGTGGCATCATCCACAGTGTCCTCAGCTCCTCCTGGATTGGTGGCAAACTTATTGTTATTGTTGACACTGTGGTCTCCAGCACAATTTACCCAGAATGCACTGGCATTATCTACTTTCTGCTTGGCACTGAGGGCATCGTTGCGACAGATAGAATGCTTGGTATTGATGTTTTCAGTTCCGATGCCTCTTTGGGGCCCAGTATGAGGTCAAGGATGGTACTCCTAGTCAAGGAGCCATCGACTCTTCCTTCAGTACTGAATTGCCTTCTATGATGAGATAACTGGCTCTGTGGGGGAGGGGAAAGCATTGTGCTCTTCCTTGACTTTAGCAAAGCTTTTGATACGTCTCCCACAGTATTCTTGCCAGCAAATTACAGAAGTATGGGCTGGATGAATGGACTGTAAGGTGGACAGAAAGCTGATTGGATCATCCGGCTCAACGGGTAGTGATCAATGGCTCCATGTCTAGTTGGCAGCTGGTATCAAGTGGAGTGCCCCAAGGGTCAGTCCTGCAGCTGGTTTTGTTCAATATCTTTATCAGTGATCTGGAGGATGGCGTGGACTGCACCCTCAGCAAGATTGCAGATGACACTAAACTGGGAGGAATGGTAGATACACTGGAGGGTAGGGATAGGACACAGAGGGACCTAAACAAATTAGAGGATTGGTCCAAAAGAAGTCTGATGAGGTTCAACAAGGACAAGTGCAGAGTCCTGCACTTAGGAGGAATGAATCCCATGCACTGCTACAGACTAGGGACCGAATGGCTAGGCAGCAGTTGTGCAGAAAAGGACCTAGGGGTTTCAGTGGATGAGAAACTGGACAGGAATCAACAGTGTGCCCTTGTTGCCAAGTAGGCTAATGGCATTTTAGGCTGTATAAATAGGGGCAGTGCCAGCAGATTGAGGGACGTGATCGTTCTCCTCTATTTGATATTGGTGAGGCCTCATCTGGAGTACTGTGTGCAGTTTTGGGATCCACACTACAAGAAAGATGTGGAAAAATTGGAAAAAGTCCAGAGGGCAACAAAAATTATTAGGGGGCTGGAGCGCGTGACTTATGAGGAGAGGCTGAGGGAACTGGGATTGTCTAGTCTACAGAAGAGAAGAATGAGGGGGGATTTGATAGCTGCTTTCAACTACCTGAAAGGGGGTTCCAAAAAGGATGGATCTGGACTGTTCTCAGTGGTAGCAGATGACAGAACAAGGAGTAATGGTCTCAAATTGCAGTGGGGGAGGTTTAGGTTGGATATTAGGAAAAACTTTTTCACTAGGGAGGTGGTGGAATCTCCTTCCTTAGAGGTTTTTAAGGTCAGGCTTGACAAAGCCCTGGCTGGGATGATTTAGTTGGGGTTGGTCCTGCTTTGAGCAGTGGGTTGGACTAGATGACCTCCTGAGGTCCGTTCTGTCATGTTACTGAAATTATCTGGAATCATATAGATCATTGGTGCAATCAAAATCCTGTAGTGGCACCAAATCTTATATAAAGGAGGTCATACAAGGTGTCTACGACCAGGTTATGGTTTGCTGATTATGAGTATGCTATCAGTATGTGGGTATCATTTTTGTAGTTAAAGTTATGAATGTTGGCTATATAATGTCTGTATCTCAAACGTTTGCTTTGCTTCTGGATGAAATCCCAGACAAGTTGCTGGAAGCTCTGGCTGGCCTGTTTAATGGCCCATTAAAAACCATCAGCTACACAATGGACCCATTAAGGGAAGGCAGGAATTAGCAAGGGGGGCAGGAATTGCCCAAGTGACTCAAACGCCATTTTGCTGTAAGTTTCCACAGCGAAGGCAAAGAAAATTCCTGCACCCGCAAAGGATATAAAAGGGTGGTACCCCACCTCCATCTAGTCTTCAGTCTCCATTCCTGCTCCTACCTCTGGATGGAACTTTGCTACAGTTGGAAGCTCTGGCCAAAGGATTGATGACCCATCCCTGTAGGGGATGCATTCCAGAGACTTTGATTTGAACCTGCAGTTTATTCTACCACTGATGCAAGCCTGAACCAAGAGATTTGCCATTACTGAATGTAATTGATTTCCTTTAACCACTTCTAACCCTCACCTATATCTTTTTCCTTGTATAATTAAACCATTAGATTTTAGATTCTAAAGGATTGGCAACAGCTTGATTTGTGGGTAAGATCTGATTTGTATATTGATCTGGGTCTGGGGCCTGATTCTTTGGAATTGGGGAGAACTGTTTTCTTTTATTGGGGTGTTGGTTTTCATAACAATTTGTCCCCAGGACAGGTGGCTGCTGGTGGTGATACTGGAAAGCTGGAGTGTCTAAGGGAATTGCTTGTGTGACTTGTGGCTAGCCAGTGGGGCGAAACCAAAGTCTTTTCTGTTTGGCTGGTTTGGTTTGCTTTAGAGGTGGAGAAACCCCAGCTTTGGGCTCTAGTTGCCCTTTTGGAAGCAATTTGTCCTGGCTTGGCACTCCCAGTTGGATCCCACCAGGAACAGCACCATCACACCTTCCAACCCTGATATTCTATGCTTCTGTGATTGGCTCCTGAGAGGCTCATCCAGGAAATGGGTCCTCAGTCATGTCAGGTTCATGTTAAAAGAATGAGGAAAGGCCTTCTTCCATGGTGAACTCCTAGCCTGCACCTTCCTCTAAACAGTGATTTTTGACAACTTGCTTGAGGGTCACTACCAGCCCCTCTCCGGATCTCATGCTGTTCCCAAACCATGGCTCACTGTCCCCTCCCCCTGCATCCCCACTTCAGATCCTCTCCCTCTTTTCTATCTGCTTGGGAACACATTACTTCAGACAGGTGGGTTTTAAAGGTGGTTTGCATAGGATGTTTTATTCAGGTCTGCTTTACACCCCTTCTTTTCCCCTCTATGTCCCTCTTCAAGTTGAAATAAGAACAAGTAAGTGGCCATCCTGATAGCACCCTCTTGGCTGAGACACGTGTGGTACCTGGACCAGCTTCACTTCTCGATGAAGGCATCTCTACATCTCCTGCTCAGAATGGATCTTCTGACAGAATTTGAGCACCACAACCACCATAACCTCTCATTCCTGTACTTCAGGGCATGGTTTCTTGATGGCTCTGAGTAGAGGCGACATATGGTGGGGAGGCATGTAGGGTGATGTCCCACTCCCCTGATTATTTCCTTAGTTCACACGTTCTCCAAGCATTATACCATCCTGCCTACTTCCAGGACTGACATAGATTTTGGCAGTCTTCTGAATTGTCTTGGATCTACCTCTCAGCACCTGCCTCCACACTGAGAAACTGCTTGGGTGTCTCCTGCAGTGGAACACCCGTAGGGACAATAACACAAAGAAGAAAGAGAAGTTACTTACCTGTACAGTAACTTGAGTTCTTCAAGATGTTTTTTTCCCTGTGGGTGTGCCCTCCTTGTCTTCTACTATAGAGTCTTTGGCTTCCTGGTTGAGAAGGAACTGGAGTGCCGGTAGATCCGCCTCTCTCTGTATGCCCTTGAACTGGAGCTCAGGGCTGCAAAGTGCACAGATGTGAACCCCTATGGACACAGCTAATTTAAGTCTCCGACCAAGAGTGCATGGGCGTGCGCTCACCTTGTGGTGGAGCACCCATAGGGGCAAAACATCTTGAAGAGCTCAAGTTACTGTACAGGTAAGTAAGCTCTCCTTCCTTGATACTTTATGCGTACTGGATGAGACATTATGATTTCCTAGAATCTGCATCAAAATTAATGTCAAGATCGCCTGTCCCACAGACTTTTCATGTTGTTCTTATTATCTTTGGAGACAGATATTAGAAATATGTAAAAGGAAGAAATCCTCTGGGGAACCACCTTCTGCCTGAGCAATTTCCTTTGCAGAAAATACGATGATCAGCTGAAAAGCAAAAATATGAGTTGATGTAATGCCTAATTTGCAGATAGCCATAAAAGTGTATATAAGGTATTTAGCCTTAAACTGCTCAGATGACATTAATATATCTAGGTTTGCAGTCATGCTAATATATCTTCTTTCCCATTGATGAAAATAAATATGCTGTCTTAAGAGGAAAAAGAAAAATAAAGTATTTTGTTACAAATAGCTATTACTATGCTGTACATGATTTGATATTGTAATATAACATTAACAACAATGTATATCAGGAAGTGGAGAGTCTCAAAAAGATTAGTGTTGCAGGGTGGTTATCCCGTTCTGGCCTAAAAGGGCTTAAAATAGCCCAGGAGAGAATTGTGGCTGGGAGGAAGCAGCTCCCAGGCTGATCAGAAGAGCAGATACAGCTGGGGCCACACCCCAAACACAGCTCAGTCTTTATAAAAGGGCTGCTAGCTTGAAGCTAGTCAGTCTATCTCTCTAGTTTTGGAGGGAGCAGGGCCTGGCTGTTGATAGGAAGGATACTGGGAGTGAAGCAGGGATGAGGAAAGGCCAGGGGAGTGTGCGGCTGGTGACTACCCAGGCTGCTGGGCCTTGTTTGAGGCCCATCCCTGAAGTACTGGGTGGTAGAGGAAGATAGCAGATCCTACCCCCTTGCCTGTGATGACTGGCTCTTACACTGCAATCTGCCCCAGGGAGCAAGGGCTCATTGCTGACTGGCACTAGCCACTGGCTGAGGCAAGGTGAGTGTTGGAGAGTTGGGAGTTTCCCATAGAGACTGTTGGAGGTATTGCTAGGGGGCAGTACCCCAGATAACAGGGCACCAGGGTCTGGAAGGGACATGGGGCAGCAGACAGCAGGACACCAGCCTGCAGAGGGCGCTCTGGCTGCAAAATAGCTAATTCCCTGGGAGATCAGCAGGTGGTGTCACTGAGTGAGTTGCTGCTTTGTGGCACTTCCAGCTAGCAGCCCTTTTATAAGGGCCTGCTGTGCTCTGTTTGGGGTGTGGCCCCAGCTGTATGTGCTCTTCTAATCAGCCTGGGAGCTGCTTGCTCCCAGCAGGAGCTCTCTCCTGGGCTATTTTAAGCCCTTTTAGACCAGAGCGGGGTGACCACCAAACTATATTTGCTAATACAATTGGATATTAGCAAACAAGGAGCCTTTATCAGCAGACTACATTTATGCTACTACTTCTATGCTTCACTTTTCCCAACCAGAACCAACACTACTTGAAAATGACCCCAAAAAAGTATATATTAGTTTATACCTTAATAAACAGGGTAATTTAAACATAAGAAATAAAATATTTTAACCCCATCTCCCAATACGCAAATACTGTTCCCTTTGATTTTTTCCTATATTAACAATGCAAGCTCCAGCTTTCTGAATTCACCATAGTGCGACAGTATTTTTGCGCATAATCCAAGTAAAATTCATGAAACTACAGCAGGCAGAAATTTACATGTTCCACAACAGCCTGAGTTAATAGGAGAAATGAAGTCCAAGAGGTAGAGTTCTGTGGTCAGGTTGAACCAGGATGGATGTAGACTTTGCACAAATAGATTGTAGTTAACCCCTACTTTCTCTACAGCTTTCTTTAACTCCCTGGCCTTTATTATAGAATCCATCTCTGAACATAATCCTCAAAGAAAATATAGTGGCATCTTCTGGCAGCCTCCAACATTGCATGCTAATCATTAAATAAAGTGATACCTTTTGCACCAATATAATTATCTTTTACATGAAGAGGGAGAATGTCGTACTAAGTGCAGTGTGCTGTAAGCCCCTGTATTTTGTGAAAAGTTCACATTTTACTAGTGTGCTGTTTCTATACATACATCAAATAGAAAGACAGACCAGTAATTTCAATATGTTCATTTGAATCAGCTGATATCTGCTAACAGGTTAACCACAACCCTGGAGGTCATGTATAGAAATACTCCTTTTTTCAATTAAATAATTCATTGACTCATTTTTCTAAACCAGTTTAGAGAGCTGGCTGCATCGGTAACGTGATTATTCTGCCTCTCTGATGCCCAGACATATGGCAATCCATTGAGGCTTCAGGATTTGCTGTATGTTTTGTGAGAGGATTTGTGGCATTTTCCTCTTGATAATTCCCTAGCAGGTGCTTTGTTGTAGCATCTGGTAATGGAACAGGATGATTTTCAGGAAAACAAGATGATGACAAACCTGTCTTTATACCTCATATATTATCATATCATCATCTTTTCCTTTTCTTCCTCTCTCATCTCAGGTTCATGGCCCTCAGCTTTTACTAGATGTCTCTATTGGTTGCTGCTTTGACGTCTAATTAAAATATATTATACTGACACCATGAAAGTCAGATTTTTGTAAAGCTTATTTGTTTTGAAGGGTAAGTACTCGTTCTTCTTTTGAATATAATTTCCACCTTTTTGTGCAATAAAATTGACATATCAAAGAGAGGACTTTCCATATAAACACAAGAGGCTTCTCTTTGAACTTTTGAGTGTGTAGGTCCCATGAGGTACAGAATTCGTGTGTGTTGGTGTGTGCATGCATAGAGAGGGGACTGTGTCCCTATAACAGGGTTGTCTTGCCCTTAAAAGTATGTGTATACAGTGTACATAAGTCTCCCATCCAGGACTGACTGACAAGTGAGTCCTGCTGGCCCACTAGCCTCTGGAAATAGCTGTGTAGAGATCGCTTTGAAGTTCAGAGCCCAAGCTGCAACTTCAAAGTGCTGTCTATACAGCTATTTTTAGAGCGCCAGCAAGAGCGCTGCTAGCCCAAGTTTATCGACCCCAATAGGAGGCTCATTTCCAGAGCCTGTGTATACATAGCCTTAAGAGTCAGGCTTGGGTCAGCTTGCCCTGCTCAATTATCAGACACAGCTGGAAGAGTGTCACGTTCCCTATAAAGGTCTGAGAGGGCTCAGTTGAAGGTGGCTGCAGGAGGGAGGTTACTTGTTGGCTGTCTAGCACAGACCTATGGAGGCACATTGCCAGTCTCTGGAGTCCTGGCACCAGTCCCTTGAGTGGCAGGGTCGATCTCCAAGCTCACAACGCTGCTCCAGAGAGTCCAGACGCCAGTTCCCCGAGTTCTATCGCCAGTTCACCTGTATGGATCCCCATGGGCAAGACATCAATCCCTTGAGCTGGGACATCGATCCTCTCACTCCCGATCCATAGAGCAGCACTGCTCTCGAAGCGTGAAGCGTCGATTGCCAGGGTACAGTTGCCAATCCACTGAAACCCACTGCCAGTCGCCAAAGGCATGGCACTGGGAGCTGTCTTCCCAATGGGATGGGGTGGACTTGCAGCATCGGCATCGTCTTGATCCCCCAAACATGCCTCTCCCTCCTCAGGCTCAGAGAGTGAGGAGACGATGCTGGCTTTGGCGGAGCTGTGTTGCAATCGACAGGTCCATGAACTCCTATCCACCTCCCAGGGAGCAATGGAATGAACATGAGCAAGCACTCAAAGAAAAGACGGTTACCTTTTCTAACTCATGTTCTTTGAGATTTTTTGCTCATGTCCATTCTATGACCCACCCTCCTCCTCCTCTGTCAGAATTCTGGCAAGAAGGAACTGAGGGAGTGGGAAGCCGGTGGCGCCCCTTATATCAGTGCTTATGCACGCCACTCCCAGAGGGCAACAGAGTTGGTCCCCTACGGATACCACTGAGGGAAAAAACTACTGGCGCATGTGGCGAGCACACACACCTACAATGGAATGGACATGAGCAACACATCTCAAAGAACAACCGTTACGAAAGGTAACTATCTTTTAAATCAATAAAATGGTGCCCTGTAAAATGGGCCTGAAACACTGCGTGTAGCAGTGTGTCCTTTCTGGGCTTCAGGGACAGACCAGCACCTCACACATGTAGAATGCAAGCAGATAGACCTTGGAACTGAAAAGAAACTGAGGCAGCTGCTAGCCAAAACCAGACCAGGTAGGTGGTGCCTCTATAGTCTCCAAATCTTACAGCATAGCACAACAATACTCTTGAATTATCTCAGATATCTTTCTGATACCTGCAAGACCATGTTCTTAAGATCTACATCAATTTACTGGATTAATATTACTATAAGAATTAGCATTATGTCTTAGATGCACAAACCAAGATTAGAGGCCTTCCATTATGCTACACTGTATCTATACACAGAGTTTGCAATCTAAATAAGAATGTGAGCGGAAAGAGAGAGACACCAAGAGTCTAAATTGTTTGCACAATGTCATATTGCAGGTTAGCAGAAATGTTCATTACAGAGCCTTGGTTTCTTGATTCCCGGTCAATAGGTAATTCCCTATTCATTAGATCACCATGATGCTTTGAAAATGTGTTCAGTAGATCTGCTCAGAAGATGGATTGTGTAAGGATCATTGCATGTAACTTTCCTTTATAAAACCTTATTTTATTTTTAAAGCCAGGCAAGGTTTTGATTCAGTAACTTCCAAAACGTTTAGTGATGCTGCTGTATAATTTTATTTCTTGGACTCTTCCCATTTTTGACTACTTTCTTTGGTAGAAAGTAAGAGCTATATTTGGTCTCAACAGTACCATGCACACCCACTGTTTGTATAAAAAAGAAAGCTTTTGCATCTGGGAAAAAAAGTCATGCACTTTTGGCAAATGTTCATGCAGTGTGCTTGGTTTCTCATTTTGCCCACACATATTTTACCTGTTGTTCATACATGCTGAGCACTTGTACCACCAGTTGAACTCAATGGGAGTTGCAGGTTATTGGCACCTTTGAAAATCAGGTCTTACAAGTTTTTGTTGGTGCTTGCTAAAATGCTCCATTAGGGAGACCAAAAGTATAAATTTTTGGCCAGGCTGATTATGATAAAGGACTTGGGCTGAACTAATCAAGGCCAAAAGTAGCTTTGTAGTAAGTACCATGAGGCTACAAATTCCTCATCCTTACCAAATGAAGAATGCTGCTGGAACTTTTTGTGTGTGGTTTTCTGACTGGAGTAAAGTACTTCCCCTGATTTACAGTTAGCAATTCACGCTGGATGGGTTTGGTGGATCCTGCCTATGGTCTTTTCAATGTACATTTTGTGGGTATCTGATCTAATGTTTGCAGGGGTGGTGTGAGCATTTTTGTTGCCCTAGGTGGAGAAGCCAACCTGCCACTGAGGAGGGGCAGAGCACTGCCCCCCCCAAGGCAGTTTGCCGGCCCTGGGAAGAGCAGATATGGTCACCAAAATGCTGCCCCACAAATCATTCCACCCCCTAGGCAACCGCCTAAGCCGCCTAATGCTTGCACCGGCCCTGAATGTTTGTAATTCTGTCCTATACAACAGCAGGGAGTGTATTAGTAAGCATTTTTGAATTGAAAGGATGACTGTGTAATTAGCGATAGGTAGAACTGGTAGAAAAATAGAAAAAACATCACTTTTCTTAAAAAAGTGGTTTTATTCTAAACGTAGACATCTTTTCTTCTAATTCCAAAATTCCAAGCAGCCATAATGAAGAATGAATCTGCAAAAATTTGTGAGATCTTTCTTTGGATGCTTATCCAGACTTTTTGGGTCTAACTTGTGAGGGCTAAAATAACCTAGAAAATTTTCCTCAAGCCAACACATGTTGATATAAAGTTACATTTAGTTAAAAAAAGTATAAAAGTACCACAGTATGTAAGAGCGGAGAATTAATTCCCTGTCATTTATGCAGATGGGTATCTTAGGGAGTATGCAGAGGTTTATGTTTGTTTGGCAGCAATGAGGATAAATGGTGGAAAAGTTTGCTGAGAACAGAAAATACTGTTAGGGATGAGTTGTAGGAAGTGGGAGGAGAGATGCAGAAATGCTAATCAAATTAAGACGCACAATGTGATTGGAGAGACATCCAATGTATCAAGGCTTTTTAATTTTTAATGGAGAGTTCTAAGTTGGCTATGCTTATCTGAGGCTGGAGAACCTAATGTTAGCAATGTTAGTCATCTCCTTTCCGAGAGCCTTACAGAGTTAGGGATACCATGTCTAGATTTGAACTGAGCTTTGATATCTGTGGGCCACACATTAGGATCCTTTATTACAACTATATTCAAACTAGCTCTCCATTCAGTTACAGTTGCATACAGAGACATTAACTTATGCGGTCTGTGGAAAAAATAATTTTATATTAAAAAACCCCCCAAACAATTCCAAGTACCTTTTATGTGGGTTCCCTACTGACTCTTGAAGAATGAACATTTTAATTTGCAGTCTGCCCCTTAATTTGTCACTTAGACTCTGTTAGAGATGCAGCAATGCAGTCAATTTCATTTAAGAAATCTTAGTGGTGCCTATGAGTGTAATTAATGACAGGTTTCTTGCTTACTTAATTACAATTTTAACTTGCCAATAGGGTGCAGAAATTAAATATGTGATAGATTTTCCTGAAATTCCCTTCACTTCCCCCAGCTCTTGTTTGCAACCAAGTTATTAGTCAGTTTGATTTGCTGCAAGACCAAATCGTTTCTGCAGATCTTTTGGCATTTTCTTCTTAAACTGCTAATTTCTCTGTTCTCTGCATGTCACTTACACCTTTTTAGGTTTCTTCGATTTTTTTGTTTTGTTTTGTTTTATGCTTACCTGTTACTATTTCTTACTATTTGTCTAATTTATTTCCGTATTGGAGCTTAGTTATTTTGTATTCAGATCCATAAGTTGGAGCCTAATTCTCTGTGTGCCCTTCCCCACCCGCACCCCCAAAAGACTCCAGGAATAGAATCAGTGATAGCACAATTGATTTTTGCCTGGGCAATCATGTGTGTGTCCGCTCTGCAAGTAACAATCTGTGGATCCTCTACATGGCATAATTGAATATCTTGTGCAGCTGAATAATAGGAGATTGTCTTCATTTTTATAGGGTTTACAAATTCTTACTGTAATTTATTTTAATAACAGTGAGAATGAAGCATTATGCAGGCTGTCTGGTTGCAGATCACCATATTTCACTGTGTAGGGGATCAGTTCTTGTTTTGGGATCTGAGCTTGCCTCCATTAAAGTCAATGGATATAACTGTTTACTTCAGTGGGAACAGAATTAGGTATGAATCTTAATGTTGTTCAAGTGCTTACAGTTGGGTGCTCATGTGCCCTGTGCACTTGAGTTAGGATTATTTTGTCCGGCAGTGTCCTCTGGGGCCACAGCTGTCCCTCTGAGTGTTCTTGTGCCTCTAATCACAGGGCATAAGAGCAGGGAAGCCCCATCTTTCCCTTAGTTACTTCTCACTGCCCCTGGCTACTGAGACAGAACTTTCAGTTCTTGCTCACAGTGTAGACTCTCCATTGTGTAGTATATAGATATGTATTTAACAGTTAGTCATTAGCCACCCAAGAAGTGCCAGAAATTTCTAAGGAAATCATCTTCCCTGTTTTCTCACCAGCCCATGTCGTCGTCAAAACAGTAAATTTGACTCATTGGTCAGGAGTGGTGAGTCTCTCCCTCTTATATCCCCTCCATTTGGAAACCATTTATTTTATTTTTGTGGGGTATGGAACACTATTATTATGTATCACTGTGTCCTGGAAGTCAGAGATGAGCTATTCTATCCAGTTTCAGACCCTCCCCAGCCCCATGATTACATTCCCTGTCACTGTTACCAGGGAATTAACATTCAGGAGATGCAGTCATTACTAATTCTCAGAGCAGTGGAAAAAGTGCTTTGTGAATGAATGAGAGAAGGGCTTTATTCCATTGCTTTCTAATTCCCAGGTCATGCCATACCAATGCAGATAATTTCAGACTAGGTTTCTACATATATTAAATTGTGCTATGAAATGGCCAGCTTAGACCCACCATTGAGAGTGACAGCCCACTTCACCACAACTTTAAGCAGCTTCTATAGCTTCTTTGACAAATGTTCCAATATTAGAGATAAGTAAGACAGTTTCATGGGGTCATACACTATCTGGATTCTGTATTGTCAAAGGATCTGAGGGATGGTAGGGGTCACCCCACTCTTCATGCCCACAGGTGGGAGGCATGAAGACACTCAGGATGCAGAAATGGTTCCATCAGAGAGTGCTAGCAAGAGAATATAAATTCACATGTACTGAGTGCACTTGAACCCAACAGTGGAATGGACAGCACATCTTAAGATTCAGTTATTATAAGGTAAATAACAGCTATGTTTTCTAGTTTATTCTGTGCTGTAGGCAGAGAGTCATCCATGGAGAGGGAAAGCTGTATGTTTATCTCATGACAATGCCTACTGACAGGCATTAAGAGGTGTTCAGTGATGAAAGGAAACACTATTGTGAAAAGGATGAGGTTCCTTTCCCTGGTTGATATATGGTGTGTGCCTGATGTAAGGTGGGATGATGGTGAATCCATCAAAGATGGCAGAAATTAGTCTCTTACCTGGTAAAGCTATCATGTTGGCAGGGCCAGTCTTAGGTGCACTGGTTTCCCAGGGGAAGAAGTTTTTGCTTCCTTTCTCCTCCTGGTCTCCTGTCTCTCAACCGTCTCCCTACCCACTTCCACATCATCTCTTTTCTCTCTCTGAAGCTTCCAGACATCTGTACTTTCTCTTTCCCTCTTGTCCCCCTTCCCCTTCCAGGTCCTACTTCCTTGCTCCGCTCCATTTATTCCAGGCCTTTCCACTTCCCCTTTCTTACCCTCTTCTCTGCCTCCCCACCCCATTCTTTGCTTCTTACTGCTTGGACTTGGTGGCCTAAACATTCTCCTGCTCAAATCTGGGGCACCACAGCTGGCCCCATTTCTCATGGGCTTCCTATGCCCTTCAGAGGAAGCCATTCTGGAGGTCTGCTCTCTGTTGCATCTGAGAAGCAGCCTCTGCCTGGCAAGGGAAGAGGAGGCACCTTCAGCCAGCCAGCCACACATGGCACTTCTGAGAATGCAGCATAGTAGCTCCTGTTATAGCCTCACAGGCAGTAGCAGCAACAAAGCAGAGGGAAAGGGACTGTCCTCATTTGGGAAGAGGAATTTGATACCCTTTACAACATGGTGGGGATGAGGTGGGGAGAATAACTGCTGGGAAATAGCTCTGTTCAGAGACCCCCACTTTGTGGAGTAACTCATATGATGAAGCCAGCTGGCAAATTGGCAGGGTAGGATATACTTTATAGGAATGATGGTCCCTGCCACAAAGGAATCATGCTTTATGGGCTGATGGGGTTACATAGTAAATCTGAACAACCCCCGGGATGAGATAGAAAGCTTGTTCAAGCTGCTTTGAGGTTGAAAGCTGCAAAACTGGTTCAAAACCTTCTGAGCGTCTCCAGGGAGGGGGATTTCAGAGGTTTGTAGATTTTAAAAAGAATGGAAATTATAAAACAATAATCTTTGACACTCTGTAAAACCATAAAGGGGATAAAATAAAGAAAAGGCTAGAGGATGGGAAAGGTAACAAAAGAGAAGGCGAGGTGATACCCAAGTAGTATAAAAGGCTGACATTCTAGATGTACACACACTCTAGCCATTTCTATGACTCTGACAATAACCACCTAATATAGGGACTGTAGGTTGTGAAACTGAATTCACTTATTTCAGTGATTGCCTACCCCACAATAGAACTTCCAGGCTTCAACCTTCTCCAGAAATAATGGTCTGCATTGAACCATTTCAGAACATTACATGGCAGATGAGAGACAGCGCACTGTTACTATAGACACCAGTCAGAAACTGCGGACCAAACCATAAGTCGGTGCCTGCTCTGATTGTTAATGGCATCTCAGACTTACACCAAGCCGTATCTGAGGCTATTCACTAGCTCAGTAATCTGGAATTGGTTATTTTAACTTGCCACCATTCTTTCCATATGAAAGAAAAATGTATGTATTTCTGAGCAACCAACAGTCTACATTTCTCTGAATTAGGTGTTTATTATTGTAGTTGGGGCATGGTACCAACAGGGATTGATTATTTTGATTCCACTCATTTCCAGCTTTTATGGTTCTTAATCAGAAGAAAAGAGCAGGGCGGGGGGGGGAGAGAAAATGAAACTTTTACAATGAGTAACTCCAAAAACCGCATTAAACCAACTATTACGTGATCATAAAAAAGGACATAATGGGAAATTAGATTTTTTAAATAATACGCTAATCACATTTGTCCCAAAGTCTGTCAGAAAAAGTTGCATTTTACTGTGGGTTTTCTCTGCGCATTCACAGCATGTGTTTGTCTGTGATGTAATTTTTCAGAACTGAACCCATTTCTGTTTTTTGTTGCACATCTGGTGTCTGCATGACTTAATTATAATATTTCTAATGAACTGCTCTGACTTTTCTGTGCTATACATAGAACCAGAAACCAAAGAATCCTTTTGTTTGCTTTTCCATCATCTGGAAGCAATGGGCAGAACACTGCAAAAATAAAATGCAAAATCACAATTCACCATGGCAAAGGGAAAGATAATTGTTTATTCTTATAGGAGACCAGTCCTCTACCCCTTCATCTCAGAGAGGCTTGGGAATCTGGTACCTCTCCTGAGCTCCCATCCTGTGTCTAGCTGAAAAAAGACTCACATTCCATTCACTGCAATGCAGTATCATAAGGACAAGAATTCTTTTGTGTGTTTCCCCTTTCAGAATCCTCCTTGCAGGAATGTTCTCTTTAATATTTGCATGTGGTGGAAGGTTGGATAATTTTGAAATGCATTTCTAAAAGCACTTTATAATTTCAGTGATGTAAAGAGAAACTTATCTTTGCTTTATATGGCACACAAATGTTCCATTATCAGTTGTTCTGTGTCACATACACCAGACTATTACTGTTGTATCAGCTTGTTGTCAGTGCTGTGAGCAGTTTTTCTGTTCAATGTTTTCATAAAGCAATAATAATCTTGACATGTAAATAAGTGTTAATAGATGATGTTAGATGTTCAGCTGCTTGTATGTTTCCCCAGTGTGCTGTCCCAGCTCTGCACAGAGAGTTGACACAGCAGACCTTGAGCACACTGCCCAATAACCACAGACCCATTTGCAGCAAAGGAACTTGGTCAGGTTTATTGTCAACGAAGCACAGTCCTAATGTCCTGGCTCAATGGTTACGGTACACTAACACATGTATGCCCGTTGCAATGGACTAGCTCAGTTAATGGTGGGACTTTCCATTATTCCCTAGGCCAGCCAAAGACACTCCCTTTGAAACTTCATTTTATATATCATAAAAAACAAGTTACATATTGCGCCTTGGACGTGTTCAGTTACTGCCCCTTGACATGAGTTTTTGCCATCCATTACCTTGAACATGGTACTTGATTTGATCAAAACATCTCTATCCATCACACTCTCATCCTGACCTTATCTTTAGGAGGGTCAGTGTGTTCTCGTTACCTTTGGGGTGGAGGAGTTTGACCCATACTTGGTATTGGGTATTCTGGTACCATCCTTCTGAAATTATTTCCCTGTATGTTTTGTGCCTAGCACTTCTTAGGAATGTATGTTTCTGCAATATCAGCCCAAGCTCTTGTGAGCTTGCCAGCAGGCAGAGCCTGACTTCTGCTCACTTTGCTGCTTTGCTTTATATCAGCAAAGCTTGATGACTGTTTTAGTTCAGGCTTCTGATACTAGGCCTTATGTTTCGAGCTCTCTTCCTCCTACAATAACTTGTATGATGTGTTTCAAAGTTTTTAAAACTGTGCTTAAGAGGTTTAAAATTTAGGTTATTTTTCAACAACTTATTTTTTACAATTATTAAAAAGGTGCAGAATTTTTAAGGCAAATTGTGATGCACTTTGTTTTGACAGTCCATGTGATATACACATGGCAGCAGTTTGTCATAAATAGAATTTCAGCAATGTAAAGCAAGATTTTTTAAAAAAAAATATTGAAGTTTTAATACTTAAATTTAAGTGAGGAATAGAAAGAGATTTGATGTCTATTAAAACAGGAGTTAAAGTATTTTTACATGGTTTAAGCAAGATTTGTTTTATCCTTTTAGTGGTAAAAATTGTCTGAATTCCATATATATAAACCAACCTCCTTTTTTTTAAAAGTATCATGGAGGAATCTGTCTCTCTTGTGAGAATTGCGGGATCTAAGGTTTTTGTGTGTGGGAGTAGGATAAAAATGCAAGAAATAATATGAGAGAAGGTGGGAATGGGAGTGGGTATTGCAGGGTGGGACAGGGGTGGGATTAAAACAGTAGTACTGTGCAGGGCTATATTGCAGACTGTGTCCTCTGGTATTGAGACCACAGCACTGGCTAGAAAAATACTCCATATATTGAGAAGCTGTCAAACAACCTACAGTGCTACCCAAGTCAGCACCAGACACAGTGCCTCCAAAACACAAGGACACTAAGGTTAAGCTGAAATAGTCATTGGTATCAACTTCCACAGCCAGCAAAGAAGGGCACATGGAATGCACTTTGGTACTGTCTCTAGTACCACCTGATATACTAACTTCTGAGGATCTTTATCCAGAGTCCATACTCCTTTTCCACAAGGATCTTTGGATCCTGGAAGAACCCGAGTCACTGTTGCTCCAGGATACCAAGAGACACTCCATGACAGTATTAACTTATTTCTCAGAATTGGTGTACTTTCTGGTACTGACATAGTTATTGGTTACACACAAACCTGTTGAGGTTACCGAGAGGAGCTGCCACCCAGTACCGATGTTCTCCAGTACCATTTCACCAGTCGACCAAGACTAGATCTCTGGTACCAATATGGGTACCAATATGGTTACCAATGTAATGTGGTATGTCTCCCTCACCATCATTGCTGATGATTTCCCTTCTGACTTGGAGTCTTCCTACTGGACTTCGGTGGTTCAAAAAGAAGTGGAGTGGTGGTGGTTCCATCCCCCTCTATATACTCTTGTACTGGAGCATGAGGATATTTAGCACACATTCTGCCGACACTGCTGACAAAAATCTATGCGTGGGCTTGCGCACAGCCCAAAGTGATACACCTATAGGGGGACAGATATTGAAGAATGCCAGTTACTGTACAAGGTAATTAACTGCTTCTTTAATTTCCTAGCCAGCTCTGCCTAAAACAGCCTCATGGGATGATGAGAGAACAAAGGTGTCACTTAGCTCTGCTTGGCTGCACCCAAGGATTAGGATTTATACCATAGTTTTATTTGTCATTGTAAACTACGATGCGGGTGCTTAGTCTAAAATCTGTACACACACAACACAAATATTTAGGTATATTTGTGTTTGTGTATCCTTTTGTGTGTCTATATATTCCATACAAAAAACTACATGAAAAGAATGTTAAGGTTGTAAAGTCAAGCATTTAAAAGTTAGGAAACACCAAAAGTTAGGAAATGCCAGTGTTTAGGTTGCCTGTGCAACCTTAATTTGACACCCTTCTGCATATGCCTTATGGCAATCCTTGATAGTACAAAATATTATGTTCATATGCAATTTTTCCCACAGGATGCCTGCCTTATTCAATGCACAGGATGGATGATGTTCATTATTTTGTTTTATCCTCATTATTCCGTATGTGGTCTTGTGCTTTATTGCACATGATCCAGAGGAAGGGATTCTGCAGGAAAAAAAACAGTGATCATGTAATTAAAGATTGTAGTAATGCATATGCAGAGAGGGACTGAATTAAGATTGCACAGGAAACCTTAAATGTGGTGTTTCCTGACTTTTGGGTGCTTAACACAGGAACCTTACATTTCTTTTAACATAGTCTTTAGTGTGTTGTTTTCCTAGGTTTTATAAAACAAACTGAGAAAACAAATTCTGTCATGTGGAACCTTATTAACTTCCAAATGGCTTATGATCAGAGTTCAAACCTTTAATTTCGTAGTACAGACCTCTGCCACTTGCTTTAACAGAGTAACTGATTGTAGCAGTTGGATGTCTTCCTCTACCTTGGCTGGCCACTAGAGATGAGGCATACCTTTTGCCTGTGGCTATTTGCTGACAGCAGAGGCATGTTGAGACTCAGGAATCTTGGGTTCTGTTCCGGGTTCTGAGGAAAGTGTGCTTTAGTGGCTACAGTCCTTTCTGTCCTCATCCCAGTGCCAGCCTCAGCCCCAGTCCCACCCCACCCTACCCTTTGGCTTCTTGTCCAAGTCTCTCCACTTGCTAAATCCATTAGAGTCCACTTGCTAAATCCATTAGACTCCATTAGAGTCAGGATGCATCTTCCTTCTATTTCACATTATCTAGGGGAGCACTGAGAAAATAGAGGAGTCAGTCTCCCTGCCATCCATTCCAATGCAGGTGGAATCTTCAGAGAATTTAGATGCCAAACTCAAACAAATCTCTACTGACCATTTATGAACTGAGATTTTCAGAGACTTACAACTTGGCCAAAGTTGGGCAGATTTTCACAGGAGCAGCAAAAAGCACACTCTTGATAACAAGATGACACTCGCACCTCCCCCCTCATGCCCCGCCACATTTAAAGCCCTTTCTCAGCATGGAGATGCTAGAGCTTCTCAGTGAAATGGCTGTATGAATTTAACATGGGAAAAACATATTTTTTCCCCTAAACTTGTTCTGATAAGCGGGCGAACCATTTTTGCTGAAACTTTCCAAACCAACGCAGCCTGAGGCAGATACCCAGCATAAAAAACTTCAGTCCAAATAGGTAAAACTGGAAAGTTATAAGCAATTGAAAACAATCTTATAATGGAAACTGATGTCTAGTCTTAACTTAAGTAATGGCATCTGCGCTGCTTATAATAGAAATATATACACATATAATACAATTCTTTAAGCACCATTGACATAAATTAACAAATAATCCTCACCCCAAAAGCTAACATAAGTAAAAATTCCTACAAAGTTCTTCATCTTCACACAATCTCTGACCCTGTTCAAAGCCCTTCCCTCTCTAAATACCACTATAAATAGAGTCAATAGAATTTGCTGCATGCCCTGAAAGTCAACGTGTGCTTGGTGTTTTGGACGAAGGGTATGTAATGAGTTTTTCTTGCTGGAATTAGACTTTTTTGTTAATATACTGCATATCTTAGATACAGAACATATTTGGTTTTTTTCCTGTGGCCATGTCTATACTACAAAATTATGTTCACCTAAGTTATGTTAGAAGGAACAAAATTTAAGTGAAGACCCATCCACAGCTAGGTAGACATCAGCTGCCTTTCGTTAACGTAATTGTGTAGTGTAGACCAGGCCTATGACTTATTGTTCAATGGATATAGTAGTGGATTGTAAAAAGAGAAAAATAAGACAGATGGAAAACTCAGTTAATGCCACTTTAACATTATTATTAAATATGAATTCTACTTGGGAAACTATATTGAAAAACAAACCTGTCTGCCTTTTCTATCAAAATGCTAAGTGTCAGGGAAGTAGGAGATTTGTTTTATTTTTTTAATTGAATAAAAAATATTAATTCCTGTTGATTGCAGTAAATACTGCCAATGACTTAGAGCTTCTAATTAGAACCTTAACTTGCAAAGTTACCTTTCCTAAATACACTTAACACATCTTTAAAATCTTTTCCTGCCAGGTATATTTAATATCAAAATTGAATAGGAACATTAGATGCAACCAATACCTGACCTACTTAAGTCATTGGTAGTTTTTGCTGTTCACTTCAGTGAATGAAGACTGGGGTCCCTTACATGTACTTTTCTGTTTCATTGAAAGAGGGCTAGTCTTGTTTAAGGAAGAAGTGAAATAGGAGTTAGGAAATCTGTAGGATGACCAGCTGTCCTGATTTTACAGGGACAGTCCCAATTTTTGGGTCTTTCTCTTATATAGGCTCCTATTACCCCCAAGCCCCTGCCCCAATTTTTCACACTTGCTGTCTGGTCAACCTAAGAAATCTGTATTCCATTTGTTTCTGTCCCATGGATTTCCTGTGTGACTGTAAGCAAGCCATTCAAGCCAACACGTTTAAGGTGCTAAGGTGACTAAAATTAGGCAGTTAAGTAACCTGATATTCAGAGGCACTGAGAATTGAAGCTAAGGAGAATTGCATTTTCTTATCAAGCCACTTACTTGATTCCCTAAATATGAATTTAGGTGCCCAACTCAAGGTTCTCAAGTTTGAAAATTTTAGTCACTATATATTTTTCAGTTCCCCACTGTAAAATGAAGATGATGCTGATGTCTTTCATGGGGGTGTGGAGTCTTAATTTACACTGCTCTACAGCCAAAATGCTTCTGAAATAAATGTAGTCAAACTTTACTAATTCTGGGTCACTGAAAACGAAAATGATGCTTAAAATTGTTGATTAGTTCTAGTTTTCAAGATATGCTATTGGGTCAGTATATATGACCCTTGACATGGGAATGGCGGAGGATAAGTGAGTTATAAAGGGAAGAGATCTCAATTTAAACCAGAAATGACTAAAATACATCTTTGACTGGATCTATGAATAAATCTATGACTGGGTTTGGACAGTACTTGCTTTTTAGGCAAAACAATGAATGATGCAATCTGAAGCTGGTATTGCGTCATACATGATATCAATTGCATCATGTTATTCCTAGAAGTCATGGATGATGCAATCATAACGAAGCTTACATCACTCTGCTGAACAAATTGCCCTATATCAGCTCTAGAAATCATACAGTGTCGTGCTCTCTTATTTGTCAGTGTTTGATTTTGCAAAGGGACACTTCTGTTTAGCCAAAGTGAGCAGAGCTGCCTCGTACTTGTGTGAACAGTGCAGATAACTTCTGCTATGTTTGTGGTGAAGTGACTTTTGCATCACAAAAGCGCAGTATAACCACCATGGTTAAGAAAGCCTATCACCTTTATTTTGGCTGCAAAATTGGAGATCTGGACAAGAGGTGGGACCCACACATATGCTGCAACACTTGTGCAACAAATCTTCGCCAGTGGTTGAACAGGAAAAGGAAATCTATGCCTTTTGCAGTGCCAATGATTTGGAGAGAGCCAACAGATCATACCAGCAATTGTTACTTCTGCATGGTGCCTCCAGTTGGGAAAGGTGTGTCAAAGAAGAAAAAGTGGACTGTGCATTATCCAAACATTCCATCAGCTAGACGCCCAATACCCCACGGAGAAGGACTGCCGGTTCCTGATGCACCAGAATCACTCTCACTTGAGTCAGATGAGGACGAGGAAGAGGATGAAACTTCTGGTCCTGAACCATCAATGTCACAGGACCCACATTTTCTCCAATCCTCCTCCTCTGAACCACACCTCATAACACAAGCTGAACTGAATGACCTTGTCAGGGATTTGGAACTACCCAAGAGTAAGGCAGAGCTGTTGGGCTCCACACTACAGCAGTGGAATCTCCTGGCAGGTGATGTTAGGGTTTCCATGTTCCGTGACCATCAAAAGGATCTTGTCCCATTCTTCTTCATGGAAGGTGATCTTGTAGCCTGCAACAACATCGATGGTGTGATGGCAGCCCTCAACATCGTTCACGATCCAGATGAATGGGGACTCTTCACTGATTCATCGAAGACGAGTCTTAAAGCTGTTTTGCTGCATAATGGCAATGTTTTGCCATCAATTCCAGTTGGTCATGCAGTCCATATGAAGGAAACCTATGACAACATGAAACAACTTTTGAGGTGCATAAACTATGATCAACATCAGTGGCAGCTTTGTGGCGATTTGAAGGTTGTTGCTCTCTTGCTTGGTCTGCAGACTGGATACACAAAGTACTGCTGTTTTCTCTGCGAATGGGATAGTCGTGCAAGAGATTCCCACTACATCAGGAAAGACTGGCCACTCCGACAGTCATTGGAGCCTGGGAGGAAAAGTGTTCAGCATCCACCACTTGTTGAATCAAGGAAGATTTTGTTACCACCCTTACACATCAAGCTGGGTCTGATGAAGAACTTTGTCAAGGCCATTGGCAACACACAAGCAGCTTTCAAGTACCTCCGTGGAAAATTTCCAAGGTTAAGTGAAGCTAAGATAAAGGAAGGTGTCTTTGTTGGTCCTCAGGTTCGTGAACTTCTTCGAGATGATGCATTTGACCATGCACTGCGTGGCAAGGAAAAGACGGCATGGAAAGCCTTCCAGTCAGTGGCAATACATTTTCTCGGAAACATCGAGGCAGACAACTACAGGTTGTTGGTGGAAAACCTCCTCAAGGCATATCAAAGCCTTGGTTGCAACATGTCACTAAAGATACATTTTTTGCACTCTCATCTAGATTTTTTTCCACCAAACTGCGGAGCAGTGAGCGACGAGCACGGTGAGCGATTTCACCAGGACATTGCAACAATGGAGAAACGCTATCAGGGCAAATGGAGCCCATCAATGCTTGCAGACTATTGCTGGACAGTGACAAGAGATGCTCCATTTAATGAATACAAGAGACAAGCCAAGAAGCGCCGAGTAGACACTGAATAGGACTAAACTATGTACATAATAGTTTTTTGCCTTTTGTTTCATAATACATTTTATTTATATAACCCTTTTGCTGATTTTTGAAGTGTTACATAAACAGGACAGGTGAAATGTTATCATGTAAAGCAACCATAAACACATGAAAAGACCTAGGTTTACAATTTATGATTAAAACTCTACTATCTACACAATATACATAGACATAAAATGTAAAAACTTAAATATCTTAGAAACAGTAGCCAATCAGTTGTTTTAATTGTCATATTTGAATTCAGCACATCAAAATACATAATAAATATCACATTTTATCTCTGAAGCAGATGACTTCTAAAAAGTTGTTGACCAGTGTTATCAATGCTTGTAAAGAGCTTTGAGCTTATCAGGTAAAATATGCTATGCCAGGGCAAAATATTTAATATTTTGTTACATATAGTAAATCAATATACATTTTCTTGGATTTTTTTCCTGCATGCTATGGTGTTTCCAAGGTGATAGAACTCACAGTTACTGATAGTGTAGTACTTGCAGAATAAGATGGACAAAATAGAGGGCCATTATTAATCCAATGTTCCATCTACAACAGCTGGGTGGCACAAATTTTTACAGCTTGGCACCTGCAACAGATGACAAGTCAAGTTCAGGTTCTTGAGTTCTGAAGAATTAGCTTTGTGGATTCTGGGCTTTGGTAACTAGATAAATAATAAAATAGCACCCACATCTTCTGTGATGGATCATTACAGTGTTCTCTGCAACCCAGGCTAATGGAGTTTCTCCTTCAGCTTTGGGGCAGAAGTTTGTGCTATTAATATTAAAAGTTGAATTCCTCTTGCCTCCACTCACTGGTATACATGAAGAACTCAGAAATGGCCATTGTATATCTGACTCTTGGAACATTATTTTTGTCCACATATATATTCATATATACAGTTCAAAACTTAAACTGACAAAATTCTCCATCTGGCATGATACTGTATCTCATGGCTTCCAAATGCAGAAGATAAGCATAGAAGGTAAATTTTCAGTTTAGTATGCAAAGAAAACAGATATGGAATGGAGCACTAATGGGAGTTGCATGCCAATTCCCTAGGCACAATTATGAAAATATACTCAAAAATGTTACTGCAGACTATTAATATTGTATCCGAGCAATAATATATCTTGCACTTCCCATTCAAAATCCCCACAGGCAATGAAGACATCCCTCAGCAAGTCAGCAATGCTTTTTATTGCCTGATAACACTCCTCTGAGCAAATTAACCTCTCCACAACCACTCTTTTCTCCATCTTATGGAGGAGATAAACACAGTACTACAAAGGTCATTATGAATTGCCACTATGATTGATGGTGTATAGTTCGGACCAAGGACATAGAGGAAGAATGGCGCTAACACCTATTGATTAAGGCACAATCTAGGATGTGGGAGACTCAGACTCAAGTCCTGGATTCACTGAGTTTTGCATTATTTATACACAGTAAAACAGCTTCAACAAGAGAGACTGAGAGCACCCCAACACAGAATACCCACTAGCCCAATCTCCTGAGAGGAGGGGGACCCAAGATCAAATCCCTTCTCCACATCAGGATGAAGGGGGCTTTGAATGCAGGTGTCCCATATTCCAGTGAACACCCTGAGCAAAAAGTTGTAAGGAGACCACCACCATCACCATGTCCTGTTGCTGCTACTGCTGCCATTTTGTGAATAACATCTAAGTCCTGAAAATTTTGGAGAAGACAAACTATTTGGCAAATTATTGTCAAATTCATGAATAGTTTTAGGTTAACCAAAACTACATATATAGCGAATAAACTATTTGTCTGAAAAATGTCACCCAGCTCTAGCAGTGACATGTAGCTCACACGTGCCAGATGGAAGACATGCTCACTAATGTGGATATGACAGAGTGATTTCCAGAAGTAATAATTCTTAGAGGCCTATCGATAAAGGCCTGTCAGTAATGAGACAAGTTCTCCCCTTCATCAGAATAATTAATGCAAAAGGGTGGAAACTTATTAATTATTAACTTTGGTAGAATTCTTCCATAGAGGCAACCATTAGTGGAGTTCTTTCATTGGAACATGGGTTGCGTTTGTTCTGTGCTGAAAAATACATTTAAAAAAGATTATAATGGCAATAGAGAAAACTAAAAGCACTGGGTGTGGCACACAATGAAGTTCTATTGTATAAAGTTTCATTTGATGTAATAGGTGGGTGCTAGCATTTTTAATGTAATAAATTAGCATTGGGGGCTTCCCACAAGAAGTAAGTGTGGAAGGTTGTGGGGAATATGTGAGTTTACTTGTACTTCCCATAACTGGAAGGAAGATTAGCCTTGTGGTTTGAGACTGAAAGGTCTGGAATCCATTTTGCGCCTTTACATTATGATCTTGGATGGTCACTTAACCTCTTTGGCTTCAGTAACTCCGAGGATTTGCCTAGATGGCGTGATAATGCACTCTATGGGGGTATGATTTTTAAAGTGCACTAACACATTGCACATTAATTGCTAGTGTGTTTTAATGTAGTGCTGTTTGAAACAGTACTATATTAAAATTCACTTGAGAACCTGTAGTTTACACAAGCAGGGTCTACACAGACCAATTATTGTGCAACACATTAGCGCACTTCAAAAATCACATCACCAATGTGTAGCCAAGCCCAAAGCTGAAATACTGGGCTCATAATATTCACTTTGAAGGGATATGGCCTAAGCCAGGGGTCTCCAAACTACAGCCCAGAGGCCAGATCCGGCCCGCGGCTTCAATTTGTCCGGCACTCCAGCTGAGCAGGCATGTGTAGAAGCCGCCGCTGCCCACCTCTCCCTGCCCCTGCACGTGAGCCGCTGCTGGCAGCCCCATGTGCGGAGGGCTGAGTGCCTCCACGGCAGTATCCAGAGGAATAAATGGAGGGGTGCGGCAGTGGCTGGAGAAGCGAAGAGGGGGTTGCATAATTTTGCATATATTTAATTTTTTCACAGTTGTTTCGGCCCGCAAAGCCCCTTCAGAAATCTAATGTGGACCTTGTCTCATAAAGTTTGGAGACCCCTGGCCTAAGCCATTAATGTTTGTGAAGTACTTTGAAATCCTTGGATGGGAGGTGCTGTAGAAGTGAAAAGTTTTATTATTATTACACAGTTATCCATTTGGATGCTTGTGCAAAAACACCAACTGAGCACCAGTTCTGCTGCCTTTCCTCACAAGGTACTACTCTGGCAATAATACAGATTCATTTTCTGAAATAATGTAAAAGGCTGTTTACAAGTCTGCAAGCAACATTCACTCTCTGCAACTGTTTCCATGGAATAGAATCAGCACTTAGATACCACAGCAACAGGTGCCCTAGAAATACCTGAGAGAAAGAGATGTTGCTATGGAAGCCATTCTATTTCTTGATGCACTCTCTGTCTTCCAACTTAGAAGAGCTAGGGAGTTTCAGCCAATCAAGCTGTTTTTTGGCTGAAATTCCTTTATGGCAAATACTGTAAATCAGAGCACAGCTTGAGTAGCTGGGAACTCCATGGGAACAGGGAGAAGGAATCCTCTCTCCCAAGCTGTGGGCTGGCTACTGAGCTGCTTTGCAGCCACTTACTGAAGGTCTGAGCTGCAGTAGCCAAACTTTAAAAGGAAAAAGATGGCATTGGATTGGCAATCTGGGTTCAAGCCTGATTCCACTATAGACTTCCTGCTTTCCCTTGGGAAAGTCATTTAATCTCTGTGCTTCAGTTCCCTATATGTAAAATGGGAAAATTAATATTTACTTTCTCCCACCCTGTCTATCTTGTCTTAGAGTGTAAGCCAGGGGTAGTCAATTTTTTTTTCAAGATCCAAGTTTCTTGGTAAAAGTATAGTCAAGGTCCAGACTTCAGAGAAAATAATAATAATAAAAAAACCCAGTAATTATAAGAAGTAAATCAGAAGATTTCAGAGTTTGTTCAAAAGCATCTGGTGGTCCAGATTTGACCTGTGGTCGCCTATTTACTACCTCTGCTGTAAGCTTTTCAGGGCAGAAATTCTCCTTTGCTGTATGTTTTGTATAGTATCTCACACAGTGGGTCCCTGCCATTGAGGCCCCTCAGAGCTACTGGAATATAAATAGTGGGTGGTGGGTAAAAGAAGTGGTGGATCTTCTCCTCTCCACCTCTACTCTTCCCCATAGGTGCGAGAAGTAGGAGTACTGGAGGTGCGGCAGCGTCAAGTGGTTTCCATCATATACAGGGTTTACAGTTTTGTTCACTGGCTCTCAGCACCTCCACTATCCAAATTGTTCCACCAACCCTGCTCCTTCCTAGCCTGTCCTCCTTCTGTCATCTATTTCACACGAGGCAATGGGCAGTGGGGAGCTGGAATCCTTGCTCCACAAGGGATATATACCTTTTGTGCATCCTCCTCAAATTCTGTCCTCTGGTACAATGGAACCCTCTGCAGCGATACAAGAGGGGTCAGGATTATTTTAGTACACTAGAATCTCTACTAGTTTTGTGGCCAGTTGAGGGGGAGAATAGAGTAAATCTGTGTCATTCATTGTGGGTTTGAGACTAGTCCATCTACAGGGCCTGATCTCTTCAGGAAGGTGTTAAATTCAGAGAAATTGATGGCACTCAGGGAATTGAGGATATTCAGCACCTTTCAGGAGGTGCACTGCAAACATCAGTTTTCAGAGATAATGGAATACGTTATAATTGCTGTTGTGTGACACAGTTCCATCATGGTGTGGACTTGGTAGGATGTGTGTGGTACGAGCTGGGTCAAACCTTTTTATGAGTTGAGTTAAAATCTAATTGAAATTGTTATCTGAAAGCATACTTCATATAAGATAGTTGTGAGACAGTTAAGGGGCCTCACCTAAAACAAGGCCCAATAGAGTCTGCCCAGGAGTTTTGATTTGTGTGGATGGAGGTTTTTTTGCTGAACATTGTTTTTTTGAGTGGGAGACGGAGGGCAGAGAATGGGTAGTATGTGAGAGAATGCAGAACACAGAAAACTGGGAAGGACTCAGAGCAATACAGCTAGCCAGGTCAAGCAGCTGAATGTATGGTGTCTGACCCTGGAAGAAACCTGGGGAGAGGTTTTTGGGTTGGGGTACAGGCAAAAAGAGTGTTCTTAGTGTTGTGAGCGAAAGAAGCTGTTTCTTGCCATTTGAGTCCTTGTGCGTTCAGAGAGACAGGCCTTTGTAAATATTTTATAAACAAACAAAGCTGAATTAAAGAAATACCTGACTATCACCAATTTCTGTTTCCAAGTGGAATATCCCCAGAACCCCAAATATTGATTAGCTGCAAGGGCCAAAAGATGTAACAGTGTTATCTACAGAAATGGCTGGCAACATTTATGGAGAAACTATGGTGATGTGTATGTCAGGTGGACCCTATCATTAATTAACTAGACCATAGGGAATTGAATTAAAATTTAATTTCTTTGTGTCCTTTCAAATAAAACTTGGCTTCACCAATTAACCAATTTTAAGAATACTGAGTATAGTCGTACACAATTCACTGTTAATGCCAGGCCAAAGGTTGATAGCTTTTGCTAAGAATATAAATGAAGGGGACTGGGGGAGGACAGTGCATATTACTACAGAGAATATTACTACAAACTGGTTAACAGTTTATAATGTTTTGTGTGCTGTTAAGGAGCTTGGCAGAGCACAAATGTTACCATATAATGAACACTTAGTGGCACTGAATTAATGACGTTTTAATATAGTTAACAAAGTACTAATTCTGCAAATATAAAATGGTGATTTTCAAGGGCAAACGTATGACCTATGACTATGTATTTTCTGTTGATTCAGTTCAGGATTCCAAAGGCAGAGTAGGTACAGAATGTACCATATGTACAATTACTTCTGTCAGTCAGCTACAAGTGGACAATTTCTACATCTCATTGTACGAAAATATGTGAGATATCGTCTTGTATATCCATGCTACCCAGTAAGGCTGCCTAAATGAGTTGTCTGTGCTGCAGCAGCAGCAGCAGAGAAAACACATTTTAATGGCAATTTTAATCCCCTGCTGTGAGAAAGTAGCTGTAGTGGCACCTTAGTAGTGGGTCTTAGACTCTTACGATATAGCCCATTATTAGTAGTGCCAAAACTGTGATAGCATCTTTCAATGCTATATTAGGCCTCCAAGAGGAATCTGCTAAGAAACAAAGAACAGGAGAGAGATTGTGACCAATACTGAGCCCATATCTTGCCATGATGAAGGTGTATGCTAGAGATGTAAAATATTAACTGATTAGGAGCAGTCTTACCAGTTAACTGGTGTTAACCATTAACACCGCATTACCTGGCCTGCTGACCGGAATTGCACCGCTCAACCAGAGCAGTACCACCTGGCAAGAGCTGCCCCAGCTGCAGCTGCTTAACCATTTAAACAAAATATTTTTAATTGTTTAAATGGTTAACTTTTTAAATGGTATTTACATCCATAGTGTATACCTAAGTAACAAAGAGTCCTGTGGCACCTTAAAGACTAACTAAAGTATTAGAGCATAAGCTTTCGTGGGCTAATACCCACTTCGTCGGATGCATGCAGTGGAAGTATTCACTGCATGGATAGTGAAAGGGGCAGGTATAAATAGGTAGGCAAGAATCAGGTTGGAGATGACAGGGTTAGTCCAATGAGGCTGAACCAGCTTGTTATCTCTAATCAGGAAGGGTGAGGTATTCCTCTAGCAGCTGAACTGGAGGTGTTGAACAGCAAGAGAAGAGAAACTGTTCTTGTAGTTAGCTAGCCATTCATAATCCCTATTCAGTTCTGAGCTGATTGTATCAAATTTGCAAATGAATTGCAGCTCTGCAATTTCTCTTTGCAGTCTGGTATTAAAGTTTTTTTGCTGCAGTACAGTGACTTTTAAATCTGTAATTGTGTGTTCAGGGAGATTGAAGTGTTCTACAGGTTTTTGTATATTGCCATTCCTGATATCCGATTTGTGTCCATTTATCCTTTTTCGTAGGGACTGTCCAGTTTGGCCGATGTACATGGCAGAGGGACATTGCTGGCACATAATGGCATATATTACATTGGTAGATGTGCAGGTGAATGAATCAGTGATGATGTGGCTGATCTGGTTAGGTCTGATCTGGTTAGTGTATACCTGTAGTTATTTACTATCATCCATTTCAGTTACATGTTTTCCCATAATTACATCTTTTTATAATGCCTTTATGCATCTTTGAGTATATAAAATCTATGCACACCTTTTAGGGAGAAGGGAAAAAAGCCTAGAATCCAACACCAATGAACAAAGTTTAAAATAAGCAGTCTGTTAAGATCAATTTGCAGAAAACAATCAGGACTGATTTCTGTGTTGCAGGCATATGAATATCACAGGGCCAAATTCTTACAAATACAGAGCAAGTTATGTAACTCTCCTTCGAAATGGAAGTGTGCCTCGATTTTGACTCTCTGCAGTAGTCCACGCTGTGTAGTCTGTACTTACTAAGAAAACTAATGATTTATATGGAAGCTGTGAACAGTGGCTGTTGTTGTGTCAGGGTCACAGGTGCGTTCACTTGTGAACTGTGGCCCCTAGCAGCAGGCCATACTCCAGGCAAACTTTTTGGCCCAAGGACCACATTGGGGTTGCAGAATTGTATGGAGGACCAGGTAGGGAAGACTGCGCCTCCCCAAACAGCCTGTCCCCACCCCTTATCTGACCCCCTCCCACTTCCTGCCCCCCTCAGAACCACAACCAATCCCCCCTGCTCCTTGTCCCCTGACCGCTCCCTCTCAAGACCCCCTGCCCTAACTGGCCCCTTAGGACTCCATCCCCTATCTAAACCCCCTCGTCCCCTGACTGCCCTGACACCTATCCACACCCCTGGGACTCCCTCGCCCTATCCAACCCCCTATTCCCCATCCCTTGACCACCACCCTGGAACCTCTGCCCCAACCAACTGCTCCCTGGGACTCCCTGCCTCTTATCCAACCCCCAGGCCCTGGCCCCCTTACCATACTGCTCATAGCAGTGTGTCTGGCAACTGTGTGGCCTGCCAGAGCCAGCCACGCCACAGCCAGGAGCAATGGGCCAGAGTGCTGCCTGTGTGGTGCTCTGAGGCTGCTGGGCAGGAGGGACAGTGGGGGAGGGGCTGGCTGAGCCTCCCCAGCCAGGAGCTCAGGGGCCAGGCAGGAGGGGCCCACAGGCCATAGTTTGCCCACCCCTAGTCTAAACTATAAAAGATTACATCGGTCTACCTATGTTGCTCAAGGGTGTGAAAAATCCACATTCCTGAGCAACACAATTTTACCTACCTCAGCTCCGGTATAGACCGCTCGATGTCAACAGGAGAGCTAGCGAGAGTCAGTGCCTGGTCTTGGACTGTCCAGTGTCTTGCATTTTCAAAATTATCCTGGTGAAATCAGAATTTCTGGTGACCTCATGTCTTGTGGCACTCCAGTGGTGGCAGATCTATCTCTGATACCCATCACCGTTGTGCTTGGATGTGTGCTTTTTGCTGTTCTGAAAATACTGCAAAAATATTTCAAAAGTTAAGATAGATCAGAGCCTGAAGCCAGGCAGGAATCTGGATCAGAGCTGTAGGAATACATACACCAGACTGCACAAGGAAATAACCCACAATCAAAAGGAGCATTTGCACTCTGAGTGCATTTGGGAGAGGAGTCTAATCCTATTTACTGTTTTTAAGGCAACAAGATACCTTTTTAAAATCTTCTTCTGTTTTCAGTGCCTCAGGCACCACCGCTCTATATCTTACCATATGGTTATGAATATTGTGCAAGCAATGTTGTGCAAATAGCAGAAATTACAGTGCAAGAGCTGCATTTATATAAAGCAATGCTTGAATGAATTTAGCTCATGTAGTGCAAGTAGCAGTATTTTCTAAGGCAGCGTTTCTCAAATGCGGCCACAGCCTCCTGGGAAGTGATTGTGCAGGGGGAGAAGTGGCAGGGAGACAAAGCAGTGGTCCCTCCCCGAGGGCCACCGTTTATTTGTGTCTCTAGTCTGTTTAGGTCCTGTAAAGAAGAGAGACAACTGTACTTTATTTTTATTGAGTCTGCAAAAAGATTCAATAAATTACAATGATTTGGACATGTGTATGTGCATATATATTTGTTTTTCCTAAAGTTAATTAAGTATTTTAGGAACAATTATCAGCATGGCCACCAGCAAGAGTTGGTGACCACACTTTGAGGCCACCAAAAAATTTATTGTGAGAACCCCTGTTCTAAGGCTAACTTGTGTATTATGTGCTTCTTTCCAGTAAAGTGACTTTTAAATCATAATAGGATAGGGTGATATCATGAAATTGTCCCCTCCAGTAGTGGGCCTTTCTGAAGCACAGGTGACAATTTTGCCATCTTTGTAGTGGGTTTGTGATGTGGACAGTAGAGTACTACACTCAGTTTTACCTGTGACCTAAAGGATAATTTGGACACACATCACTTTTTACTCCACTGGGACTGAATATTACCATTTTATTATCTCAAGTCCTCTGGCCTTTGGAAGTTGCTTCTTCCTGTAGAAGCCCAAGTGTGATGCCTTTTAATGTGTGCTGTGAGGCCCTTTTATTCTCCCTTCCCATAAAGAGATGGGTGGTAGATAGGGATGAGTAAGTTATGTGACACTCAGGATTTTGTGGTGAAGTCAATTTATTTAGATTTTCATTGGGCTATTTGATTTGGGAGAGTGCCATAGAGTCCTGTGGCACCTTAAAGACTAACTAAAGTTTTAGAGCATAAGCTTTCATGGGCTAATACCCACTTCGTCGGATGCATGCAGTGGAAGTATCCAGGAGCAGGTATAAATAGATAGGCAAGAACCAGGTGGGAGATAACAGGGTTAGTCTAATGAGGCTGAACCAGCTTGTCATCTCTAATCAGGGAGGGTGAGGTATTCCTCTAGCAGCTGAACTGGAGGTGCGAACAGCGAGAGAAGAGAAGCTGGTTTTGTAGTTAGCTAGCCACTCGTAATCTTTGTTCAATCCTTGATTGATAGTATCAAATTTGCAAATGAATTGCAGCTCTGCATCCCTCTTTGCAGTCTGGACTTGAAGTTTTTTTGCTGTAAAATGCTGACCTTTAAATCTTTTATGGTGTGTCCAGCGAGGTTGAAGTGTTCTCCTACAGGTTTTTGTAAATTGCCAATCCTGATATCTGATTTGTGTCCATTTATCCTTTTTCGTAGGGACTGTCCAGTTTGGCCAATGTGCATAGCAGAGGGATATTGCTGGCACATAATGGCGTATATTACATTGGTAGATGTGCAGATGAATGAACCAGTGATGGTGTGGCTGATCTGGTTTGGTCCTGTGATGGTGTTGCTGGTGTAGATGTGTGGGCAGAGTTGGCATCGAGGTTTGTTGCATGGATTGGTTCCTGAGTTAGAGTTATTATGGTGCGGTGTGCTGTTGCTGGTGAGAATATGCTTGAGGTTGGCGGATTATCTGTAGGCCAGGACTGGCCTGCCTCCCAAAGCCTGTGAAAGTGAGGGATTGTTGTCCAGGATGGGTTGTAGATCACTGATGATGCATTGTAGAGGCTTCAGCTGAGGACTGTAGGGGATGGCTAGTGGTGTTCTGTTGTTTTCTTTCTTGGGCTTGTCTTGCAGCAGCAGGCTTCTGGGTACACGTCTGGCTCTGTTGATCTGTGTCCTTATTTCCTTGTGTGGGTATTGTAGTTTTGAGAAAGCTTGGTGGAGATCTTGTAGGTGTTGGTCTCTGAGGGGTTGGAGCAAATACGATTGTACCTCAGTGCTTGGCTGTAGACAATGGATCGTGTGGTGTGCCCGGGATGGAAGCTGGTGGCATGAAGGTAGGCATAGCTGTCGGTAGGTTTTCGGTATAGGGTGGTGTTGATGTGGCCGTCATTAATTTGCACCATGGTGTCCAGGAAGTGGACCTCCCGTGTAGACTGGTCCAGACTGAGGTGGATGGTGGGGTGGAAGCTGTTGAATTCTTCCAGAGTTTCTTTCCCATGGGTCCAGATGATGAAGATATCATCAATGTAGCGTAGATAAAGAAGGGGCCTGAGTGAACAAGAGTTGAGGAAGCATTGTTCCAGGTCAGCCATAAAGATGTTGGCATACTATGGGGCCATGCGGGAGCCCATAGCGGTGCCACTGGTCTGGAGGTATATATTGTCACCAAATTTGAAATAATTGTGTGTGAGGATAAAGTCACAGAGCTCAGCAACCACTTGTGCTGTGGCATCATCAGGGACCATTATTCCTTGATTAAGGAATAAGCTGTCAGGAATAGTATCCCTGATGATGCCATAGCACAAGTGGCACCAATACCAATACACACCAATAAAAAAAGTGTTGTTTTTTAAGAAGTGCATATTTAATCTGATAGTACTTATCAGTTGGATGAGACACATAACTTCTGACAGAAGTAGATTTTATGCTTTGCACGCCAGCAATTGTTATGAAAACAACTTGAATTTTTTCCACTGTAAATAATTAAGTTAGGAAGTGTATAATTGTGTGTGTGTGTGTGTGTGTAACTTCCAAATGCATGAGAATTCAACAGAAAGGACTGTTTTGTGAGATGAAAAGATGCTGAGCCAAGCAGGACTGAATGGACTCACTGGATTAACTTAGTTCAGCACATGGAGCAGATGCTAAACAACAAAAGGGTTTGAAATGGGCAAGAGAAAAAATAAGCAGATAAACAAGGCTCAGGAGAGGCAGTGTGAGGCATTTCATTTGAACAAAATCTGGGAAACACATGTCTTAAATGTATAGGTTGAATTCCCCTTGATGTGGAAGTGATTTACAGATGCTGACAGCACATTCCTTCCTGAAGCAAAAATAACACTAGTTTCTTTGATAGCAATGTGTCTGCCTCATACAAGTCTTTTTCCACTTCATAAAGAGCATTAATTGTCATTGCAGTCCATGGCCCAGTTCTTTGCTCAGGAGCACAGGCACTGTCTGCCTCTATAAATTCATCTACAGATTAAGTTGCACTCAGGTAGCAATTGCTGTTCAGCAGTCCTTCTCTAATATTTCCCCTCTTGGCTTGGAAGTTTGTTTATAACAACGAAGGGGAAAAAAGCCAGAAAAAGAAAAAAAGTCAGATGCACATAGTTGGTTGACAACATTATACAAAGAACTAATCTTAGTGTGAAATTTAGCCCATGGTGGAGGGACTATGCAAAGTGTTCTGCACCATGCAAATTTCATTTAAACTACACCTTTGGAGACATATCATTATGGTCAGTGATCCAGTGAACTGGCCAGTGGACTGGGTTATATTCCTGGCTCTGCTGCTAACCTTGGGAAAATTATTTCCCCTCTTTGTACACCCCTCACACCATTTGTCTGAGAGCACAACATTCTGAGCTCTCAGGGGCCCAGACTATATCTTATTGTGCTTCCAAATAGTACCAGTGGAATAGGTTCCTAATGTTGGAGTCCTGAGCGTTGTTAGTACAAATAATATGGGGCCAGATTTTGGTGGTATGGATTTTGCGGAAATGCAGTTCTGCTGTGAAGAGAGAAGGTTAAACTGGTACCTTCATATTCAACAGCTCTATCTCCTGTTTCTCTTCAGTCACATTTGGTTACTTTACAGATTGAAATACATATTTTAATGCCTTTTACATCCCTTATCATTATAAAACCAATACAGGTACAGGTGAGTGAACTGGAGTCATTTTCATCTTGTGCATCATCAGCAGAACTGCTTACAAATTTCCAGTCAGTACTTCACTGAAAGCAATGGAATTTCACAGATGTCTGTGAGGAGGAGCATTTGAAGACCGTGGTCACTGTAAAGCAGAGGTGGGCAAACTACAGCCCGTGCGCCACATCCAGCCCATGGGACCGTCCTGCCTGGACTCTGAGCTCCCAGCTGGGGAGGCAAGGCCTGGCTCCTACCACTCCCAATCTCAGCATACTGCCAACACCTCTGGCCCACTGCTCCCGCTAGGGAGCGTGGTGGCGTGGCTGGCTCTGGCTGGGCGGTGAGCTACTGCTGCTCTGATCAGCATGGTAAGGGGGGGTGTTGGATAAGGGCCAGGGGGGTCCAAGGGGCAGTTGGATGGGGCAGGGTGGTCAGGGGACAAGGAGTGTGAGGGGGTGTTGGATGAGTTGGGGGTTTTGAAAGGGATGGATAGGAAGCAGGGGCCAGACTGTATGGGGAGGCACAGCCTTCCCTACCGTGCCCTTCATATAGTTCTGCAACCCTAATGTGGTCCTCTGGCCAAAAAGTTTACCCACCCCTGCTATAAAGGCATCATATAAAGAAATGGAGTTGCAAAGTTGCATAGTAGGGTTACCAACTTTCTAATCACACAAAACTGAACACCCCTGTCCTGCTCCTTCCCTGAGGCCTGACCCTGCCTCAGGGACCCTGCCCCCCACTTGCTCCATCCCCCCTCCCTCTGTCCCTTGCTGTCCCCCACCCTCACTCACTTTCACTGGGCTAGGGGCTCCAGCTGTGAAGTATGAGCTCTGGGGTGGGACTGGGGATGAGGGGCTTGGAGTGCAGGAGGGGGTGCAGGCTCCAGTTGGGGGTAAGGGTTTTGAGGTCCTGGAGGGGCTCCAGGCTGGGGTAGGAGGTTGGTGGGGGGGGGGTGAGGGCTTCAGCTGGGGGTGTAGGCTCTGCAGTGGGGCTGGGGGATGAGGGGTTTGGGGTGCAGGAGAGGGCTCAGCCCTGGGGCAGGGGCTTGAGGTGTGAGGTGGGGTACAGGCTCTGAGTGGGAGTTTGGGTACAAGAGGGGACTCTGGGCTGGGGCAAGAGGTTGAGATGCAGGAAGTGGGTTGTGGTTCCCGGCCAATGGGAGCTGCAGATGCAGCACTTGTGGTGGGGGCAGCGCATGGTGCCTCCCTGGCCATCCACGCGCCTAGGGGCCACAGGGACCAGGCAGCTGCTTTGAGAAGTGGGATGGAGCCAGGGAGCCTGCCTTAGCCCCAGATCCCTGCTGCATTGCCGCCTGGACTTTATGGCCCTGATGGCAATGCTGACCAGAGCCACTAGAATCCCTTTTCGACTGGGTGTTCTTGTCAAAAACTGGATGCCTGATGACCCTAATGCATAGCTAACCTGTAGGACTTCTATTGGCAATAATGTGTATGGTGGAGAGAAGCCCACTTGATTGTCAGATTTCAGGGCAGTCAGTGAGAAACTTTGTATTTGTTAGCAGCTTCAGTGGACTTAATACAGAGAAATCTTAAACATGGAACCAATAATGCTATTTATGCAGAATCTTTTTTCAGAACAGAACCTCCTTTACAGTGGTGCAGAGGACCTTGTGTGAGGGGCTGTATGTAGCATGTTTTCATCTAGTTCTCTCAAAATATCATTGATTTCCAAAGTAGAAAAAAGTTAAGAAATCTAATGTTCTGCAGGAAATTGGCTTCCTCAGGTGATCAGTAACACAATGTGTTTCAGAACCTTGCTGATATTTAAAGGATGATTTTGTGATAGTGCACCCCATAAGGCTTTAGGGAGTTACATTTACAAGTATATTTATGATATAACTGCAATACATTTTATGCTACATGTGCCATGTAACATTTCTGTAAAGGTTATAATCTAATGAATCTATTCCTCCTATTTGTATGCATGTATCATTTTTGTGTTCAAAGTTTGAATATTGGCTGTATTTGCTTGATTTCTAAGTAGCCTTAAAAAAAGTATTTGGTCAGCTTTGAGAAAAAAATATTCTCAGTAAGTGCCCAGTCAAGAAACAATTAAGCCAACAATGAACATGGAGACACCAATCCACCTCTGAGCTTTCCAGGAATGTGGCTTGGCTGGTAAGGAACTCAGTCATGCATGGACATGCAACTTGCTTATGTGACTCCAAAACCCCATTCTTGAAGCTGGGGAGGGAAGGGGTGTTCACCCACAAGGGAGAGTCTCTTTAAACCCCTGGGAGACCTCTCCAATTGGTCTTCAGCTGGCTTGAGAGCCTCTTCACCCCCAAGGATATCTGAAAGAAACTGGAACAAAAGACAGTGACTACAGGTAATGTGAGTGATTGCTGGACCCAGACTAGAGGGAGACTGGTCTGTAAAAGGAAGCTCACTGCAGCATCTGAGGGTGAGGTTTTATCTGTAATAGAGATAGATTTGCATATTTTATTTTACTTGGTAATTCACTTTGTTCTGTCTGTTACCACTTGGAATCATGTAAGTCCTACTTTCTGTATTTAATAAATCACTTTTGACTTACTAATTAACCTGGAGTATTAGTACCTGGGGAGGGCAAACAGCTTTGCATCTCTCTAAGTGTTAGATGGCAAACAATCTGAGTTTACTCTGTATAAGATTTATACAGGGTAAAATGGCTTTATTTGGGGTTTGGACCCCATTAGGAGTTGAGCATCTGTATTTTAAAGATGGGAACACTTCCTAACCTCTTTTCAGTTGAGCCTACAGTTGTTGGGAGACATGGTTCAGACCTGGGTCTGGGTTTGCAGCAGGCTAGTGAGTCTGACTCAAACCAGGCAGGACTCTGGAGTCCTAAGCTGGCAAGGGCAAGGAAACAGGGGCAGTAGTAGTCTTGGCACATCAGATGGCAGCCCCAAGGGGGTTTGTACAAACATCTGTGACAGGTTGGATCACAATCTCTTTGTACATCTGTTAAATCTGATATTGCACATCTGATTGAGTTTGTGTGGCGCTGCACCAGTGTTAAGTGGGGACAGAATGAGGTTGAAGGTTGCACCCTTATTTTTGAATTTTCTGGCTTGCTGTCCTTTGACTCGAATTGAATTTTGACAATATTGTCATCTCAGAGAGGCTTACAAAGCATATTTACCACTAGGAACAAAATGGGTGCACTAGAGCAGTTCTAGGTCCTTGCGACTATTAAAAACCAGGGTTACTCTCTACTTGCCTCCCCTCCCCCAGCACATAGTTAACTTGTGGAACAGTTCATACATTGTTATTTGCAAAAGCTTTCAAATTAGGTTAAGCCACCTCCTATAATATAATTAAAATGAGATAGATACATTTATCACTTTTTACTTATTAGTCTGGAGTATTAGTACCTGGAAGGGGGGCAAACAGCTGTGCTTATCTCTCAGTGTTATAGCAGGCAGAAAATCTAGAAGTTTACTCTGTATAAGCTTCATACAGGGTAAAATGGATTTATTTGGGATTTGGACATGGGGTTGTCAATATGCACTATGTAATTGACACAGTGCTTTGGACTCTTGTGTAACCATAAATGATAATTACACATGTTCATTGCAATACAAATCTTTGCATAGCCATAGAAAAATGAGCAGTACCTTCATACTACATATTTAAAACCTCCTTGTCTGGTGGTTTTCATTTTTTTAAAATTGAAAGTTACCAATAGAGACTAGGCTGTACTAACAAATAGCTTGACAAATTCCTTTAATTTAAAATGTATATAACATTGGAATGCATAATCTGAACTCATAACCCCTCCAAATCAGCAACCTTCTTTTCATTAATCAAGCCAAGATTCCTTTTTCTAGCTCTTAAGATACACACTAAGATATACACTTTTGTATGTCAGTTTCAGCCCTGAATGAAGTTTTATTTATTAAAACTCATTAAAAACAGCTTTAAAATAAAACCACTGAAAATCAGCTTGTGTGTCGCCTACCCCTACTCTAAACAGTAACAAAGAAAATTGTCATATCAAATAGATTCCGTCTGGCCTCTGTACAAAAAAAAAGTCATGAGCATAACCCTTTATATATGAATATATCCGTCTCTGTCAATTCCCCACCCCCGTTATCACAACTGCATTTAACTTTTCAAAAAAAAAATTAAGTTTAGGAAAAAAAGAGTACATGTAGTTGACAAACTGGTTATGTCAAGATGGAAATCAAGGCACAGGTTGGTAAGTTTTAAGGGAATTATTTAAACATGTCCTAGAATGTATTGTATACTGCAAAGGTAGCATGGCATTTATCAATATATGAAGGTACTTTTATGGTCCTACGCACCATAATATCTGTGCAGAACTACCAATAATTTCTGTTGTATTGATTTACTACTAAAAATCACATACAAGAAATGATGGCAAAATGGGAAGCTTAGTTTGTTTCAGTTAATTTCCCCCTCTCAAAACTCCATTAAGCATGTGTACAATTCTCTTCAGCATAAGCTGCATCTCAGACATTTCTAAAAGATTTACAAAGACAATGCTCATGTAATTGTGTGTACATGGACAGAACAAGGCACTAAGATTTATTTTAATTGAAACAGGTGCTGCCAAGTAGATTTTGCGGTACAGTAGAATGGTTATATGGACAGGAAAGAGCATATTGATAATTCTAGAAAAGAATGATTGGAAGAGGAGTGATCTACTGTTCTAGAATCTCTGAACCAGACTTCCTGACTTCTGTTTCCATCTCTGAATTTGGGTAAATTACTTAATCTGCCTCAGTTTCCTCAGCTGCACACTGAGAATATTTTGTATTTTTCTCCCTGAAAGAGATGTAGGTATTAAGTCAATATTTGAAGAATGCTTATGGTGAAGAAGATGCTAGGTAAGTACTAAGTATTATTAAAAAGGGCATGAATGAAAAGTTTAAGATAAAATGTAGTTATGAGAAAAAGCAGGTGCCGAAAGGTATGCAAATTACAGCTTCCCTGAAAATAAAGGGAGGTGACGACTATGCTGCCAGCCAAGACTAGGGTGACCAGATGTCCCAATTTTATAGGGACAGTCCCAATTTTGAGGCCTTTTATACAAGCCCCTATTACCCCCATGCCCTGTCCCATTTTTTTTCTCCCACCCTCATGCTATCTGGTCACCCTATATCAAACTAATATGTATTCAAGCATTGGTGTTCGCCCCAGGACAACTGAAATATTTCTGTAATGATGAAATGTCCTGGAGCAATGGCTCCAAATATTTGGTATAATTTCATTTTTTTTGAAAGAGTTGGGCATTCATGTTCCTGTTTTCCAACAGATTTCCTCGGCTAAAATATAAATCAACCATATATTCTGCATACATGTGAGAAAATGATTCTGTAATCCTTTATTTTTAAATCTCTAGCTAACTACAGTCCTGATCCTTCAAACTCTTAAAAAACACAAGTGACTTTGTGCTTGAGTAGTCTTACTGAAATTAATGGGATTACTCTGTACATAAAGTTACTCATGTAACAGTTTGCAGGATATTAGCGCCTTATTTTTAGATTATGTTTAATGATTTGGGGACTCTGTTTGTACAACTTATACATTCTGATTGATATTGTAAAATTGTTGCTATGAAAGTTGCTGCAACACTGAATCTCCCTCCATAAGTGTGGAATCCACTATGACCAGACAAAGGCTGCATCACATTTTCTTAATAAGACCACAGATAGTGAAGAGTGGTCAGTCTTAATGATTGTACTCTGACCACACAATAGTTATGCTAAGGAGAGTGCCTGAGATGGGAAACGAGTTCAGCCAAGTTGATCTGCAGGGATAGGGAAAAGGAGTTGGACAGTGTCAATTCTCCTGTCACTCTGTCCTGCTAGAGCAGGAGGTTATCAAAAAAAGGACTAACGGGGGAAGGTTCAGAAAAAGACACACAACAAGTTTGGTCAGGAGAGGGGAAGGGATGGACTGGCCAATGTCTTGGAAGGCTCCATATTTCAGAACCCAACTCAAGCACTGAGAACAGAAGGACCCTGGATGGCTCCAGATGGCCTTGAGCCCAGCCTAAAAGATTGCTCTGAAGTGGTGAGGAAAGTGAGGCAGGGACACTTGTGCAGAGTTTTACTCTTGCATGAATTTTGGTATTTTTCATGCTGTTAAAGTGCAATGGTGGTTTAGATTCTTGTGCAAAATCTGTGTTTCTGCTAAGTGTTTATACCTTCCAGGTATTCCCTTGAAGAGGTAAGCCAGAAGTCTCACATCTTTAGATGGAGTTCTGGGAAAGGGTATGTTTAAAAGCTATGATGGGAGCCTGAGGGACCAGGTAGGATGGGAGCCTGAGGGACCAGGTAGGATGGGAGCCTGAGGGACCAGGATTTGTTTCAGGGATTGATCAGTGGGCTGCATAGAATAAGCTCTCAAGAGGGGAGGGAGGTGGGGGAACCAGACCAACAATTTGCATGTAGAGTGTGCGCCCAGGGATCCACCCCCCCCCACCCCTTTAGGGGCAGTAACTGGATTCCTTTCAGACTCTGGAAGCTTAAAATTAGGGCTGTTGATTAATTGCAGTTAGCTCATACAATTAACTCAAAATTACTTATTAAAAATGCAATTAGTTTTAATCTCACTGTTAAACAATAAAATACCAATTGAAACTTAATATTTTGGGTGTTTTTCTACATTTTCAAGTGTATTGATTTCAATTACAATGCACAATACAAAGTATACAGTACTCACTGATTTATTACAAATATTTGCATTGTAAAAATGATATAGTATTTCAATTCACAAGTTCTGTAGTGCAATCTTTGTCATGAAAGTACAATTTACAAATGTTGATTTTTTTTGGTTTACACAACTACATTAAAAAAACACAACATTTTTAGAGCTTACAGGTCCTATTCCTACTTCTTATTCACCCAATCACTAAGAAAAATCAGTTTGTTTATATTTACACCATTCCAGAGAACATGCTTCCATGCTGATGATGCTTGTTAAAAATGCATTAATTAAATTTCCGACTGAACTCCTTGGGGAGAATTATATGTTTCTTGCTGTTTTACCTGCATTCTGCCATATATTTCATGTTATATGAGTTTCAGATGACCCAGCACATGTTGTTCATTCTAAGAACATTTTCACTGTTAATCTGACAAAATGCAAAGAAAGTGCCAATGTGAAATTTCTAAAGACAGCTACAGCACTCAACCCAAGGTTTAAGAATCAGAAGTACCTTCTAAAATCTGAGAGGGATGAAGTGTGGAGCATTTTTTCAGAAGTCTTACAAGCTCACCACTCTGCTACAGAAACCACGGAACCCAAACCACCAAAATTGAAAAGTTAGTCTTCTGCTGGTGGCATGTGACTCAGATAATGAACATGAACATGTATCACTCTGCATTGCTTTGCATTATCGAGCAGCACCCATCATCAGCATGGGCACATGTCCTCTGAAATGGTGGTTGAAGCATGAAGGGACATGAATCTTGAGCGTATTTGGCACATAAATATCGTGTGACACTGGCTTTAATAGTGCCTGTTCTCACTTTCAGCTGAGACTGAGAATAAGAAGTGGGCAGCATTATCTCCTGCAAATGTAAACAAATTGGTTGATCTGAGAGAGTGGCTATATAAGAAGTAGGACTGAGTGGAATTTCTAGGCACTAAAATTTTACATTGTGTACAAAGCAACTGCATTCAAAAACAAAACAAATTCTACATTTTATGTTCAACTTTCATGATAAAGAGATTGCAATACAGTACTTGTGTTAGGTGAATTGAAAAATCCTATTTCTTTTGTTTTTTTTACAATACAAATATTTGTGATACATATAAGCTGAGCACTGTACACTTTGTATTCTGTGTTGCAATTGAAATCAGTAGATTTGAAAATGTAGGAAACATCTGAAAATATTTAAATATATTGTTTTCTATTAATGTTTAACAGTGTTATTATTAGCACAATTAATCACAATTTTAATTGCTTGAAAGCCCTACTTAACACACATGGGATCCAGTTGATGAAACACTTCACAGCAGTCTGGTGAATGGTCAAAAGACAGTGCTCAACTGGAGCTGTGACACCATGCACATCACCTTGGTATCTTATTCAGGAAAGTTCTTAAACACATATTTAAGACTCATTAACTACATGAGTAAAGTTAACTGCATACTTTACTTTTTTTGAATCAGAAGCAAGCACCTTCCTTACAGGATAACACAGAATCTTGCTCCCAGGACATATCTGTTTTTCAAGATTGGAGTACTCTTCTCTGTCTAATGTGAAATCTTGGCACATGGATGATTACCTAACCACCTGGCCCTAATTCCCAACAATATTTGGTATTTGTACTGTTACCCACAGGATGCACCCTATTCTTTGACATTAATGTCCTGTTTAGTTTCTGTTTGAGACTGTTATATCTGTTGTCCCACCTGTAATTTAAATTTAATAAAAAACATTCACAAGACAACTCACATGCCACAAAGCAACCGAGAGTGTCTAACGACCTTCTGTATCCAGAGTTCCTGTGCTATATATTGGTATGCACTTTCCTAACATTGTAATGTTCTGAGACTGAACCTTACCCTGTCAGTAAGAGAGCTGATAAATAGTTCTAGTAACAGAGGATGTGACAGTAGTAGTTAGAGCTATTGTGCTAAAAGCATTTTGTATGTTGAGAACTGTCTTTTTTGCTAAACTTGCTAAAGGAAAACCTGGCAGCTAAAGTGTTCCCTAGTACAGTTGTATGAATTTCTGGCATGAATAAAAGAAGCTTTTACAAGCAAAACTGTGCATGGTGAAAATGAAATGTGTGTATTGCCCCTGAGGGGAGAACAAACATTCAGAGGATGAATTCTGCTTGATGTGACATTCTCAGGATTGATTCCTAGCCATGGGACTAACAATATTCAGTCACAGATAGCACTCCCTCTCTCTACAAATATTTCTAACTGTTTTAGGAGAAAGATCTGGAAACATATTGCAAAAATATGTAATTTGTGGCAAATTAACACCTGGGGCCTGAGTGTCCACTGCTTTGCACCTTGTGTAGCCATTTACACCCAGATAAGAGCATGGAGAATTTGGTTTGTTAACTGTTTATGCCTAGTTCATGTAAATAACTGATGTGACAGGGTACAACTCACCACCACAGCACCTCCTGCTGGGAAATCTGGGAATTAGCTCTCTCAGTCCTGGAGCATGCTCTGCTGGTGGTGTCCCATCAATCCCACATCCTCTGCTGGAGTCTGGACCCACACTGCTCCTCTCCTTTTGGCTCAGCAGCATGTTCTTCAGGACACTACCCTCCAGTAGTGCCCCCCAAAATCTATTCTCACCCCATTCAGGGTCAGGTGGTGAACTGCAGTCCTTACGCTAGCCTCAACAGCCTGCCACAACCCCCAAGTCCACGCCCTCTTGTGTCCAGGGGGCAAGTTGCAGCCTGACTTAGCCACTGCCCCACAGCCTGGTGCAGCACAAGGGGGAAAGCACCCAGGCCAGCACTCTACTCTGGGTCCCAACTCAGGGACCCTTTGGCAGCAGCAGCTGCCTTCCTTCCTCCTCTTCCTGTCCCTGGGCCACTTCCCCTCTGGCCCTTTGCCTCCACTAGGCTCTTTCGGTCAGGACCCACAGTCTGGCAGGAGTCAGGCCAAAGTGCTCACCTCTGCTCTGTCCAGGGTGCTAGCATCTTGCTCAGGAGATAGACCTTCCTCCCTAAAGGTCTGGGACAGATTGACTGCTCCTAGTCTGATCAGCCTTTTTATAAGGCCTATCCTATCCCTGATTGGCTGGCCTATCCCTGATTGGCTGGCTCTAACCTCGGCCCTGATTGGCTCCCAATAATCTCTTATCTGATTGGCTGCAATCATGTGCAGCTAGTCTGCCTTGCACTTTCATGGGGGTGGGGCAGCCACCCCATCACACTGTGCAATGTGAAAGAGAGTGAAGAATCACTCCCCTGGAGTATTGCTGTACTATTTTCCCTGTTTTATAGAGAGGTTAAATGACTTTGCAAAGCTATGTGCAGGATATGTCAGAGTATCACAATGGGACCCTGGTCCATGACTGAAGTTCCTAACCACCATCACAGTACAAAACAAATAATAGAACTCAAGAGTTCCTGGAACAAATGGATAGTTCCTTGCCATTTGCTCAGACTATTACACAAACAGGTCTCTAGTTTCTTGAATTTGAAAGCACATATTTTCAGTTTTTATTCCTTTGCAGTCTAGGAGGCAGCTTGTGGATGGTGAATCTAACAGTAACAGCAATAACAACTGGGAGAGAGAGCATCCTCCTTCCTTTAGCAGAACTAATAAAGCTTTGCAATACCATTGCAAGAGGTCCCATGCACAAAGCAAAAACTAGGGGTATATGCTGGTGCCTGTCATGGGAAATGCTGCACCATTAAGAGGAAAGGAATTGAGGGTTCTTGAAAAGTCAGGGCAAGGACTTCAGAGATCACCAAGGCAATAGCAGCTGTAGTTGGCATTACAAGTTTTCTTTCTTTTACTCCACTTATCCCCTACTAATTCCAGATGCAGCAGTGACAGTAGATGTTTTATCTTCTGTACAGAAAGCTTCTTTTTATTGCAATATGCCACCATTACCAGGATTGGAGGACAGCCACTTCTCCTCTCTTAATCTGCAGCCTATAAGGAAGAAGCACATAAATTGCTCAGTAACCTCATTTGTATTGGTACCTTCTCCTTATTTGTGGGGCATGCATCATCAATCATCTTCAGGGAGTCTGAGCCAGGCTTGGCCTTTGTACCAGTGCTTACTCATACTGCTGGTAAAATTGTTTACAGATGCAGACTGTGTAGATTTTAATGTCAAAAGCCAAGAAGCAAAACCAAACATGAGGGCACTGCGGGTGCTTTTGCAATAAAGGAAAGAAGAACTTTAAAATGTACCTAGTCACCTGTGTGGCGAATGTTTAGAGAGGCTCTTGAATGGGAATCATTGGAGCTTAATTGCCTTATTGTTGTTGAAGAAGGTAGCAGTGTTGAGGACTATCTTGAAAACTCTTTTCTGATTTAAAGTTCTTCAGGGCAAAGTTTCCAAAGAAAACTATGGCATTTAGCTTCCCCTTTAGCTTCAATGAAAGTCATGTGGCTAAATGTTTTAATAGGTATAAGGCCCTGTGGGTCTCAAACCCAGATCTACAGATCTGCCAGGCAGGGGACTACCCAACAGCAGCTATAATAGCTCATGCTCTACTACCCACCAAATCTGCTGGGGACACAGACCATGGGAAGTCTTGCCTCAAGGGGTCTGACAGGCAGCAGCCTCATTGCTCCTGGTTGGCACCCTGCCCTATATAAACCCAAGGGACAGTCCAGGAAGTGTCCAGACCTGTGTGCAGGTTTCCTGTAACTGCCACAATCATTTGTGCTCCTTATTCTTGAACTCCTGGCTTTGACCTTGGCTTGATTTGGTTCACCTCCTGATCAGGACCATGAAACCTGACTGAGATTTTCTTATCCTTGGTATTGACCCTGGCCTGGAACTTGACTACGAACTCCTGTGCTACTCTCAGCCTCAGGTTTGACCCTGCTCTGACCCTTGGTCCTGATTGTCCTTGTCAAGATGCTGAAAGTAGGCTGTCAGAATCTCTATCCTATTACCATATGTCTGAGAAGACCTCTTACCAAAATCCCAGAACAGAGTCCTCAAATTTAGGAGACCTTCAGATCCAGACCCAAATGTTGCCTCTCAGCATGATCTACATGGAACACAGCGGGAAAGCTAATAACCGCATTATTTTTAATTACTTAGGCACAGACATCAGGTATCTTTCCAGTAATCAGTAAATGGCATCAAGAGACAGTTTAGACATCCTGAAAAATCACACAATATAGTGTGTGTCTACCAGAAGAGGCAAGACAATAATATTAGCTGGCTGTAAGAAGGGCAAATAATCAAAAGCAGCGGTATTGCAGTATACCTGCAACATTCCATAGACTCTAACAAGAGAGCATTTCTGAGTGGAGAGAACCACACAGTATATGGATAAAAATTCCAAGTCATAGGAATAATCACCCACAGAGGAATTAAAACACTCACAGAAAGTCTTCCAGTCTAGACCATTGTGTCATCTGCAATGCTTTTGCTGAGCTTCTGTTCTTTCTTAGGTTTTGTCTAATCTGTACACTAACCACAGGGTAAGTAATCACGTCTGTCAACTCATGATAACCTGTCCTGCCACTGCATGACCACATTGTCAATATTAGCACATGGCTGTCATGCCCCATGTCTGCATGTTGCCATGACAAGCAATACAGCTATCTGGGCTTATATTCAGAGATATGTTGCTCAGTGCTCACATTCACAAGGTGTTTTGGTGCAATTTGTCTATTCACTCTTGAAATTGTGAGAGGAAATGGTCTAGGCCCACAAAATTAATTCCATGGCAGTAACCCAGCTGTCATGATGGTGTTACATGCCGAAGGTATAGATCCTATGCTACCTAATTACCAGAACCAAGAGCCTTTGCTTTTTATGGAGGCAGTGTTTCTTTTTTTGTGCCTCTGCACAAGCTGCTGCCAGGAGATGTTGGCAAGGTTTCAAAGGCTGTTTTGGGCTGGAGAAGATGGAGACAACAGCTTGCAATTATAAGCAGCGCAACAACAGCAACTGAATGGGACCCGATATAGTTTTTAACAGCGCATGGTCCCTAGGCGGACCACCATTTCCGGGCCGGGAACACAAACGCATATAGGCAAGAACACATTGTGATTGAAACGAGGGTTGCCAGGTGTCCGTTTTTTGAACACCTGATCGAAAAGAGACTATGGATACTCCGGTCAGCATCATTGAGTGAGCCATTAAAAGTCTGGTCTGCGGTGCAGCAGGGCTAGGGAAGCCTCCCTGCGTGCCTTGACTCAATGCGGCTCCTGGAAGCGGCAGCATGTCTCCCCTACAGTTCCTATGCATAGGGGCAGCCAGAGGGCTCTGTGTGGTGCCCATGCCCCAAGTGCCAGCTTCACAGATCCCATTGGTCAGGAATCATGGCCAATGGGAACTGCGGGGTGGCGCCTGCAGACGGTACAGTGTGCAGAGCCACCTGGCCGTGCCTTCACATAGGAGCTGGAGGGAGGATATATGCCACTGCTTCTGGGAGAAGCTTGATGTAAGCACTGCCTGGAACCTGCATCCTTGACTCCCTCCTACACCCCAACCCGATGCCCCAAACCTGATCCCCCTCCCACCCTCCAAACCCCTCAGTTTGAGCGAGGAGCAACCTCCTGTACCCCAAAGACCTCAGCTGCACCACAGAGCCTGCACCCCAGCTGATCCTGCACCTCCAGCTAGAGTTTTTACCTCATCTCTGCTCCCCAACCCCCTGCCCCAGCTCTGATCCCTCTGAACCCCTCAATCCCAGCCTGAAGCACTCTCCTGCCTCCCAAACCCCTCATCCCAGCCCCACCCCAGAACCCGCACTCCCTCTCTAGAGCCCACACCCCCATCTGGAGCTTTCACCCCACCCACATTCCCCAACCCCCTGCCCCCACTCTGATCCCCCTCCCACCCTCTGAACCCCCCAGCCAGAGCCTGCACCCCCAGTTCCCTTTGATTAGCTCTGTGACTTCACACCTGTCCCTGTTATATCTTTAGCTGTCCCTCAAAATTAATAGAGATCCTTGACCTTGTGGATCCTCCCCTTAGGCTGGGGGAGGTCCTTTAGCACTTTCAGGATCCCAACAGGCCCAGCCAGAGCTCTCACCCCTCCCCCAGCATCCAACCCTCTGTTCCAGCCCAGAGCCCCCCCTGCACTCTGAACCCCTCATCTCCAGCCCAGAGCCCCCTCCTGCACTCCAAACTCCTCATACCCAGCCCCACCCCAGAGCCTGCACCCCCAGCTGGAGCCCTCACACCTTCCTGCACCCCAACCCCCTGGGCCAGCCCAGTGAAAATGTGTGAGTGAGGTGGGGAGAGTGAGTGACCGGAGGTGGGGAGATGGAATGAGCAGGGGCGGGGCCTTGGAGAAGGAGAGGGCAGAGCAAGTGTGTTTGGTTTTGTGCGAGTAGAAAGTTGGCAACCCTGTTGAAACATGGGATGACTTGCAGTAGGCCCAGAACTTTTGCACATCGTCAATGGCATATCTGTGTCAACTGTGATTTTAGGCGACTCAGAGTACCTTCTGCTGCCCTGGTGAATGAAGACTTCTCCTGATATGCTCCACCATGAAAGAAGCAGTTTAGCTACATGCTAAGCACATGCAGAATGGTGGTGGAACATGCCTTTGGCCAACTACAGGCCAGAGGGTGCGCCTTACTGACTTGTTTAGAATGCAGTGTTTAATGCCATATGTTTGATCCTATGATTGGGGCATGTGGTGTCATTTATAATGTTTGTGAACTTAAGGGAGAGTACTTCAGGATGTATTGGGTTGCTGATAATTATGTGTCAAGCTGTAATTACAGACAGCCAACAACTGAACTTATTGCTCCAGGATCTGTTACAGTAAAGACCATAAGGGATGCCATTTGTGCTTGCATATTCAAGTTGTATGGTGAGTAGTGTGACTCAATGAGAGCATTGTGATAGGGCGTATACCTTACACTGAAATAAATTGTAAACAGGGAGTCTGACGGCCCAGTTAGTCCATTTGATGGCACTTGGGAGGAGACAGCTACCTAAGAATTAGACCCAATGGGCAAGAGGCAGAAAGTGTGGTTCCTACAGAGGAAAACTGCAGGGCCACTTTTGCAGCTGCTTTTGACTCAATGCATTGATCAGCACTGTAGATACTGCTATACCAGTGTGGGTTTCCTGAAGACTTACAGTAGGTCTTCACTACCCGCCAGATCAGCGGGTTGCAATCAATCTTTTGATGACTGATTTATCGCATCTCGTTAAAACGCGATAAATCGATCGCCAACGGCGCCCCCATCGACTCCAGAACTCAGCTTGCCGCGAGGCGCAAGCTGGAGTCGACGGGGAGTGCGCCACCGCCCGCCGCCGCCACGAGGACGTTATTCACGTAGCTGAAGTTGCGTATCTTCAGTCGACCCCTCCCCCAGTGTAGACCAGCCCTTAGTGTTCCTAGTAGAGGAACTACACCTTGATACATTTAGTACTACAGCCTGTATTACAGCCTGGTTTTCTGTAGAATCAAGGGTATGCCAGAGATGCATTCTCTCACTTCATTATTTAATAGTCTATTAGAACATCTGATGATAAAACTCACTGAGGACAGACTATGAGGTTTGAAATTTCAAGGTCCATCTTTAGAGGATCTTGAGTATGGAGATGATATTACCTTACTTGGAGAGACTACTTACCAGCTACAGCTAATGCTGAAAGAGCCGAGGAAAACTGCATAATCTGTGGCTCTCAAACTGTGGGTCAGGACCCCAAAGTGGGTAGCAACCCTGTTTTTATGGGCCCACCAGGGCTGGCATTAGACTTGCTGGGGCCCAGAGTTGAAGCCAAAGTCTGAGTTCCACTGGCTTCAGTCCCGGGCGATGGGTCTCAGGCTTTTGCTTCATCCCTGTGCAGCAGGGCTCAGTTTACAGCCTCCTGGCCCCATATATTAATATACCATATTTTAAAAATCTTATGGAATTTTTCTTTAAAATCAGTCTCATGCTGTTTGAGGGCCTGACTAATGATTTATGAATGGGTGGGGATGGCAATATTGTGTACAGGCATGTCGCGTCTTATGCAAGGGTTCCATTCCGCGGACCCCATGTATAGCCAAAATCGTGTATAGACAAACACTCATTAAGTTCAATGGCGGGCAGAATCGCCCGCACTATCTCATTGGTACTCATACTGGGGGTCTTGGCCACTTATGTGGGGGGTCTAGAGCCCCGACAATGGGCTGCTGGCTCTGATCCCCCCCGGCGGGCTGTCAACCTGGCCCCTGCGGTGGGCGGGCTGCCAGCTCCTATGGCCCTGGTCCCCGTGATGGGCGGACTGCCGGCTTCGACCCCTGTCCCCGCGGCGGGTGGGCTGCCGGCTCCAGACCCGGTCCCCGTGGCGGGTGGGCTGTCGGCCCCGAGCCCTGCAGCGGGCTGGCAGTGGCAGGCTGCAGCCAGTCCTGAGCCCGATCCCTTCAACTGGGGTCACGCTCAGAGGCTTGTTTTCTTTGGTTTTTTTGGCCACTGTGTAAAGCCAAAATTGCGCAATTAAATACGCGTAAAACACAACATGCCTGTATATGTAGTAGGACTCAATCACATACTGAAGAGCAAAATACAGCAAAGAATTTTTAGTAATGCAACTATTATGCATGAGGTCTGACTCTCCCCTCGCATATAGCAGTGAGAATCTAGAGTAATTAAGTTGAAATCAGTAGAGTTATATACTAATGTAAGTGAAAGATGAATCATGCCCAAGAAGCAATGAGTTGAATTGCCCCAGTCTGTCCACAGCCTGCATACAGTATCTTTCTACTTAATACAGTTGATACTCACTTTTTATAAAAGTGAAATAGATAAAATGCTTCTAACTGAATTATATCAAGAATAACATTGAGTGCCTGTCTCTTTCTCAATGAGGCAAAAACCTAAAGAGCAAAGTTTCAACCAAAACCAGAAACCTAGTTTCAATCAATTGAGTTGACATGGATAAGTTCTGATCGCACTTACAGCCATGTCAATCTGGTATAACCTCATTGGCTTCTTTGTAGTTCTCCAGATTGACATGAGCATAACTGAGATCAGATTTTTGCCCATTATCTCGTGGGCAAAAATCTGATCTCAGTTACATTATCTTGTGGGGGGGAAAAAGGTATAGCGTTCACATTAAAATGGGGACAGTTCAGCCTGCTTAAATAAGATAGTTCTCCACCTCACAAATGGCACATAAGACAGTAGCATAGCCCATCACACTTTTGTGCAGAACATGGCAGTAGTGGAGAAAACTTGATATTCAAATCAGTGGCTTGTTAAAGAAAGTGATGTACAAAAATGGAATAGTAACAGCTGACTGCTTAGTTTTGAGCAATCAACTTGTGATGCACACAAAGGATTTTCCGTCATACACACATGCTATCCTAATTAGTCCATAGTCAGAGGTGGGTGAGTTGGACAATAAAATGATTTCCTTCTAGGAGAGTAAAAGACAATCTGATTGGAGTTCCTCCTAAAATGAACAGTTATTATTACTGAAATCTATGAATCTGTTTTTATGGTCATTACTTTTTTACTGAAATGATATATTCGTATTATAGTCTTTGAGTTTGTTTATATACCACATGCAAACTGTTAACTGAAATACAGATGGAAAGGCTGTGATTTCAAGATATTATGACTGCAATGTTCATAAATTCAGTTTGTAATGCAAAAGCCCAGCATGCAAGGCTTTATTAAGTTGGCTTTTCATTGCTATTATAAAGAGGTGCTTGAGGACAAGCTGTGAACTAACATTTTCTCCCAAGCCAAGCAAAGGACTCTGAGGATCTGAGTTGTTATTTGCAGAAGACAAACGATGGGTATCCCTGGAGCAAGGCCCAAGATTGTAATGTGCAAGAAAAACCGTCTTGTCAATATAACTGTTTTCTCTTTTCCCAGAACAGATGACAAAGGGAGGTGCAATGTAAACATTCACATCAGGGTTTAACCCTATAAGGAAAATACAAACAATTCCTGTGATTCCACATACCAACATGTGTTGGTGTTAAATACAAATTATAATTTTAGAGAAAATATGCACTGCCTAATAATGTGGTTCAACAAAATGACATACTGGCTTATTACGGTGTAAAGAAATAACCCTTAAAGGGGTATACCAGATTCCATTCATAATTAAAACATATTGGATCCACCTGCTAGCCCAAACTCTTTTGGGTGTAGGCAGCAGTTTATAGATGACTTTACTGAGGATTAGAGAATATTTTTCATCACTGAATTGAACTGCTTCATGTGTTTGCTCACCTTTTGTCTTTGCTTTCCTTGAATATTCTAAATAGTTTATTGGCAGGAATATTTATGGAAACTGTCTTTAAGTAGAATATTCGAGCTTATTCATGAAAAATGAATTTTTAAATAATACATTTGAATATTTATACTGAAAAAAACATTCTTAGAGTTAGTCATATCCAAGGAGCAGAAACAAAACATGTGGGCTGACCCCCCTTTCCCACTCTTCTGCCACAGTGTATTGCAGTGTTTCTCAAACTAGGGGTCCCAATTCAAAAGGGGGTCATAAGGATATTGTTGGGGGGTGGGCATTGCGAGATCACAAAAATATTGCAATAACCTTTGGATCAGGTTTTCAAATTTCATTGCCCCATGACCCCCTTCTGACAATAAAAATTACTACACGACCTCAGGATGGGGAGTGAAGCCTGAGCCTATTCCAGTCCCACCACTCCAAGTAGGGGTCCAAAGCCCGAGCCTCGCCACCCTGGGTCAGGGAGGCCTATACTTAAGCCTCACTTTGATATCCCAACCCACAGTTTGAGAACTGCTGCTTTAGATCCTTTGTATTACATTACAGCACTTAAATAGTTAACCCTTAACAGCAACTGATGAAATCTGAAGCCAGACCTCCTGCTGTGTTGAACTGTATAGCTACTTATCTCTCCTAGAGGACCCACCCTTCTGCTGTGTTTTACTGGTCTGCTAAAAGTGATTGTGTCACTTCCCTAAGCATCAGCCTTGTCATGGAACCTGAGGTACCATTTTTGTAAGGTATTGTTGAAGATGGCACACCCCCACTCTAACAGTGGGGAAAAAATAGATAGCCAAAATAGAAAATATACAGTACTGTAATTTCTGAAATATATTAATTCTATAAAATCAATGGCTCGTTTTCTTGTATGTGGCACTTGGAGAGGAGCTAAAGCTGACATATATTGTGGAATCATAAGTGCAGTAATAAAAATAGAAAAAACAGAAAATACTGAAGTTCTTATTTGGCATTTGGATTTACTTACGCTGGCTCAGAAGACGATCTAAGTCCCCAGAATGTTTTGTGAAGTTTTGGCCAAAAACAACCTAAAACAAAATAAACTCCAGTGACATTTACAAACAGAATGCCCTACATATGTGGAGAAGACTGGAATTTTTTTAAAGAAAAATTTGTGGCAAGTGGTGTTCTGGTGGTGTTCTGTCACTGGCCGTCACCTACAGTCCTCAGCTAAAACCTCTGCAACACATCATCAGTGATCTACAATCCATCCTGGACAACGATCCTTCACTTTCACAGGTCTTGGGAGGCAAGCCAGTCCTTGCCCACAGACAACCCGCCAACCTGAAGCAGATTCTCACCAGCAACTATACACCACACCATAGTAACTCTAACTCAGGAACCAATCCATGCAACAAACCTCGATGTCAACTCTGCCCACATATCTACACCAGAGACACCATCACAGGACTTAACCAGATCAGCCACACCGTCACTGGGTCATTCACCTGCGCATCTACCAACGTAATATATGCCCTCATGTCCAGCAATGGCCCTCTGCTATGTACATTGGCCAAACTGGACAATCCCTACGTAAAAGGATAAATGGACACAAATCAGATATTAGGAATGGCAATATAAATGTAGGAGAACACTTCAACCTCCCTGGACACACAATAGCAGATTTAAAAGCAGCCATCCTGCAGCAAAAAAACTTCAAGACCAGACTTCAAAGAGAAACTGCTGAGCTACAGTTCATCTGCAAATTTGACACTATCAGCTCAGGATTAAACAAAGACTGTGAATGGCTAGCCAACTACAAAAGCAGTTTCTCCTCTCTTGGTGTTCACACCTCCAGATCAGCTGCTGGGAGTGGGCCTCATCCTCCCTGACTGAATTTACCTTGTTATCTCTAACCTGACTCTTGCCTACATATTTATACCTGCCTCTGGAGATTTCCACAACATTCATCTGATGAAGTGGGTCTTCTCCCACGAAACCGTATGATTCTAAACATCTGTTAGTCTATAAAGTGCTACAAGACTCTTTGTCACTTTTGCAGAGCCAGATTAACACAGCTACCGCTCTGATACTGGACACCAGACTTAAAGAAGTGGCCCCAGAAGCCCAGTGGACACACTGCATGATCTACAGGAAGGTTCTTGCTAGTAGTAACATGGATCCCTATTGTATTTTGAGTCAAGCTGTTGCAATCATTAATTTTATTAAAGCAAAGCTGCTGAATTGCTGACTTTTTACAAGTCTCTGTGGGGAAGTGGGATGGAGCACCAGCACTTATTACTGCACACACAGGTTCACTGGCTGTCACGGGGAAGAGTTATAACTTGTCTGTTTGAATTGAGATTTAAGGTTCGTTGTTTCTGACTGAAGTGAATTCTACCCTGGAGAAGCATTTAAGTGACATCAAATGTTTGGCAACACTTGCATATTTAGCAGATATTTTTGAGTGTTTAAATTCACTGAATGAGTCGCTACAAGAAAAAGAAACGTTCTCAAACTCAATGGCAAAATTAATGCCTTTACTAAAAAACTGGATCTTTGGAAGTCACAAGTCAACAACAAAAAATTCAGTTTTTTTCAATGCTGAACAATCTCCTGGAAATCTCATTCAATGATGTCATTGTTGGAGATATGAAAGGACACGTAGCTGAACATCTTTCTACACTCGGAGCCCAGTTTTTGAAATATTTTGATGATTGTGACCTAATTGGATAAGAAACCCATTTGACTACCATTTGTCTCTAAATTCAAATCTCACCTTGAAAGCTCAAAGGAATTGATTGTCATCTCGTATTATTCCATTCTGAAGCAGTGATTCCAATCCCAGCCTCTGCCTCACTTCTGGTTTTCCTTTTGAAGTAGACTACTTGCTGCAGTTGAGATTTGGAGATAAAGTCCTTCTCCCATTCACAACCACTTACTTCTGTGAATCTGATTTCTCAGCTTTGACGTATTTAAAGAATAAATACTGGGCAAAACTGAATGTGGAGGATGATGTAAAGTTCTGCTTCAGTTCCCGGGAGCTGCAACTGGAAAAAATTGTGTGCTTAAAAATAGCAGCACCCCTTGCATTAAGTGTCCAGATATGTGTTTGTATATAGTTGTATATAAAACAACAGTCCTTGGATAACATTATGATTATTGCCATAATCACTGGAAAATGCTTCCATCTCCCCAAACTCTATACTGTTGTATATTTGTTTTCAGAAAGCATGTCTTAAATATCCACCTATTTATTCCTGAAAACTCTTGCTTTACACTTTTTGAAAGGATTCAGCATCTTTGACTGCAGGAATAATGATTACATGCTTCATTTAGAGCTCCTATGAGTATGTACTGTAATTTGCTCTCACTTTTGTGTGTGTGTGTGTAGGGGGGGTCATTAGAGCCTGAAATATTTTCAAAGGTAGGCCCATCAAATAAAGCTGAGATCCTGTGATCTATTGAATAAGCCATTGCCAAAAACTGGCTTCCTTCAGAATACCATGTTTACAGTGATGGCATCTTTATTTCTTCTTCATATTTATTATATGTACCTTGATATATTATTTTATTATCGAAAACGAACTAAAAAATTAACTGAAAACATTTCACTGATTTTTTTTATTGAACTAGTCTCCCAATTAACTGCATAACCTTTGCTAGAAAAACAAACCACAAAGGAATCCTATGTTATAATAGTCTTTAAAAAGCCCTTGTCCTTAAAACTCTATAAATTAAAACTGAAGAAATCTAGTTAGAGAAAGTTCCCCCTCCTTAGTAGTATCCATGGAACCTTACAGCTATTGCTTTGTTCATAGGTAATTACAGTGACATTTGTGCAGTTTATGCTGGTCTAACTTTAGTGTCATTGGTCTGCCACAGTTTTACGTCTTTTTCCATTTGTTTTAATCTGGAGAAGCTCAAACTCTCTCCTTCTTGCACTCCAGAGATGGGGCTCCAGCTTTTACACTGGGCACATGATGTAGAAGGCAGTCTCTCTCTTTCCTCTTTGTTGTATGAGTGAAGATCGTGGCTTCTGGAGTCTTCATGGTGATGTGGGCAATGGACAGTCCTGCATATTGAGAGTAACTGTAGTATAAGAAGTGAGCCACCCGATTGCATAAACTTGCTTCCATTGAGTGGGACCATCTGTTTTGGCTTTTGAGGTAAGCCATATTTCCATCTAGGTCAGTGTCTGGGTCTATCCCACACTTGTAAGGGTCAGAAGGCCATGTTCTGGATTTAGACCATAATGCTTAAAATATGAATTTAGTGATTTTAATTGCTACATTATTTTCTAATTACATTACATTTTCTAATATCAACAGTATCCTTTATTGCAGGCTCTGCCATACGCTGCTTGCCCTTGTTGCCATTATGGGACCTTTTTATACAATTAGTTATCTTGCTATAGGTTGTACTGTCTTGGGCCATCCCAATGGAAAGTGATTCTCAGATTGTTCAGAAGGTGCCTGTAATCTTGTGAAAAATTGTTCAAAAGTGCTTGCAATTCTGTGATGATTGGAGAAGATATTACCTTGATTGGGTGAGTAACTCTGAGTTTTTCCAAAGAGAATTAAACCAAGTAGATAGGAATACTTTCCTAGTGTTATTTGAAGTATATAACCTTTTTTAGCATTTGGAACTTCGATTACATTGTTCTTTGATTGACATTTATCATTTGGAGAATATCTTTGTATTTCCTATTAGAGAAATTTCATAAATATAGATAGATAGATAGATATGCTTTGAGTAGAATGTGTACCGTAGTAACAGTGGCTCTGCTTTCTGCATGAGTAATCTCTCTCTATGAATTAGCAGATCCTAAAATATAATTTTGAGAAAACCAAGAACATTTTCATAGAGAAAAAAATCCCCATTTGTGGTTAAATTTTTGCTTTTCAAGCCACTCCATACTAATACTTATGAGACTTCTGGTTGTAATCTAATGTATCAATTGCTTTCTTTGCTCAAACTTTAATGACTGTTCTGAAGTAAATCCCAGTGTACCTTTTTAGGAGTAGACAAAACACTACCGGTCTCTCAATGCCGTGCTATATACTCATTATCAGAAGGCTGCAAACACCCCTCCCCTCTTCCTGGGTTTCATGTGCTCATACTTTCCAAAACATTCACCTTTGGGATTGAAATTTTCCAAGCTGTGCCTTTGATCAAAAGTGAAAATTTGAGCCAGATTCCTTGAACTCTTTTTGAGTCTAGGAATGAAAAAACATTCATTTAATTTATTTTTAAAAATAGCCTTACATTATATGGAGAATGTCTGGTTTTCTTCAAGGAGGAGAATTTCCATGATTATTTAGTTCCTTTGTAGAGAGCTACAGTAAATTGGCTGAAGTAGATTGTTTTTAAGTATGAACTTTGGCTCTTTTACAAAGAATGTGGGAATAAATTTTACACTTATTGGACCAGATTCTTAGCTGGTATAGACTGATGTAGCTCCATTGACTTATATCAGCTGAATATTTGGTTCACTCAATAGATATTGTCCTCTTTGGCTGCTGCGTGTCTTCTGCCTTTTACTTAATGATGCTATTGATTAAAAACAAAACCAAAAAACCAGCTGACTCCAGATGAGTATGTAATAAATCTCTGCTGTTTCTCTGTGGGCATGTCTACAGGAGCACTTACTATATTGGAAGTGGGGGCATAAATCTACAGCGCTCCAGCATTCTATGCTTTTACTGTCCTTGTGGAACCTACTGCTACACAAAGTTCCCTAGTGTGTGCATTGACATACTGTTGTTTGAAACCACAGCATGTCAGTGGGCACTAGGGAACTTTTCCTGTACAGCAGCAGGGTCCTTGCAGACAGGGAGTACGTAGCACGCTGGAATGTTGTAGATTTATACCCCAGCTTGCCACTCAGTAAGTGCCCTGTTGTGTGTAGAGCTATGCAAATTTCTGGTTATGGTTTGCAAAACTGAACTTCAGTTGGCTTCATTTCACATGGGTTTGCACCCCTACATCTTACTTTGAGTAACGAGTTCTGATAGATTTTGCTTAAAGTATGTGAATGCCCCAAACTTTGCTTCCTTTAGAACAGACATCATAAATCCCCTCTCAAGGTAGGTTCCAGCAGCAAGGTCTCTTGAAACTCCACAGTGAGGAATAGGGAGATAGAGCCCATGGAGAGAATGGGCTCTCTTGAAATGCTACAGATTTGTCCTAAACTTGATTCAGGTTCTTTTGAAAGGTTGTGAAACTGAACTTTTCAGAAACTTAAAGTAAGTTTCAGATTTGTAATTTACTTGGTTTAGGAGTTTTATCACAAAGCTTTCGTACAGGTCTGTCTAAAATCCACTGGAACTTTCTCATTTTCTCACTGAAGTAAAATTTTCCAAGTGGCCTGAACCTTTGCAGATGGGATTGAGAAGAGTGTGAGAGCATATATCCCCAGAAAATCTTTTTCAGTCAACGTTAATTGCAATAATGATTTCATTTGGATTTCTCTGTTAAGCTGATGCTGTCTCATTACTCAGGCTTTAAGACCACAGCCATTCTGGCTGTCAAGTGTATGATGTAGTTCTGTATGTGGGTGTCAAATGTCCCAAATGAGAATATGTCTTTGGATGGTGGATATGTTCCTTTTTTTCTCAAACTGTCTCCATCTCACCTTCATGCAGGCGATGGCAACTCTACTTCAGAACCTTTAGAACCTTTACTTCAGAACCTTTAATGACAATTCCAATTTAGATTTAATGCAGATCTCTAACCAGCAACTAAAAATGCAGCTCTTGTTAGGTAATGCAATATCAGTTGATGTCATGGGCCATGTATTTTTGTAGGAAGTTCTGTATACTTAGATAGACACTTATCCTTGGTTAGATTATTACTCACCCACATCGATAGGTGTTTAAGCCAGAGGTCTCATTTTGTTAGTACTCTTGCTGGAATTGCAATACATTGTTCCCAATGCATCCATTCTGGACACTCATTTTTAATTTTTGTAGGCTACTTCTTGGAGCCATGATGAAGTGGTGTAATTTGGATTCCTACTGTGACACACATTGCATACACACATTTATTTGGAGTTACATCAAATTCTGATTATTATAGATGATTTGTTGTCTAGTTTAATTACTGTTGGTTATTACAAGTAAATGACATGCAAAGGGTAATATGGGGGGATAAGGTGGATGCTTGCTTGAGGGAAAATTCAGTATCAAGCGGAGGGAAGGCAAGAAAACTGTGTGTACAGAAAATAAAATAAAGGAATGAAACAGAAGAGAATAATAATTGAAGATACCAACAACAAAAATCAGCCTAAAAGTAGCTTGAATGGAGTTTGTGAAGAAGAGCCCCTTGAATATAACCAGAAAACACTGTCAGCTCTCTGACATAAAATGACAGCCCTAACTTTGTGGGTAAGGAGCAAGGACAGCGTAAGCATATCCTCTCCCTGTTCCACTCATCTTTTCACATTCCATGATTTTGGTACTGGGTGGCCCCTTTCCTTACAGTTAATTTTCACTGCAGATATGTAACATGCAAAAACAAACTGCCTACCACCAGAAGCTTCCTGTGTGTTAAGAACTTAAAGCCTGTGATATGGGAAAGGCACTTGCTCCTCTGGTCTTTAGCTCAGCAGCTATACATCATTATCTTTTTGTCACTCCATTTCTCAATGTAATCTGGCAAGAATGCACTGAGGGCACTCCTGCTTTTTTGTATGCAAGTATGTTCTACGATACTCAGCATAAAAATCTACACAAGCTCTTTTGTTTAGGTTCCATGTCATAATTGCACGTCATTATATTATACTTAATGTACCTGTCAGAACTAAGTTACAATAGAGCAACTGATACTTTTAATTAGAAAATATTCGTGTATCCCTAAAGTAACCAAGGATTACTCATGCTTATTTTGTCTGGTATAATAGAAATACACAGAGCTCAATCTTCTAGGAGCTGGGGGATAAAGTGAATAAGGAGCCTCTTCTCCCCACATTTTAGTAGCATTGCAGGTTCTCTCAAGATCCACAAGCCCCATTCTGAAGGGTTGTCTGTAACATAGGACAGTGGCTATATGTAGGTAGTTATATGTCCAGATAGTTTATACTAGACTTATTACATGTTGCAAGCTCAGTGGCTTGCAACATGTAATAAGTCTAGCATAAACTATCTGGACATATAACTACCTATTCAGAGCAAAAAACATCCAGAGAATATCCACCTGAGGGAATCCTACTTTAGTTGATAAAGCTTTGTGGTAGAGAATACATACGATAGCACCTCTGCTCTCCATCTGTGTACTGGCCAGTACAGCATTTGGTTCACAAAAAGTGTTGAAATAATAGATTTCATTAAATAGTCTCAGTTTGAATGTGCTTAACTCTCCCACTTGTTGGGAAAACGTTTGGGTTGAATTCATATATTGTTAATAAGTGCCATTATTCTGGTATATATCATAGAAATAGGTTTATATAGCTGGATCCTTTTTTAAGGTAGCTTTATAAGAGACTAGTGCCACAAAACAATGTTATTTTTTTATGTAACTGATTGCAGATGTTTCTTTAGTGTAAATAATAATGCTTTAATCTAAAACAATAATGCTTTGCGAAATAAAGAACAGTTGTGTGAGCAGAGCAAGTTGACTATAAAGAGTGATCTGGGAATATTTTTGTGAATAAATGTGCTGAGTTCACCCCACTGTTGTTTGTGGAGTGAGCTGTTACTGCTCTTCTTTGAGTATGTACCTTTGTGGGTCCCACTGAAGATGCGCACATATCTGATATGCATCAGATGAGACTTCTTTTGAACAACAGTGTTTCTCAGAGCCATGAATGCATCATGTGCTGCCTCATGCTCCCATACAAGGACTTAACAGGCAGGGGGCCAGGACCCTCACTCCTTTCCCTCTTGCCAACTGTGGCAATGAGATAGAACCTGTCAAGTGTCCAACCCACTAGTTCTTACCTATGGTTAAATCTCTCAAAACTCTTAAAAACTCTTCAGAACTCTTTTGATCTACTGATATACACCTGCAATGAGCATCCTGAATATTACAATCAGACCCCGCTGTATATTCCCCTGTATGTGGCTTCTCAACATGGTGGATTCAAAACCAGCAGGCTTCAAGCCATGCCAATCCTGTGATGGACTCTTTTCTGTGGAAAACACACAGCAGGTGCCTCTTCTGCTTAGAAGAGTCCCTTGTTCAGAACAGATGTTAAGTATGCATATCTTTCTCTGCAAGAATGTGTAAGTCATGTGACACCTGGCTGAAGAGTCATCTTTTGGAGCAATCTATGAATGTCCTTCAGATCCTGAGGAGATGAGCACCAGAATCCTAACAACAGACAGATGGACTTCATCCAAAGCCCTTTCTTGCTGACAAGCAACCCCAAAGACCATTCTGGAGAAGCCAGCACCAAGAAAGGAGCTGGCACTAACACCAGTGCCAAATCCAAATCCATTGGCATTACAGATGCTGATCCTTCCAGTACCAAAGTATGGCACTGAGGGGCCACTCCAGACAAAGACGCAGAAACTCCAGGCAAAGCTTAGGCCCAGATTTTAAATCCCATAGACTGTTGATGGGGATTAATGCTTAATCCCTTTTGAAAATGAGACTTAGGCTCCTAAAACAGTTAGGCATTGTGATGCTGAACTCAGCAAAGCCTAAATACCTTTAAAAATCAGTCCTTAATGTCTTCCCACCAGGACAAACTATGTAAAGCTTCTGGAGGCAAATCTACCAAGGGCTAGAGATAAGGAGCGGCCTAGTATACTTGGATGGACTTCTCCAACACTGAGCCTAGATCCAGCAGTGCCCCCCTCAATATCAGTGCCAGTAGATCATTCAGGTCGGAAAGAACTGAGACAGCCATTGGCACCACACCTGCTGGTACCAATACAGATCCTGGTACTGAGAAAGTTGTAGTCTTAATCCTGCCCATAGAAGTAGTTTCTTCCTCCTCTCCATCACCAGGGTTCTTGCTGTCCTTGAACAGAAAACCCACTCCTCTATGATCTGTGATTGATGTCATGCAGAGGCCTCCTTACTCTCCCTACAGGACCCAACCATCATCTCAACAGGAATGGCATTGGACTTACTATATCAGACAAGCCAGACATGCCTTACTGGGTCCACCATCTCAGAGCCAGTATCTACACTCAAAAAAAAAAGGAAGAGACCATTTTCCCCATAGCCTTTCAGGTCAGATCAACTGGGCCAGGAAGAGGGCCACCAAGAAAACCAGATTTGGGGGCTGAGCAACACCAGCATCTGGCTTCACCACCAAAAGACCTCTCATCATCACCACCTGATGAAGTGGTGTTGGTACCAGATGACTTCAGTTCTTTGCAGGAGCTTCTTATCAGAATTGCAGAAATGCTAGAGATAGAAATATTAGTCATATTGGAAAATTCTCATAAAGTGTTTGATATTTTGACAACTGCCTGTCCAGCCAGAATCACCCCTTCTTATAAATGAGGGACTACAAGAACTCACTGGCCACTTTATTGCAAAGAACCACAGTTACTATAGGGAAGTGTAGCAAAGTGATGACTCACTGGCATGGCGCCTTCTGTTGGTTGTCCAGGGAATTAGCTCTCCAGCCCTTGGCCAGGTGTCTTGCCTGCCACTGTCCCCCCATGTCCCTCCTGGACCCTGGTACCTCTTTTCCTCAGAGTGCTACTTTACTTTGGTTTTCCCCTCCAAGGGAAACCCCCAATCCTCTAATCCCACCTTGCCTCAGTGACTACTGCCAGTCATCAACTAGCTCCCTTTTACCAGGGCAGACTACAGTCTGTAATGGCTACTCATCATTGGCAAAGGGTAGGACCTGCTGCCTTTGCCTATCTTCTGCAGCCCCAGTACCTTTTGGCCTTAAACAAGACCTGGACCCTGGGAGTTTTACCACACTGGAGCTCCCCATGTCCTCTTGCCTTCCCCTAGCCCTGCTCTGCTTCAGGTACCTTGCTTGCAGACAGCTAATCTTTCTCCCTGCAGGGCTGGAGAGAGACTCCTTTTGCTCCTGGCCTCCCAGCCCTCCTGTAAGTGCCATCTGGGCCTTGACTGAGCTGTTCACAGCTGTGCCTGCTTCCCCAATCAGCTTAGCCTTTCACAGCTGCATCCCTCTCCAGGGCTGCTTTTAATCTTTGTTTTCCAGGAATGGGGCACTTGCCCCACTACAGTAAGTAATTGTAATGTCATTGAATATAAATATTTATGCAAACCCTATATTTAATTAATTTAGTGTGAATGTTTATCCAAAATTTGTACTAGAGAGTGTGCTATTCATTATTTTCCACTTTCCAGTTTTAAAAATATTTCTATCAATTAATAGTGGAAACAGTACTATGTGATTTAAGAAACCAGTCAGACACCAGGAATTATGTATAAAGTGAATAGTTTATGAGCAAGCAGAAGGCTGAAATTTGTATGCAAAAATTATTCAGGAGACACTTATAAATAATCAATACATTAGTAGAAATCAGGATTGGTATGGAAATGCTTTTTGAAAAAAACCCAAAGATATATTAATTGTAAAACTTATTAGCAATGAATAATTAGAGCAGGCCTAGTTGAGATCATGGCTGAAAAGTGAAGCCATGAGTTTTTATGTGAGTTAAATATGTGAAAGAGAACTGGCCCCCATTAAGGTATTTTAAATCTGTGTATTATATTGGATATATTATTATATATAAAATATTTTGCAATTTATTGACATAAACTGTATGCTATATGTCTTGATCCTGCATGAATTCTAGCTGCAGTCTAAAATTGAGTAACCTAATTACACCACTCCCATAGTGTTCTTTCTTCTCTCACACATTTAAAAGGTATGATTTCATATTGTAATCACTGAGGCTAATGACTGGGAGAAATCTATACACTGGCATAAACAGGCAGTAGATCAACACTTTTTTATAGGTTTTAGGAGTTAGACTGCAGCTAGGACTAAGGCTTCTCTCTGGGAATGCAAAACTTCTTTACTGCTGCTGAGCTGTTCAGAGTTAGGCAACAGTAAAATTACAAAACATATCCATCATGTTGCAGGTTTACAAATAGGAATCTCACAGCAGGACCATAATGCTCCCAGCTAGCAATGGCCCAAGAATGAAAAGCACCACATCAAAATCCTTTTAAAGAACTGAGCTGCCTGACTCCCCTGACTAACCTCCTGCAACGCTTCCCCTGATTCTCTTGCCCAGAAAAGCATGCAGGTCAGATATTGAACAGCCAAGGAACTTGCCCAGAAACAGTTATTTAGGAGTGAACCAAGTAAGCATCATCAATATAACATGAAGGAGGAAAATATTTTTTTAAAAAGCGAACAGCAAAGAAGGGGAGGTAAAGGGAGAGTGCAGAACAATATGTTCTTTTTAACTGAGTCTGTGAAGGAGGAACAGAAAGCTTTACCGCTTTGGGTTCAGGGAATATTTTTCAATCATGTCATCCAATCTCATACTCAATATTCTTACTAATAAGCAGGAAATCATGTAAGCAGTGCTACAAAACACCCTTTTTATTGTACCATTCCTAGCTCTGTTGTGTGACTTTTCTTTCTAATGGCTTTCCTTTGCGTTATACACTAAGTAACGATCATGTGCCACGTACTGCAGATAGAACAGCAGTAGTTCATGTATTGATGTCAGCTTTCAGTTGTTTACCAGAATGTCAGCCATGTCAGAATGTCAGCGTGCATGTGTTAAGCAGCACATTTTCATGGATTCTTAGATTCCAAAGCCAGAAGGGATTATTGTGGTCATCTTGTCTGACCACCTCTATAACACAGGCCAGAGAATGTCCCCAAAATAATTCCTAGAGTGTATCTTTCAGAAAAACATCCAATCTTGACTTAAAAATGGCCAGTGTTGGAGAATCCACCAATTCTTTTGGCAAATTGTTCCAGTTAATTGTTCCACCCTCCCTGTTTAAAAAAGTAAAATTAAAAAAAAATTAAGCCTTTTATCTGGTCTGAATTTGCCTGGCTTCAGCCTCCAGCCATTGGATCAAGTTATATGTTTCTCTGATAGACTGGAGACCCCCATTATCAAATATTTGTTCACCATATAGGTATTTATGGACTGTTATCAAGTTGCCTCTTAACCTTCTCTTTGGTAAGCTAAATAGATTGAACTCGTTCAGTCTGAAACTGTAAGATCAGTTTTCTTTAATGATTTTATGGGTCTTCTCTGAATCCTCTCCAATTTACAAACATCCTTCTTGAACTGCATATGGCATTCAAACAGCAGTCATACAAGTGCCAAATACAGAGATAAAATAACCTACATGAGATTCCCTTGTTTATGCATCCAAGGATTGCAATAGCCCTTTTGACCACAGCCTTGCCTGGGGAGCTTATATTTGTCTGATTATCCACCACAACCCCCAAATCCTTTTTAGAATCCTCCATCCTGTAAGTATGGCCTATGTTCTTTGTTCAGAGATGTATATACTTACATTTAGCCATAATAAAACACATGCCGCTTGCTTGTGCCCACTTTACCAACTGATCCACATCACTCTGTATCAGTGATCTACCCTCTTCATTGTTTACCGTTTCTCCAATTTTTGTGTCATTGTCAAACTTTATCAGTGATGATTTTTCTTCCGGTTCATTGATTAAAAATGTTAAATACAGCAGGTCCAAAAATTGATAAATTGTCCAAAGCCTGTTAAACCCATATAAAGAACAAGCAGAGTGCAACTCTATCCCCCTTTGAGGGGCAGCTTCCCCATGTCTTTCCGGTACCCCATACCTGCTAAAAATCTCTTGCCAGTACTGCATACTGGTGCATACCACCCTACTTGCACTCCTGGTCTTATACTACACCTTAAAGCTATGTAAAAATTTGTGGACATATGATGATTATGATTCTTCAGTGTGCTTACGACTGGATTGAAGCTTTTAGCAATATCTGCCATCTGTTTGGATGGGTTTCTGCTTTCTCAGGTTGGATCACTGATGGGTTCCCCAAATGAACTTAGTTTAGAGTCAGTGTATGAGCCATTGTCTTATTTTTAAAACAGCATATATATTTTCACAGATTTTTTTCGTAATTAAAAGCTGTGCCAAGCTTACTTTGGCCCTCTATGGAATACATCTACTGATGTCTCTCTTGGGCTGCTGCAGTAACAAGAAGTGTAGTTTTTGTAGCATCAAAAATAATGGATTTGAGGTTGCTGTAAAATGCTTTTAATATACACCTGCTGTGAGGTTCCTTGTTAGGAAAGAAATTGACTCATGAAGTAGGTCCCACTTCTGTGCTGTGTTTTCTTGATATTTTTTAAATCAAGGATGCCATGTGGAAACTGATAGTCTCTATACAGCTCTTACTAAAACTGACCATTTCCTGGGATCTGGTGGTATTAACAAAAAGGGTGTTCCAAAGCATCAGATAAAACCCAGCCTAAGCTTTCTCCACAAGCTTGGCTGCTGCTAGGCTTCCTTTCCCCAGCCTGAATATTTTTTCTTTCCCTCAGTACCTGTCTGTTTCTTCCCTGAGGACCTGTCTGTCCTGCACTCTAGCTTCCCCTGCCAGAGGGCTATTCCCATCTCCTGAATAATAAGTGTGAAGTGTAATGAGCCACACACGTCCAAACAAGTCAGACATTAACTTGCCATTCTCCACAGCATTCCAACATTTCTGCCATCAAAACTGGGCAGTTTATACTACTTGGAATCATGCATTGCTTTGGGAGATGAGTTAATGAAAGAGATATCTGACTGTGTCCAACTTCAGCCATAGCAGACAGAAGCAGATTACTAATATTTGGTTGAAGTACTCTAAAGCAAAAAAATCTGTGCAGCTGTTGTAAACCTCTGCTGGATTCTAAACTGAAAAGCTGCAAAATCATGATAAAACTTGCTCCCAAATCATGAAAATTATGACCTTCAGCATCTCAGCATTTATTTCCATCCATCATTCTTGCTTCTGTAGCTTATATGAGCTGCTAACTCAGTGCACAGACGTACTCAGTCTCTTTTATTCCTATAACAAAAAATTGACATTTACAGTAAACTACATTTGACCTCTGTCTGCATTTAAAGTGAAATGGAGCAGTAGCAGAAAGTGCAGTGTCCATCACAGTTATGGGTGGACTCCTATCTTTCCATTAGTGCAAGGGGAATGAAGAAAAGTGGCAGTTCATGAAATACTTTATTTCAAAAATTGCCATTTTTGTGGAGTGAAACACACCTAAAGCTGTTTTGTAGGCTGTGGCAGGACTAGGACAGAATTTTAGGAAGGGCACTGTAGCTTGCTTTATGTGCTCATTATGGAGCTGCTCCTATCTTCTGTTCCGTGGCTGTGCTCCCTTACCAGTAAAACTAACGCATTCCAGTACACAAGTAGACGATGGGTTTTGTGGCGTTCAGCATGGATACTGCCACAGTGTGGCATTCTTGCATGCCAGTGAGGAGGAGATGGTTGGTAATAGGGCAATGACAGGCTAGGGCAGAGGGAGAAGTGGGGCTGTGGGATCTGCTGCTCTGTGAATCCTCCATTCCTTGTCCCCTGGGTAGTAGAAGGTGGCTACTGTAGTTTCAAAGATCGAGTGACAGACAGAAAGCATTTTCGCAGTGTGGGGGGAGAATTCCTTTCCCACTTCCTTAATTTCCTTTTCAGGCTGAGTGTAGGCACTAATATTCAGGCGAAAGTCTTGTGTTATGGTTGATGTGCTGCTCAATGAAGTCTTGTTGCTTTGGAATTTGCTACAGGAATGTACACTATCCCGTCCGAGGACCCAAAGTAGCTCTTCCCTGGCAAATCTTTCATCTGGAAGAGCTATTCTTTTAAATTAACATCTATGAATAGTCTGTAAAATTGAGGTGGCAGTAAGTTTATGACTCAGATATTTTATTTGTATATTGTTTTGAATGGAGCAGTGTTACATGTGTACCCCAGTGGTAGAACTTTCTTAGGAGCAGTTTCTGGGGCTCTTCTGCCAAATATATTTTTGATGATTGAATCCATCTTGGTGCTAACTTTGAGCCATACCCCCAGGTTAAACTTTTGCAGAGGGCCAGCACAAGGCCCACGCACCTCTTAAGCCTTCAAAATAGGCTTTGTGCTGGCTCTCTGCACAAGGGCAAATTTATCCATAAGGAACATCTACAGACAAATCTTTAAAGCATTCGCAAATAATTTTATAGTGAGCTACTTGCACAATCTTTATTTAAATAAAATAAAATTGTTTTCCACTTCTTTCTGCCAGGAAATTTTCTTGCCAAGAAAATGACTAAGCAGCATTATTGTTTTTTAATTTCTACTTCATTTTAATCACTGTATCATTATTTATGAGATCACTTAGCCTCTTCATCATTTTAGCCAGCATTAAGACCCAATAATGGACAACAAGAATGATGTATAACATGTATTAATTTTTAAGAAAAGATATTTCATTTCAATTCAGTTTTGTGCTTTCATCAATTCTCAATTAATAGAAGAATGTATTCTGTGACATCACTGTAAATCTTTTACAAATATCTTTTAATCATAAACTGTGTTGTATGAAAATTGTTACCAGAATATTATATTTAAAAAGACACTGTCTGTAGGTTTTTTACTTACCATTTCTTATAAGTAAAACCTTCACTAGTTTCTTTGCCATATGCATTTCCAGTTAATATTTTTTTAAATGTTTGTAATGGGTTTGAAACTGTCATGCCCCCTCAGAAGTCATAGGACCTTGAGCTGTTTTGCTGTCAGCTCTCAAAACCTTAGCAAGTCCTGCATAGTTCAGTACTTGGATGGGAGAATATTCAGGTAGTACTGAAAGTGATTGAATAGGTGGTATTTTTCCTTTGAATTGGTACCAGACTGTATAAAATCTCTTCCAAAAAATCAACTTCTATAAATTCGACATAATTTCGTACTGTAGACGTAACCTTAGTCACCCCTAGCAGATTAAATAGACACACCCACACTATTGAGGAGGGGTGAATGAGCATTGGTGCAGCTGCTCTTTGCTTGTCCACAGAAACCATTTTTCTGTGGGAAGAAAAGAGAATCTGAGCGAGGGTGGGGAGGCATGTTTCTGCACAAGCGTAGTGGCGCTAAATTCCCCCAGGAGTAGTTATATAGTGTGTAAAAAGAACGAGGAGTACTTGTGGCTCCTTAGAGACTAACAAATTTATTTGAGCACAAGCTTTCATGGGCTAAAACCCACTCCATCAGATGCATAGAGTGGAATATATATAGCTTCCTACTGTATGTTCCACTCAATATATATGGAGAGCATGAAAAGAAGGGAGTTGCCATACCAACTCTAAGAGACTAATCAATTAAGATGAGCTATTATCAGCAGAAGGAAAGAAAACTTTTGTAGTGATAATCAGGATGGTCCATTTCAAACAGTTAACAGAAGGTGTGAGGAACAGTAGGGAAAACTTAGCATGGGGAAATAGTTTTCAGTTTGTGTAATGACCAAGCCACTTCCAGTCTTTTTCAAGCCTAATTTAATGGTATCCAGTTTGCAAATTAATTCCAGTTCTGCAGTTTCTCGTTGGAGTCTGTTTTTGAAGATTTTGTGTCGAGACTGTCTGGTTATCCCTTTCCATTATATATATAGATATATCCAGTGTTTATTAATATGCCTCTGCCACGGGCTCACTGGCACATTTCTCATCACTAATGGGTGGTATGCATGTAATTTCTCATTCACTGAGATGACAAAGTACCTTTTTTTGCTGGCAAGTGTCTAGCATATATTGTACAAACCTCTTTCTCTTACCAGCTGTAGAATTAAGGCAAAATTAATCTAGAATTACATAATCAGATTTTGCTGTGAAATTTTTATTATTTCACCCACAGGTTTAAAGTTAAGAAAAAAATCTTTGAATAGACATGACAAAAATAAGTGGAGGTTTATAAAATTGCCAGTCTTTTAAAGGCAATGATGTAAAACAATGATTATAATCAACTAATAATCCATTTCAGAATTTGACTCCATCCCAATGCATTATATAGTCCAGTTCAGAATATCATTAGTGTTAATAGACAGAATGTAAAAGGAGAGAGGGTACACATTGTATTATTAATGTTCATTGTGCTTCAGTACCTGAAAGTGCATTGTCTTGACCCAAATAGCTTTATAATTAAACTTTAGTCATGAATTAAGCCAACGAGCAGTAGAGGAGGGGATGGGGTGAGGAAGGACAAAGGCTAAGTAGCAACTCCAACAGACTGGCAGGAAGGTTTGAACCTTGAACTTTCAGGTCTGCAGTGCAAACACTACCACTTGATCTAACAGACCAGCTCTATTAGCTGGTACTGTTAGCACGTGGCTATCCATCTGTGGATCAGTCACAGATGACAAAGGAGGAAAGGAGGGACATGTAACTCTCTGAACAGTGGGTCAGTTATAGTAATAAGATCCCATAAGAATTTGATGGCTGAATTAAATGAAGACTACCCTCCAGTTGTGATGCACTTACTTCTTGACACAATGAGACTTGAATAAGGCTCACACTGGTTTCTGGTGGCTTCAAAAGACATACCAAAACCATTGGGAGTACAGAAGGTTGCTGAATCAAGAACTGCATTTTGAGTTAAACATCTCTCCCTAGCTGCAAATGGACACTTCATACAGTTTGATTTGCAAAAATAAGACTATACCTTTTTTAAGTAGAGATCTATGAAATGACTGCATCTGGGAGATAATGTCATATTATTCTGCTGAGAATGCATTTTAATTATATTAATGGGATGACATTTATAAAAAGCACAGTATAATGCTGCTTAAATATTCTTCCAGTGTGATAATGGAAGTGGGTAGTGTACAAATGTTAGTAGAGCACACATACAATTTATTTTAAATCTCAAAGATAGCAGAATAATCTCAAAGTGGTTTAAGTGATGATGGCTGTTAAGAAGCTTAGTCACATCTTAAAATACTTCTTTAGAATGTTAAACAGGCAGATTGGTTAAAATCCAGAATTCTAGCTGGTGAAGTTGAATGGGTAGTAAAGCTGATAACTGCTAGCACAGTAAATGCAATTTGATGCAAGTTATGGTACTTTGTACATCAGTTGATGCTTGTAACAAATTTGTAGTAACTTTTTTTTACAGGTTTGCTTGAAAGCAGCCGGCTGCTCTCTGGCAAACTCACAAACGCAGCTGTCATCAGTACAGTCCCTGCTTGGGTTGCCACAAAGGATTGCGTGGAATTTAGGGAAACATAGAGGGAAACTAAATTTGCATACACTGTGTGATCCCTGCTGTTTTCTTCTCTATTATGCATGGAACTATCTTGTTGCTGGCTAGCTTAAATAGCAAATACATGCACTAAGCACTTAAATCAGTTTTCTAGAACTGTTCATTCACCAACTGAATACACCCTGCAATTTGCCTGACTTGATAGTAGTTCAGAGAAGGATCCTTTAGAGGGAAGCGAGAGCTCCAGAGACACAATGGCCATTCACCAGTCAGTTTGCACAGTCCCTTTCCATATTGTTTTGCACTGTATTGAACCCATTTGTTCTTTTTGGATTGTAAACTGCTTTGGTGCTGGGTTCTTCCCTGTCTGGCATGCTCTACTTATTGTGAAGTGATGTACTCAGTGTACTACATAAATAAGTTGATAAAAAGGCATAAAAAGATATATTGGAATTGGAAAAGGTACAGAAAAGGGCAACAAAAATGATTAGGGGTATGGAAAAGCTTCCATATGAGGAGAGATCAATAAGACTTGGACTTTTCAGCTTGGGAAAGAGAGGAGGACTAAGGAGGGATATGATAGAGGTCTATGAAATCATGACTGGTGTGGAGAAAGTAAACAAGGAAATGCCATTTACTCCTCATAACACAGGAACTAGGGGTCACCAAATGAAATTAATAGAGAACAGATTTAAAACAAATAGAAGAAAGTACTTCTTCACACAATGCACAGTCAATCCTTGGAACTTTTTGCCAGAGGATATTGTGAAGGCCAAGACTATCACAGAGTTCAAAATAGAGCTAGATAAGTTCATGGAAGATGGGTCTATGAATGGCTATTCACTGGGATGGGCAGGGATGCAAAACCAATCCACTTAAAGCAGGATTTTATCTTTCTTGTCATAAGCTTTACTAGTATCTTTGGGCTTTATGGTTCTGGTGTTTTTTTACAACTTCATGGCCTGGCTCTTATGATGGAAGTCAAAGGGCTAGAATGTGATTTGGACTATGTACCCATGCAGGGGCACACAAGGTAATCAGCCTCTCTCCCCTTTATGTCCCCATATAGACCACTTTGACCTTAGGTTCAGGAGTAGGCAGGCACATTGCCACTCCTTCCTCCTCTATCCAGTGCTTCTTTTGTAATGAAAGAGGTGCCAGGGCTCAGGCAATTAGGTGCTGGGGCTCAAGCAATTTTTTCACTTTCACAACTGATGTGGCAAGCCCGGAGGTGAACTACCACAACTAGAGGTGCCAGGGCTTAGTCCTGGCAAACCCTGGCACAAATTAAGCACTGCCTCTTAACCCTCCCTGCCCAAAGAAGATGGGGAGAGAGAGAGTAAAGACTTAGCTTTCCCCTTTGTGGCCCTGATCAGTGAGCTGAACTACTGCATGGATGTCAATTTACTGCTGGTATCTGCCAGCTGCAAATTACTAACTCCCTCCCCCTGAAAGCAAGGTGGAAGTTCGTTGGGAAATGGCGCTTACAGAGGTATCGGAGTCGTAATTCCTCACACATTCCTGGGATGGCACAGCTTATGTGCCACTCCTTGCTCAGGGCAGTGCATAGAGGCTTGATCTAGCCCAAAGCTTGTTGTAGTCCTGAATGTTTAATGTCAGATATTTAAGAATGGCCAGAAAATGTCTGATCTACCTCTTTTCAGAAAATAGTTAACCTTCTGTACTTACCATATATTTTGGTTATAAATTGAGACTGCTTCTTTCAATACTCTCGTCTCTCATATCAACTTGAAGAGAAAAGAGAGAATTTTCACACTTATGTTGATCAGTACTTTATAATATGAAAGCCTCACTGATTTCAGTGGAACTACTTGCAAAGTAAGGTACTATTCAGTGTGCATAATGGTGGCAGAATCTTCCCCTTAACTTAATATCTTTCTTTACACCTTCCTAATTTTTCTCTAGAGGGGACAGTTTGTTCCGTGAGAAGTCACAAGCTTTGAGATCTGGGTTCTAGTTTCAATCTTGCCACAGACACACTGTGGGTGTATCTTCACTGCAGGGTTCACTTGGGCTGTTACTCATGTGTTGCCCCTACCTGCCCTCCTGTCCCCCCTGCACAATCATCTTACCCAGGTTTAGTGGTATTTTCGGCCCATGCCAGCTGATTCATCTGAGGCTGTAGGCTAAAGTTCAGAAGCCGGACTGGTGACCTGCTGCCTTGCAGTGAGGATACGGGCTAAATCGATCGAGTACCAATAGTCTACCATTGCTTTGTCACAATTTCCCACATGTGGCCAGGAGGACAGAAGGTTTTCCCACAATTCACTGGCAAAGAATCATACAGCAGTTTAGTTTACTGCAGCACAGAGAATCCCATGGCATTTGTCCCCAGAAGTCTTAGTAACACATACGGGGGAGTGCAGCATCAATGAGGACACAGTAACTCAGGCATATATTTGCAGTGTGGTTGCTCACACTTGGGCTAGCCTAACGAGGGTTTTCAGTCTGGATGCAGATGACCCAAGTTAACTCTGCTGTGAAGACATACCCTATGTGATCATGGGTCAATTTCTTAACATTTTCCTGCTCCATTTTCCCATCTAAAATGGGAACAATACTACTTCCTTATCTCAGGGGATGTTCACTGATGTTTGTGAAGCACTTTGTGATCCTCTGATGGATGGAATTATACTTTTCCCTTGATAAGAGGAAAGTTTTGAGTTGTTAGTTAAAATTCTGACAGTTTCCCTGCTACGAAAGACAGCCTAACCTAGCACAGCTCCACATAGAGAATCCTTTTACTTAAACCAAGTATTAAAACACTTTTCATTGTTACGCTTAGTGAATCTCAATTTTGTTTTATGCTTCTTTCTGTTCGAGCACTGGCATAATTTGAAGAAGCAGCAACTTTAATGGGATTAAACCTATTGAGCAAAATAATATCTGTGGTGTTCATGGTAACAGCATGTCATTGCTCTTTTGTTCCTGTTCTTCTCTTCTTCTTCTTCAGAATCTGACCTATAATCAGTTTTCTTTTCATGCTTATCTACAGTATTATTACTTTATGCAAAGTCACATCATCCCTTTTTATCAGAGAGAAAATGTATAGTGTGAAGAATTACAAGAAAAGAGAATAATATATGCTTCTCTTGACATAACTACTCTCCCTTCAGTCTCCACCCATGTTGATAATGACATTCGGAACGACCTTTTTTGTGGTCTCTTTTTCCTGGATGCAATAATGTTTTTAAAATAAGTTGGTTCATTCTAATCTGCAACATGCCCTAAGTTCTGCAGTGGGATCTGCTAATGTTAACTTGTGAAACCCTTCATATTCCCATTGACTTGAATTAGATTCCACAGGGGCCTAGGATGCAATGTAGCCCATTGAAAGTATGAGCTTATTGTGGCTGATGCCCACTCATCATTTACTTTTACTCACTTATCTGAGAGAAAAAAGGATTGGAGGGGTCATCTTTCCATGTATAGTGGCCTGGGACTCATAATTTCCTGATAAGACAAACAGAGCCCATGTATCTTTGAACATGTGTGTGAAGGGTTATTACTCTTGCCCAGTCATTTCATGTAGTGGTTTACAGTCTTATAGTACTCCCTAGCCTTATAGCACTATGTCTTCCTTCCTTAGGAGTCAGACTCCCTGGTAAGGTCTCAACTAGCATTTTTAATTTCTAGATACACATTGCAAAACAGAACTCTGCATTATCAGTCACCAGTATGTTATGTGAGGAAATCCCTATGAATTTCCAGGGTGCTGTTTCGTTGCCCACCATCTCTTATGGAAAAGTCCTAGAATGTAATATAGAGAATGCTGAGCTTTCTGCAGCAGGAACGTATTCTTTGCTAAATAGTATAGGATTTTAAACTATAGGCTTTATCCCGAGTACATTTTGTAGGACTGCTCCCATAAGGAGATCCTCTCTGAAACAGCAGTGAAGTATTTTTCAGCGGTGAAAGGAGGCTGACTTGACTTCTTAATAGCCTAGCCTGCCATGCTGGATGGAGCTGATATGATGTAATAATAGTCTGCTGATTTTCAGCCACCTCATCTGTTATTCATGTGAGCAAAAATGAATACAAGTGAAATCCAAATAATCTACGTTAGTACAAGTTATTTTCATGATTTTCATCAGCTAACATAAAGATGACTCTGAATTATATATTCTACTATTGCCTGGATTTATTTCTATGTCTAGGGTGTGCAATTTTTATCTGGAGAATAAGAGAGAGAGAGAAGAGAGAGAGTCTTTACAGCAGCTGAGAATTCGGAAGGGGAAAAAAGAAGAGGTAGGGAGAAATCGGTGCAGATGTAACTTTTTTCAATTATTCAGCATTCCCAGAGCTGTTTATTCTCTTGCTCCCAAGATGCTGTTTGTCTTCTGAACTCTGGGGAATGAGCTGATTTTATTCTTGCCTTTGGGTAAATGAAGGCTGGAGTCTAAGAGTAGCAACTACACTGGAAAACAGGAAATAAAGCATAACTTGTACCAGAATAATTATGTAAAATTTCTGCAACATTAGAAGCTAGTTTTTAATGGGCAGAAAATCCTGCTTATCTGTGAACATTAGCACTGATATAAGATTGGCAGTTTGCATTGGAAAATGCCCTGTCACAAGAGTTAGTCCATTCTGATCGCAACATTTTCCCCATTTCTTTACCCTAGGGCAAACTAGTTTAATCTGGTAGCATTCCAGGAGGAAATAACTGTTGTCAAGCTTCCCACTGCTCTTCCTCTGGTCACTGATGCCATGATGTCAACTATTAATACTAACTAGGTCACTAAAGGAGAGGACTGTATAATCTGGCACTTAACAAATAAACAAGCAAATTATTATTTTATAAGAATTTATAAGGGAGGATATACAAATAAACTGGTTGATATGCAGTTTTTGCCATCAGTATAATGAGGATATTATGAAAAGCATAGCTAAAGTCTGAAGTCCTAACTCATGGCCATATTTTGCCATTCATCTTGAAAAAGAATTACTACATGTGCTGGTATATTAGTGTTAGCAAGATCAAGGCCTAAGAAATGACTCTCTGGGTCAGGGATTCAGGATTTGTTCCCGTGTATGTTAGATTTCAGAAAAATCAGGAATTACTTTTCTATCTAGTGTCTGTCATGATGGCAGGGCATGCCAATGACAGACATGAGAAAAAAGTTAGATTACACAGGTCTTTCTGAAAAGGTGTTTTATAATGACATTTTCATTATCCTCTTACCTCAGCCGTTATTTTGTAACCCATACACAATTTGAGTTCTGCAGTACTTACTCGTAGGAACTGTCCTACTGAAGTGTAAGTGAAGGTTACAGATCAGTGCCCACTATGAACATAACATACAACTAATGATGAGCCCAAACCTTGGATCTGATCACAACCTTGGATCTGATCTCAATCTGAAGTTCAGAATCAGTTCTGAATTTCCAAACTCAGTCCAACATTTCCTTGCAACACACACAGACTGCATAATGTCTCTACTTATTTCATTGTTTTCACAGCTACTATTAATTTTGGTCACTCTCTCTAGCACTATATACTGAAAGAGATGTTGCTCAACTCTGCTACTGCATCATAAAAGTTGGAGGAGCAAGAGAAGTAATCTAAAAGTGTGTTTTGGTTACAAGAACTTACACTAATTGTAACAGACAAGTTTCCAGTTCAGGTTTGGCGGTTGTGGGAGAGATAAGTGAAAGTCCAAACCCTTTTACCTAAACCAGTTTACCCATTCCTATTTTTCAAATGGAAATCCTTTGAGAAACTGCAACATGCTCTTGTTCTTCCACTGAGGCTAGTTCATTTTATTTGGAACCAATTTGTTTTCAGTGGAACTCTCTATCTCTCCTCATCAAATTTCCCACTGTATTGATCTATGCAGTTGAATTGCTGATTTGATCAAATGTTATGAAAAAGTAATTTATCTCCCTGAAATAACGGTCAAGTTCCTGCCAAATTTCATGCAAACAACTGTTCTTTAGCTAAAGAAAAAGCAGAAAAAGAAAATCTAAAACTACTAAAAATATTTTGTCTCTTCTTAAACACCTGGTCTAACTAGTTTGATTAAATGTGACACCCTTCCTTCTCATATAGGGTGGTCATTCTCAACTTCTAAGTGTTTGCTAATTTCAAAGGTTTTGTTCCTTTGGTTGTTATTAATTTATTCATATATTGCCAAGAAAGGAAATAAAAGTTCCTACCAACCTAGTTTCTAGCCTGGAAAATTTAAATATATATATAATATTTTTCAGAGTTTTAAAACTTTGAAAATAAAGTTTCATACAGGATTGTCAATTAATCACAGTTAACTCATGCGATTACCTAAAAAAAATTAATCATGATTAATTGCAGTTTTAATTGCACTGTTAAACAAAGGAATACCAATTGAAATTTATTAAACATTTTGGATGTTTTTCTACATTTTCATATATATATATATCATATTCCTTGTAGTAATTGAAATCAAAGTGTATATTATTTTTATTATAAATATTTGCACTTTAAAAATGATAAACAGAAGAAATAGTATTTTTCAGTTCACCTCAGAGAAGTACCATACTGCAACCTCTTTGTCATGAAAGTGTAAATTACAAGTGTAGGTTTTTTTGTTACATAACTGCACTCAGAAACAAAGCAATATAAAACTTCAGAGGCACAAGTCCACTTAGTCCTATTTCTTGTTCATCCAGTCGCCAAGACAAATAAGTTTGTTTACATTTACAAGAGATAATGCTGCCCTCTTCTTATTTACAATGTCACCAGAAAGTGGGAACAGGCATTCGCATGGCACTTTTGTAGCCGGCATTGCAAAGTATTTACGTACCAGATATGCTAAATATTCGTATGCCTCTTCCTGCTTGAGCCACCATTCCAGAGGACATGCTTCCATGCTGATGATATACCTTAAAAAATAATGAGTTAATTAAATTTGTGACTGAACTCCTTGGGGAAGAATTTTATGTTCCCTGCTGTTTTACTGGTATTCTGCCATATATTTCATGTTATAGCAGTCTCAGATGGTAAGCCAATTGTTCATTTTAAGAATGCTTTCACTGCAGATTTGGCAAAATGCAAAGAAAGTACTAATGTGAGATTTCTAAAGATAGCTACAGCACTGGACCCAAGGTTTAAGAATCGAAAGTGCCTTCTAAAATCTGAGAGGACGAAGTGTGGAGAATTCTTTCAGAAGTCTTAAAAGCTCACCGCTCTGCCACAGAAATCACGGAACCCAAACCCCAAAATGGAAAATCAATTTTCTGCTGGTGGCATCTGACTCAGGTAATAAAAATGAACATGCATCGGTCTGCATCGCTTTGCATTGTTATCAAGCAGCACCCATCACACTGCTCTACAGCCAAAATGCTTCTGAAATAAATGTAGTCAAACTTTACTAATTCTGGGTCACTGAGAATGAAAATGATGCTTAAAATTATTGATTGGCTCTAGTTTTCAAGATATGCTATTGGGTCAGTATATATGACCCTTGACATGGGAATGGCGGAGGATAAGTGAGTTATAAAGGGAAGGGATCTCAATTTAAACCAGAAATGACTAAAATACATCTTTGACTGGATCTATGAATAAATCTATGACTGGGTTTGGACAGTACTTGCTTTTTAGGCAAAACAATGAATGACGCAATCTGAAGCTGGTATTGCGTCATACATGATATGAATTGCATCATGTTATTCCTAGAAGTCATGGATGATGCAATCATAACGAAGCTTACATCACTCTGCTGAACAAATTGCCCTATATCAGCTCTAGAAATCATACAGTGTTGTGCTCTCTTATTTGTCAGTGTTTGATTTTGCAAAGGGACACATTTCTGTTTAGCCAAAGTGAGCAGAGATGCCTCATACTTGTGTGAACAGTGCAGATAACTTCTGCTATGTTTGTGGTGAAGTGACTTTTGCATCACAAAAGCGCAGTATAACCACCATGGTTAAGAAAGCCTATCACCTTTATTTTGGCTGCAAAACTGGAGATCAGGACAAGAGATGGGCCCCACACATATGCTGCAACACTTGTGCAACAAATCGTCGCAAGTGGTTGAACAGGAAAAGGAAATCTATGCCTTTTGCAGTGCCAATGATTTGGAGAGAGCCAACAGATCATACCAGCAATTGTTACTTCTGCATGGTGCCTCCAGTTGGGAAAGGTGTGTCAAAGAAGAAAAAGTGGACTGTGCATTATCCAAACATTCCATCAGCTAGACGCCCAATACCCCACGGTGAAGGACTGCCGGTTCCTGATGCACCAGAATCACTCTCACTTGAGTCAGACGAGGACGAGGAAGAGGATGAAACTTCTGGTCCTGAACCATTAGTGTCACAGGACCCACATTTTCTCCCATCCTCCTCCTCTGAACCACACCTCATAACACAAGCTGAACTGAATGACCTTGTCAGGAATTTGGAACTACCCAAGAGTAAGGCAGAGCTGTTGGGCTCCACACTACAGCAGTGGAATTTCCTGGCAGGTGATGTTAGGGTTTCCATGTTCCATGACCGTCAAAAGGATCTTGTCCCATTCTTCTTCATGGAAGGTGATCTTGTAGCCTGCAACAACATCGATGGTGTGATGGCAGCCCTCAGCATCGTTCACGATCCAGATGAGTGGAGACTCTTCATTGATTCATCGAAGACGAGTCTTAAAGCTGTTTTGCTGCAGAATGGCAATGTTTTGCCATCAATTCCAGTTGGTCATGCAATCCATATGAAGGAAACCTATGACAACATGAAACAACTTTTGAGGTGCATAAACTATGATCAACATCAGTGGCAGCTTTGTGGCGATTTGAAGGTTGTTGCTCTCTTGCTTGGTCTGCAGACTGGATGCACAAAGTACTACTGTTTTCTCTGCGACTGGGATAGTCGTGCAAGAGATTCCCACTACATCAAGAAAGATTGGCCACTCCGACAGTCATTGGAGCCTGGGAGGAAAAATGTTCAGCATCCACCACTTGTTGAATCAAGGAAGATTTTGTTACCACCCTTACACATCAAGCTGGGTCTGATGAAGAACTTTGTCAAGGCCATTGACAAAACAAAAGCAGCTTTCAAGTACCTCCATGGAAAATTTCCAAGGTTAAGTGAAGCTAAAATAAAGGAAGGTGTCTTTGTTGGTCCTCAGGTTCGTGAACTTCTTCGAGATGATGCATTTGACCATGCACTGCATGGCAAGGAAAAGACAGCATGGAAAGCCTTCCAGTCAGTGGCAATACATTTTCTCGGAAACAACAAGGCAGACAACTACAGGTTGTTGGTGGAAAACCTCCTTAAGGCATACAAAAGCCTTGGTTGCAACGTGTCACTAAAGATACATTTTTTGCACTCTCATCTAGATTTTTTTCCACCAAACTGCGGAGCAGTGAGCGACGGGCACGGCGAGCGATTTCACTAGGACATTGCAACGATGGAGAAACGCTATCAGGGCAAATGGAGCCCATCAATGCTTGCAGACTATTGCTGGACAGTGACGAGAGATGCTTCATTTAATGAATACAAGAGACAAGCCAAGAAGCGTTGAGTAGATACTGAATAGTACTAAACTATGTACCTAATAGTTTTTTGCCTTTTGTTTCATAATACATTTTATTTATATAACCCTTTTGCTGATTTTTAAAGTGTTACATAAACAGGACAGGTGAAATATTCATCATGTAAAGCAACCATAAACACATAAAAAGACCTAGGTTTACAATTTATGATTAAAACTCTACTATCTACATAATATACACAGACATAAAATGTAAAAACTTAAATATCTTAGAAACAGTAGCCAATTAGTTGTTTTAATTGTCATATTTGAATTCAGCACATCAAAATACATCATAAATATCACATTTTATCTCTGAAGCAGACGACTTCTAAAAAATTGTAGACCAGTGTCATCAGCATGGACACATGTCCTCTGGAATGGTGGTTGAAGCATGAAAGGACATATGAATCTTTTGCGCATCTGGCAGGTAAATATCTTGCAACACCAGCTACAACATTGCCATGAGAATGCCTGTTCTCTCTTTAGGTGACGTAAACAAGAAGTGGGAGCATTATCTCCTGCTCATGTAATCAAACTTATTTGTTGAGCGATTGGCTGAACAAAAAGTAGGACTGAGTAGAGTTGCAGGTGCTAAAATTTTACGTTGTTTTATTTTATTTTTGAATGCAATTTTTTATTCATAATTCTACATTTGTAAGTTCAATTTTCATGACAAAGAGACTGCACCACAGTACTTGTGTTAAGGGAATTTAAAAATACTATTTCTTTTGTTTTTTACAATGCAAATGTTTGTAATAAAAAATAAATATAAAGTGAGCAATGTACACTTTGTATTCTGTGTTGTAATTGAAATATATGTATTTGAAAATGTAGAAAACATCCAAAAATATTTTGAAAAATGGTCTTCTATCATTGTTTAACAGTGTGATTGTGTGATTAATCGCCATTAATTTTTTTAATCATGCAATTTTTTGAATTGCTTGACAGCGCAAGATCATACTGATTACTCTTTTAGACCCCGTAATGCTCACATAGAATGTAACAAATAGCTATTGTCCCACAGATGATAAAATATACTATGGACTATACTATCAATAAATATACTATCAATTTAACATGAGGAGAAGGGCAGACAAGCAGATTTTCTACATTCAGGGAAATAAAATAATGACATGGAGTAAGTGATTAGTTAATTTTGCTCCAATAATAAGACCATGTATAGTTTCCTATCAGAACCAGTAGAGGGGGAAGAGTAATGAGTGGGGCTACTTTAACCATCTTGTATTGTGTAATAATCACAATGATACTGGAATGTCAGGAAGCTGGAGGAGAATGAAATCAACTTGTGTCCAGCTATGTAGAAGTTACATTGGACATTCCTCAGTGACTACACTGAAACTTTGCTTGTAACAGCAAAAGGCTCAGTCCTGCCATCACTGATGACAGAGGCAAAACTTTCATTAATAACAGTGAGAAAAGCAACTGGATCTCTCATGCATTTCTTATGTTCTTATGTTCCTTGCATAACCAAAACTCCTGCTCATGACAATGGTAGACTTGGCTGTGTAAGGAATGTAGGATCAAGTCACAGGTGCAGTCCTGACAACTTCCTGTGTATGCTAGTGTATCTATAAATACAAATGCATTATTTGCTCTTAAATAGCTTCTTTCATGTAAGTTTCTCAAAGTGCAATATAAGCAATATTCTATTCCCTATTCTACACATGGAAAACTGAATCAGTGAATTAGGTGACTTTCCTATCATCACACAGAGAGCCAGTGGCACACAAGTATAGCTATTATATAGCAAGTGGTTCCATTATTATGTGCAAAACTTCCTTTCCTTTCACATAATTTAAAATAAAATACTGATCTTTTAAATATTTTTAAACAATCATACCATACAGTGAGTTTCATTCATTTATAGAACATTATGTTGCATTAGTAATACAGTAGAATTTGCTTTAGGAAAGGAAAGATTTCTTATTGGTACTCCAATATGTCATCCTCTCTTCTAGAGGAAGGCCTCGGTCTTAAAGTACGCTTTTACCTTCAGGAGTGGCTTTTTCAGATGGATTTGCTGAGTTCCACATTCACTGAGCCATTCACATCTCAGATTTGTTCTGTTAACAGATAAACATGAGGTTGGGTTTTGTTTTTGTTCTTCTTCCCAGTTGTAATCCCCCCACACTCATCCTGAGCTCTGACAGTTAAACTAGTTTCTTTTCATAAGAACGTAAGAAAGGCTGTACTGGGTCAGACCAAAGGTCCATCTAGCCCAGTATCCTGCTTACTAGCAATGGCCAATGCCAGGTGCCCCGGAGTGAGTGAACCTAATAGATAAAGATCAAGTGATCTCTCTCCTGCCATCCATCACCCCACTCTGACAAACAGAAGCTAGGGACACGATTCCTTACCCAGCCTGGCTAATAGCTATTAATGGACTTAACCTCCATGAATTTATCCAGTTCTCTTTTAAACCCTGTTATAGTCCTAGCCTTCACAGCCTCCTCAGGCAAGGAGTTCCACAGGTTGACATGCGCTGTGTGAAGAAGAACTTCCTTTTATTTGTTTTAAACCTGCTGCCCACTAATTTCAATGGGTGGCCCCTAGTTCTTCTATTATGGGAACAAGTAAATAATTTTTCCTTATTCACTTTCTCCACGCCACTCATAATTTTATATACCTGTGTCATATCCCCCCTTAGTCTCCTTTAATCTCTCCTCATATGGGACCCATTCCAATCCCCCAATCATTTTAGTTGCCCTTCTCTGAACCTTTTCTAATGCCAGTATATCCTTTTTGAGATGAGGAGACCACATTTGTACACAGTATTCAAGATGTGGGTGCACCATGGATTTGTATAAGGGCAATATGAGACTCTCCGTCTTATTCTCTATCCCTTTTTTAATGATTCCTAACATCCTGTTTGCTTTTTTGACTGCCGCTGCACACTGCGTGGACATCTTCAGAGAACTATCCACGATGACTCCAAGATCTTTTTCCTGATTAGTTGTAGCTAAATTAGCCCCCATCATATTGTACGTATAGTTGGAGTTATTTTTTCCAAAGTGCATTACTTTACATTTATCCACATTAAATTTCATTTGCCATTTTGTTGCCCAATCATTTAGTTTTGTGAGATCTTTTTGAAGTTCTTCACAGTCTGCTTGGGTCTTAACTATTTTGAGCAGTTTAGCATCATCTGCAAACTTTGCCACCTCACTGTTTACCCTTTCCTCCAAATCATTGATGAATAAGTTGAATAGGATTGGTCCTAGGACTGACCCTTGGGGAACACCACTAGTTACCCCTCTCCATTCTTAAAATTTACCATTTATTCCTACCTTTTGTTCCCTGTCTTTTAACCAGTTCTCAATCCATGAAAGGATCTTCCCTCTTATCCCATGGCAACTTAATTTACGGAACAGCCTTTGGTGAGGGACCTTGTCAAAGGCTTTCTGGAAATCTAAGTACACTACATCCACTGGATCCCCCTTGTCCACATGTTTGCTGACCCCTTCAAAGAACTCTAATAGATTAGTAAGACATGATTTCCCTTTACAGAAACCATGCTGACTTTTGCCAAACAATTTATGTTCTTCTATGTGCCTGACAATTTTATTCTTTACTATTGTTTCAACTAATTTGCCCAGTACGGATGTTAGACTTACCGATCTGTAATTGCCGGGATCACCTCTAGAGTCCTTTTTAAATATTGGCGTTACATTAGCTACCTTCCAGTCATTGGGTACAGAAGCCGATTTAAAGGACACGTTACAAACCCTAGTTAATAGTTCCGCAATTTCACATTTGAGATCTTTCAGAACTCTTGGGTGGATGCCATCTGGTCTCGGTGACTTGTTACAGTTAAGTTTATCAATAAGTTCCAAAACCTCCTCTAGCGACACTTCAATCTGTGACAATTCCTCAGATTTGTCACCTACAAAAGATGGATCAGGTTTGGGAATCTCCCTAACGTTCTCAGCCCTGAAGACCGAAGCAAAGAATTCATTTAGTTTCTCCGCAATGACTTTATCATCTTTAAGTGCTCCTTTTGTATCTCTATCATCCAGGGCCCCCACTAGTTGTTTAGCAGGCTTCCTGCTTCTGATGTATTTAAAAAACATTTTATTATTACCTTTTGAGTTTCTGGCTAGCTGTTCTTCAAATTCCATTTTGGCTTTTCTTATTACATTTTTACACATAATTTGACAGTGTTTATACTCCTCTCTAGTTACCTCAGTAGGATTTGACTTCCACCTCTTAAAAGATGCCTTTTTATCTCTCACTGCTTCTTTTACATGGTTTTTAAACCACGGTGGCTCTTTTTTAGTCCTTTGACTTTGTTTTTTAATTTGGGGTATACATTTAAGTTGGGCTTCTATTATGGTGTCTTTGAAAAGTGTCCATGCAGCTTGCAGGGATTTCACTTTAGTCACTTTACCTATTAACTAACTTCACCGTTTAACGAACCCCCTCATTTTTTCATAGTTCTGCTTCCTGAAATTAAATGCCAGAGTGTTGGGCTGCCGCGGTTTTGTTCTCAGCATGAGAATGTTAAATGTTATTATATTATGATCACTATTCCCAAGCGGTCCTGTTATAGTTACCTCTTGGACCAGCTTTTGTGCTCCACTCAGGACTAAATCAAGAGTTGCCTCTTCCCTTGTGGGTTCCTGTACCAGCTGCTCCAAGAAGCAGTCATTTAAAGTATCGAGGAATTTGGTCTCTGCATCTCGTCCTGAGGTGACATGTACCCAGTCAATATGGGGATAATTGAAATCCCCCATTAATATTGAGTTATTTATTTTGACAGCCTCTCTAATCTCCCTTAGCATTTCATCATCACTATCGCTGTCCTGATCAGGTGGTCGAAAATACATCCCTATTGTTATATTCTTATTAGAGCATGGGATTACTATCCATAGAGATTCTATGGAGCATGTGGATTCATTTAAGATTTTTAATTCATTTGATTCTACATTTTCTTTCACATACAGTGCCACTCCTCCACCCCCACAACCTGTTCTGTCCTTCCGATATATTTTATACCCCGGAATGATTGTGTTCCATTGATTGTCCTCACTCCACCATGTTTCTGTGATATCTATTATGTCAATATTCTCCTTTAACACGAGGCACTCTAGTTCACCCATCTTATTATTTAGACTTCTAGCATTAGTGTACAAGCACTTTAAAAACTGGTCACTGTTTATTTGTCTGCTCTTTTCTGATGTATCACATTCTTTAGGTGAAAGTTTGTCGTCTGATCTGGCCTCTCCTTTATTCTTTACCATCCTCTCCTTCTGACTAAAACCTAGAGAATCTCTATCAGTAGACCCTCCTGTAAGAGAAGTCTCTATCCAATCCACATGCTTCTCTGCAGCAATCGGCTTTCCCCCATCTCTTAGTTTAAAAACTGCTCTGCAATCTTTTTAATGTTAAGTGCCATTAGTCTGGTTGCACTTTGGTTTAGGTGGAGCCCATCTTTCCTGTATAGGCTCCCCCCATCCCAAAAGTTTCCCCAGTTCCTAATAAATCTAAACCCCTCCTCTCTATACCATCGTCTCATCCACGCATTGAGACTCTGAAGCTCTGCCTGCCTTGCTGGCCCTGCGCATGGAACTGGAAGCATTTCTGAGAATCCCACTATAGAGTCCTGGATTTCAATCTCTTTCCTAGCAGCCTAAATTTGGCCTCCAGGACATCTCCACTGCCCTTCCCTATGTCATTGGTACCTACATGTACCACGACCACTGGATCCTCCCCAGCACTACTCATAAGTCTATCTAGATGCCTCGAGAGATCCGCAACCTTTGCACCAGGCAGGCAAGTCACCATACTGGTCTCCCGGTCATCACAAACCCAGCTATCTATGTTTCTAATGATCGAATCTCCCATCACTAACAATGATTATGGTTATTCCCAAATGAGGGTTGCTTTTCACCAGAATGGTTGCTTTTCACCAACAAATTAGTACAGTTATTCCCAAATGAAGGTTTCAGCCACTATCAGGTATATAAAGGATCTATTAATAGACTATACCCATTCAGCTGAGTAATACCGATGTAGAGATCATGCATGCATAGACTATTCCCTTATATTAGCACTAATACTGCAGAAGCCATCATATGTGCTGAGAACAGCTCTATAGTATTAGTTCTCAGTGCTACTATAACAGGGATTTCAGTCAGCATGAAGATTACCCTTACTGAGGTTCAGCCATAATGATGAGTAGGTAGAAGCTGATCAGTGCTTTAATGCTAATTGTGATCAATGAATCATGAATACGATAGATCACACTCATTAACCTTGTGTATCTCCTTGAGAAAAACTGGATGGATACTACACGGGGTAGGTGTTTGTTTCACTTTGTCATTAACTTGCATTTACCAGGATGATGCTTAATTGAACTAAATTCTCCTGGTCACCAGAATTATTTTAATACTGAAAAACAATGTATTTACCCCTAGCCTCCTTCTCAGAAATGGCTGAAATATTTTGGCTGACGTTTTCCAAAAAACCTCAGCCCAAGGCAGCCATCCACCATGGAAAATGTCAGCCCAAACTATGGAAGCCTAGCAAAGTTATAATCAACTGAAAATAGGGTCTTATAACAGGAAAAGTCAGGAAACCTTAATAATATGGAGTGCCAATTCTACTGAAAGAGAGAGAGAGAGAATGTGTATATAATCGCCTGGAATATAAAAGAATTGTCCTCCTGAGTAGTGGAGATATAACAACTTCTGGTAACTGGTAAGAGGCCTCTAAAGCAGAGAGTCTCAAACTGTGGTCTATGTACCACAGGTGGTCTGCAAGTTCCATTCAAGTGGTCTGCAGATAGTTCCCTCTAAGGTGCATGCCTGGGAGGCCACACACAAGAGAATGAAGGCCCCCCTACCTAATTAATGGAGCTGCACAGGCGTGGCCCCACTAATTAGGTGCCTGGACCCTGGAGAATATGCACATGTAAGGTGAGGAGGTGGCCTTGGGGAGAATAGGTGGTAGTTTGGAGGGGGCAGTCGAGTGAGAAGAGAGGATATGGAGAATTTAGGATGTACAGGGCTGCAGTGGCCAAAGAGACAACTTTCCCCAGCTCCAGGACTGCGGCTGAGTCCAGGAGACTCCCCTCCTTCCCATCCCCAGTTCAGAGGCTGCTGTGGTGGCGGAGAGAGGGAGAAACCCCCCTCCTTCCTGCCCTAGAGGAGGGAGTGCACATACATTGCATTAGAAAGGTAAGACTACTGATATTAAAATGTGAGTTGTGTACTTTTATTTGTAGAACAAAATAAGTTAATATTTTATATATAGTGTTTTTATCCAAAGCACTTTACAATAGTTAGCTAACGGTACAAACAACATTTGGAAAGATCATTAAGTGATCTACCGAGACCCTCAGCAAATTTCAAGTGGTCCACACACACACAAAAAAAAGCTTAAGAATTGCTGCTATAAAGGAAACAGCCAGGGCAGATTTGCCAGTAGTGAACAGAAAGTTGAGGGCTTTTTTAGTCCATTCCTGACCCCCTTGCAGGATTTAGACTAATGGGAGCTCCCCCTCATTTAGGTAAGAAATACACCTTCACAGCAATTCTTCCTGCTTAGCTGGTAGGAGGTGAGTGCTCCCCTTCCTGTTTCGACTACTTTTAATCACCGGCCACTTTGTAAACTTTGTAGGACAGTCCCTGCACAAAGAGTGTAAATATAAATAGACAGGACAAAGGATGGAAATTGTGTTTCCAGTTTCCTATTTTACAGATAGGGACCTGAGGTATTGAGAGGTTAATTGACTTGCTCTAGGTCACAAAGAAAAGCTGTAGCAGAGTTGGGAACTGAATCCAGATTGCCTGAGTCCCAGTCTACTGCTATAACCACAGGATCAGCCTTCCCCATACAGAACTATAGACTATCACTGAACCCTTGAACAATAGCTGTGTTGCCCCCTGGAACTAACAGCGTAAGGAGTTTTTCAAAAGTTGATATACTTGTGCTGATTAATCTTTCTATGCTTATATAAAATATATTTTTACAATCTCAATTTGGGGCCAAATGGAGTTGATTTGAAGAATTCATTACATTTTACTGATAAACATAGGGAAATACCTATACATAATAGAGATTCCCAGGTAAAAGGAATATGAATGGGTTCACTTGGCAAAACATGATTTCCCCCCAACACAATTTTGCATGCAGAATACAAAATTGGGAAACCCACCAGAATTAATGTTATTGTTTAACTTTAGGAGAAGTTTGAATTGTCTGCAATAGCTGCAGTGCACCTTCCAAAATCCAACAAGCACAAATGTCATAAGCTTTATTTTTTGTTTCACGTAGCGACAGATGATTTTTTCTTAGCATTTAAGTGCTGTGTTGTTAATAAGTTGGACTTTGGAATGTGTGATAGGTGCATTCACAAAGATGTTACAGCACTCAGCATAAGCATGCAAAGTAAAGGTCATGCTGGTCAACACAGACAACTATTGACACTTAAACGACCTAAAGATAGGATAACAGCAAACAAGTACTTGCCAAGTGATGGATTAGCTTCTTAGTGATAAACATGAAGGAAAATCATTATGGCACAAGCAGTTTTGTCATTCTTGGAGAAGCTGCATTTGATGGATAGAGCCCTCAGTGAAGAATCCATAAGGAACTGATTACTGTCGTGAATGAACCTAGTATGAGTTCATCATTAAGCAGCTCCAGTCACCATTAACAGCCAGTAGTTTGTCTCCCTTTTTTTTTTTTAGCTTAACTGCAAAATGATTTTGACTTTGAATAACTTAAAACAATTTGGAATGATTTTTCAGCAGCCAAATTAATTACTCAACAATCACGGCTTTGAGAAGCAGGCCAATTTTTTTGTCCTGGGAACATTCTGTACAACTTAAGTGTGGCAGTATGAAGAGGGAAAACAAACAAAAACATTTGGAAGCAAATAAAGAACAAGCTAAGTTGTGAAAAAAAGGCAGGATTATAACTGTGTTGTAGAATCTCTCTCAAATGGATCTTCTTCACTAGTCATGCTAACTTTTGCCATTGAGAAATGTCATTTACAGCAGGTGGATGCTCCCTGGTGTGACAGATATTGGAGAGTGTTTCATGTTTGTATTTCCCTGTTCATCATCAGGAAATACTTTTTTTGCTGGGGAAGAAGGGAGTTGTTCAGTGCTGGAGAAAGAGACATTAATTTTCTTCCATGTACTCTAGCCAAGTCACCCTTCTCATTCTCTGTCCTCCTCCCTTCTGACTCAACATTAGGACATCCATTCACAGCTGACTTAAAGATTGTTTTGGTTGAAGTCAAAAGACCCCAGGAAACATGTCTAGCACTTCTTTCTGTACCACCTGTTAAGAGGTTCTTGTAACCTTAGGAACTGCTTTGGTTTTCTGATCTCTACTGTTCACTGTTGCACTGATCCCCATTGTCTTGTTCCAAAACTAAATGCAGTTATCCTAGAAGTAGACATTACTCTGGTGACCTGGAGAGAAAATGAACAGCAAATAAAGGCCTGGCTCCTGTTCCCACTGAAGTCCATAGAAAACCTCTGGTTGGCTTCAATTAAGAGGAAACTTGGCACCAAAGGTAGTAACTTTTTTTCCATTTAAGTGATTTAAGCTAATGTTTCAGAACAAGAAGAGCAGAAACCCACAAAGTTCCTTGGTTGAGGACTCTCTGAGAGATTATTTTGATTTAGGGGTTTCAGCTGGTCTGTTCTGCAGTTTATCAAAGGTGCTTGAGTAAAATTTTGCATCTGGAAATAGGAAAGTTATAAATAAAAGCTTCAGTGCTAGCTTTTCAGGTGATGTGAAATCTGACTTTATTTGGAGGTCAGGCCAAATCTGAAATGTCACTTAAACTTTTCTAAGTTCACCCACTCCTAAAAAACATCATCTAGCAGCCACCAGGTTTAGAAACAAAATCTACATAAAATAACATTTTCTGAAATTCATCTTTGGATAAGTATAGCTAATTTTGGTTGGTATCTCTAAAATCACTGCCAATTGTCAAGTTGTTATAATGTATAGAAGGGTATTGAGTAGAACAGGTTGAAAAGGGAAAAATGTGAGCACATTTTTTCAAAAAATATTACCATTTTTTTCCAAAATGTTTTTTAGTTTTGAAAAAAGCAGCTATTTAAGGCCACTTGTTTTGGTGTTCCACCAATAATGAATATCACCTTTAGATTTCAGTGTAGTTACTCTAAATTTATACCAGAATCAAACTCAACAACTTAATTGGCAAGCAACTAAAAATGCAGTTCCTTCTTAAGAAATGTACAATGGTTCATCATTAATGGATGTCAATCTTATTTCTAGTATAGTGTGTTGTTTAGGAAAAACTCTGATATTTCTTCCTGTCAGTTTGGAGGGGAACAATCTTTGAATGTTGGAAGCACCATATATTACTTTTTCATTGTAATTTACTTGCAACTCTTTTCTTTATTTCTGCTTAAATGAGCACATCTTTAGAGTAGTAGATCATGGAGCATTAGGACTCAGGTTTGTGTGCCCAATTCTGTGCGCATTGTGCTATTGGTTTCTACATTCCTTGTCTTCATGAGTCAGTTCTGTTTAATTTAATAGGAGAGGTACATGTGTAACAGCTACTATCCTAGGCCACCAGGAATCTCCAGTGCTGAAAGCATGTTTCTCTGCCTTTTGAGCTAAAGTAATAACTCTCTAGCTGGTTGCTGTAGCAGATTCATAACCTGTAGCCATTTGAAGGGGATATGTAACACATCATGCATCAGTGTGTTCCATGTGCTGATCCAGGAGGGAATGTAATGCTTCCATTTCACGTCAGATAAATTGAGTGTTCAAATAAGGGTTATGTTTCTGGTTTTCTGAATTAAAAAACTGTGGGCCATTTAGATCACCCAAAGGAGTACAGGGTTAATTGTCAACAGTGTAAGGCAGAAGATGTCTGCCGATCAGACAGAGAAGGTTAAAAGCAGAGTAATGTATGCAGATAATGGAGTGGTGCCTATCATACCTTATGATCAATTACCTATTCTTGGCAGTTCAGTCAATACAGTTCTTGGCATGCTCTCATGCGAGAATGACAAACACCAGTGGCATTGGCATTATGGACTAGGTCCGAAAATGCCAATGCATTTAGATACATTTTAAGACAACTCTATCTCTCTTAGACAACAAGATCCCAATTCTGAATTATGCCTGATGCACGCCATGGCATGGTTCAGGTGTGTGTGCGTGAGGGTGTGTGGGTGGGGAAGGTCACTGTATACTAGGCCTGCACAATTCGGAAAGCAGCGAGGGCCATATTCCTGCAAAAAAACCAGCTGCAGGCCAAAAAGCCCTGCCCTCGCCCTGCCCCCCTCCGCTCCCCCACACCCCACCGCTTGGCTTGCCCCACCTCTACTCACCCCCCGCGGGCTGCACAGTGAGCCCATGTGGGCCGCATGTGGCCCCCGGGCCGCATGTTGTGCAGGCCTGCTGTATACCATCTTTGTGTATCTGATGTATACCATCTGGAGTATACAGTATACCAGTATACAGTATACAGTATACCATCTGGAGTATACAGTATACAGTATACCATCTGGAGTATACAGTATACAATATACCATCTGGAGTATACAGTATACAGTATACAGTATACCATCTGGAGTATACAGTATACAGTATACCATCTGGAGTATACAGTATCTGCTGTATACCATCTGGAGGTAACTAGGGACCAGCCTCATCCCTGGCATAATGCAGAGCAGTCTCAAAGTTGTTCTAACTTGAACCTGGCTTCCCATGGTTGTTCTGGAAATTAGGAATTTTAGAAGTGCAGTCATGCCTGCCAGAACCCTATCTAGCCAGCCATGACAGACAAGGGAGACACTGGGTGGAGGAAAGGGTAGAATGCACAACAGAGTGAACAATGTGCTGGCAGCAAACATCATGATCATTCTTCAGATTTTTTTGGTAGGGTTAATTAGGATGGTATGAGCTAAATAATAAGAACAATGAAGGGAGAGAGGCCATTAAAAGGGAAGGGAAGTGAGGGAGACAAGGTAGGGGATAAGAGGGTAAAGAGGGGCATGTATGAAGTGAAACTGAGGTGAAGAGACTGTGAGGGAGGACGAGACTTGGAGCAGTCAGTCAGCAGAAGGCAGAGAATGTTCTGTCAAAACTGTAGACATTTCCAGAATGTCCAAAGGTTCCTGCTTTGTCTGCTTCACCTCTTACCAGTTGGTTCCTCTCTGCAGTTTTCCCTCATAGCCATAAGGCAGGAGGGGAGGAGCGGGCACCCAGAGTTTTGGTGCCCCCATTAACGTGTGTGTGTGTGTGTGTGTGTGTGTGTCACAGGGATGTCTTCTAAATGTGGGGGAGCACTAGACTGGGCCCCATTTACCTCTTGCTCTCACTGTAGTAGTCCCTGCATTGACTGCTTCTGAATCCTACTGTCTGGAGTCTTTGCAGAAGCAGTCAAAGCAAGGAGTGCTGAAGTGTTAACACTGCATAGTTAATCAGATCAGCAGACTTTCACCGCTGAAGCAGTGGAAAAGCAGCTGGGGCCAGGATCCAGAATGTAATCTATGTGGAGTGTAGATTCTCACATCAGAAATCCTGGGATTCTGAAATTCGTAGCCCCCGCTGTCTGTCTCTCTACCTTCCCACATGCCTGGTCCATGCTTTTTAAAATAACACATATCAAGACTTTTGCCCCTGGAGAAGGAAGACCCTGCTCAGCTCTTGTGGTTCCAGGGAGCTGCCTTAGATGGGCTCAGTTATGCTTTAATACGCTCCTGTAGTTTTACACAAGAAGTGATCAAAATCCTCTTTCAGATGAGATTTGGTTTTCTTAGTCAATTGAGAGTGTAGACCAAAAGAGTTTTTACAGCATATGTTTTTGATTTAGTGACAACACAGTAATTGAATGAATCAGGATTTAAAAATATTTGCAGTGTATTGAAAAGAACCTATGTAGTTTATAAGTGGAAACGGAGAAGTAAATTTAATACACAAAGTTGTAAGTGAACTTTAACCACAATGTTTTTTCCCTAACCTAAAAATATTGTGTTTATAATCTTGTTAAACTAAAATCTTAGGGCATAGATTTTCCTGGGAAGCTCACTGCAGTATATAGCTATAGTAAGTTACATAATAAAAGAAAGATAAATTCAAATTCCTGCAAATTGCAGACCTAATCTGTTTCCTTAGTGGGGATGAGAAACACATCAACACCATTGTAATGTGTCTACTAATCCTAACAATGAATGAATAGCCGAGTGTATAGGTACCTCTATATAATGAATGAGAATAAAGTCCCTGAAGATTCAGTTGGAACTGAACTGTTTAATGTTGAACTAAGATTGTGGAGTTGTGAATGTCTCATTGATTTAAGCATTGTACAGGTGATGCAATAAAAAACTTGCATGTTAGCATCCCCTAAAGGGGTAAGAACAATAACGAACACTTTTATATGGCATGCTAAAATGAGGACTAGTATATACAGCTAATAGCAGCATGCAGGCATTTTCTGTTGTTCTGGAACCTAAATCCACTGGAAAGATTAGGCTCTTGGTAGACTAAAATAAAATTGAATGGTTAAACAAATATAATAAACAAACTAGGGACATGTGATCTAGATGCAATTACTCTAAGGTGGGTGTGCAACTGGTTGAAAGACCATACTCAATGGTTTGCTATAAAAATGGGAGGATGTGTCTAGTGGGGCCCCATAGAGTTCTGTCCTGGGTCTGGTGCTATTCAATGTTTCTATTAACAATTTTGATAATGAAGTGGAGAGTATGCTTATAAAATTGGCAGATAACAGCAAGATGGAAGGGATTGCTAGCACTTTGGAGGACAGGATTAGAATCCACCATGACCCTGACAAATTGAAGAATTGGTCTGAAATCAACAAGATGAAATTCAATAAAGACAAGTGCAAAGTACAACGCGGAGGAAAAATTAAATACACAAATGCAAAATGGAGAATAACTGGGGAGTTGGTAATACTGCTGAAAAGGATCTGGGGGGTATAGTGGATTACAAAATGATGCAGTGGTGAAAAAGACTAATATCATTCTGGGATGTATTAACAGGAATGTTGTATATAAGACACAGGAGGTAATTGTCCTACTTTACTTGGCACTGGTGTACTTAGCTGGAGTTCTGTGTCTAGTTTTGAGTGCCACGCTTTAAGAAATATGTGGACACATTTGAGTGTCCAGAGAAGAACTAAAATGATAAAAGATTTAGAAAACCTGACCTATGAAGAAAGGTTAAAAACACTGGGCATGTTTAGTCTTGAGAAAAGAAATCTAAGGGGGGAACTTGATAACAGTTTTCAAATATGTTAAGGGCTGTTCTAAAGAGGAAAGTGTTTAATTGTTCTTGTCAACTGAAGGTAGGAAAAGAAGTAATGGGCTTAATCTCTAGCAAGGGAGATTTAGGTTAGATAAAGAAAAAACTTTCTAATTGTAAGGATAATTAACTACTGGAATAAGCTACCAAGGGAGCTTTTGGAATCCCCATTACTGAAGGTTTTTAAGAACAGATTGGACTAACCCCTGTCAGCGATGGTCCTGCCTAACCTCACAGGGCTTGACTTGTTGGCCTATTGAGGTCCCATCCAAGCCTATGTGTCTGTGATAAATATCTGTCTCCTAGAAAAGATTGCTCTCTGGAAGTTTCAAACTAGGTGAAATTTTCATCATTTTTTTTATCTTTCTCAGTAGATGCTGGTAAAAAGACTTAAGATTATGATGCTAAACTGAAAATGGCCCTGGCATACCATAAGGAATAATACCATTCAGTTATTCTCTTCCACCTAATAAATTCCAGAAATAATAACTACAAACATAATTAAAGTAAATTAAAAGGCTTTGTAACATTAGGGCTAATAGTATTGTTGTTACTATTTTTCAGAGTTCTCATCTTTTATTTGGTTTCAGAACATGAATTAATATTATTTGAATTAATATTTCAGAAACTGAAGCATGTGGCAATAGTAGAAACTAGAGAAATTGCTGGAATATTGGTGTACACTATCACTGCTCAGGGATTTTCTGAAATCCTCCCTGTACTATCCTAATCATTGCTATGATCGATCTGTTTTCTCTTCCTTTCTCTCCTCTTGCTCATTTAAACCAACACTTTCAATTCTTGGATTTCAGTGGAAGTTGTTTATTTTGGGAAAATTGTCCTTGTGCTTTACTGAGTTAGATGATATAGATGATGATGGATATAGGACACAAGATTTCAGTCGTGGAAAGATGCAAGGAAAGTAAAATTACGATACTAAAAATATCTCACACGCCAAAATTGTCCGTTTGACAAAAAAACAGGTGAACATAACGTCATTCAAGTATTATTTTCTCCCATAGTGACTACTTTTTCAAGGAGAATTGGGTTGTTCCCATTTTTTTCTGAAAAATCTTGAGGAAATTCAAATATATTTATGAATAATTAGCTTATATCTATTAACTGGGCAAATAATTAAAATATTAGCCAAAAATTAAATGTATTTTATCTTGAAATCCATGAAATTATTCAATTATTTTTATCTGAGTTGCTGTAATCATGAGCTTAAAAACAGTCATATCAGTCATGCAAACTGGGAAGATAGATACCTCAAAATACTTTTCTCTCTGTCTCTCTCACTGATCCTCTGCTGACAAACAAAAATCCTCCATCTAATTCTGTTACAGTGCACAGCATGTCTGACATATTGCTCAGTATGCAGAGAAAAACTAATTTCATGTTTGGTCAACGGGCATCAGTCAATCAATAGCTACTGGGTTAACCTGCATTTTTTCCAGAGCATATTAGCATTCATATGTCTTTGATACTTCAAAAATTGCCCATCATTCAGGAATATTAAATGTCCTGACATAAATGAAAGAAGAGAAATCAAACCCATTCTACAGCCCTAAGCATAGGGTTTGATTCTGCCACTCTTATTTATGTTAAGTAATACTTATTGCCCAAGTAGGGCTTTTGACTATGGGGAACAAGATATTATTCAATTGAAGAGTGGTGTAAATTGCCATTCCTGCATTAGTATTGCAGATAGAGGCCTATGAACTATTTAATATGAAACTGAAATATAGTTAACATACTAAGTTAACATACAAATATAATCAACATACAAAACCAGACAAATTTGTCTTAAAACATTTTTGGATTATATTTGCATGGTCACTAATTTTTCCGTGAGACTGTTTTTTAGTATGGCTGTGGTTTAGTTTTGTAATGAAACTTGTGGAAATTAGTCATGTGGTAGGTCATCTGGGACCTCAGCGGTGCTGTGCTGATTTATGCTGCCGATGGTACGGAAGTAAAACTTGCTGAGGCCTGCAAACGCTGAAGAGCTCTCAGTAGAGCACCCACATCCCCTCAGAGTGGTTTTCAAGAAGAGGCAGAGAAGTGTAGCTGCTGGGTCAAGACAATAGTAGGAAATGGATGGTAGTTCCCCTATCATGGGGTAAGGAAAAGGTATGTGAAGTCTCCACCTGAGCAGCCAGCGAGAGGTGTTTGTGTGCACCCTAAATGTTACATTTTCAACTTGAAATTATCACACACACACATTGGCAGAGAACTAGAGGGGAGTTAAAGGTCAAAAGGGGGAAAAAAACCCCTATGATTTGATTTTTTTTTTTTAATTTCACAATTTTTTAGGCCAATCTCATCCTTTTTGAGAGTCTAACCCTTGATTTTTAATCTCTTGAGGTTGGCAATACTGGGAAACGAATCCATCAAATGTTAGGAAACTTCATAGCAGATTGTCAGCAGACTAGTTGTCAATCAGTCTCTGAAGGTTGTCCTCCCAGAACGTTGCTTCTCAGCAATACCATCTGAATTGAATCCATTTGGCACTACTGTTGGACAGCTCCCATAGGTGACTTCCAGAGAGACTTGCAGTATTACCTGATATGGCTAGAAGGATACTGAAGTCATGATGACATTACAGTGTCTTAAAATGTTCTCTCTAAATCTGATGTGGCCATCCCAATATAGGAGAATCATCTGGTGTCACAGGGCTAACAAAGTGCTCCATAGCCACTCCCCTCTCTGCCATCTCTAGAGCTATTCACAGCTGGAGTAATTTACAATAGCCTGGATCATTTGTTGTGCTGGGGGACTGGACTTGCATACCCTTGGCCCAGAATCAGGAAAGCATAAATGTGTTGTTCTGAGTTGTTCTGTATGGTTCTTGGGCCTGTTGTGTCTGCATAATGTATGATGTCTCCAGGAATACTTGCACCTCTACACACCTTATGGGCTTGGCTTTATAGCCACCATCTAGCTTTAAATACCACAAAAGCTGGTAGCAGTGCAGAACTTCAGGCTGTATAGTTGCCTTTTTCTGCAAAGTCCCCAGACTGAGAAACTGCATGCTTCAGTGCCTACTACAGTACAACAGGGTGCATCAGAAACATAGTTTTCAGCTTTAAACCTGAATTCTCTTTAATTTGCTCATTTAACTTAGAGTTTTAATATAATTATATTTGTATGTTCTAAAATGCAAGGGGCTCTTCCTGTTTGTCCATTGCTTTTGGTGATTTAATTACCTATTTAGATTGAAGGCGTGACACAGTTTTAGTTTAGTTTTGTTCTTTAGCTAGCAGCATACATTCCCATAAGGTAATAAGTAGATGTGAAGGCTAGAGACTGGTCTTTGGATGTCTCCCAAAGGTAGTCTATATAATGATATAAGTGCTGCAACAAGCAAATGCTACAGAGTATGGGATTCTAGCCAGAACAATTACTTTCCATTCCAATACAGATGTACTTGCCCCGGCAGTTCTATTTAGAGCTGTTTCTCCTCAAAGAACAAAGTACTTATAAATATTTATATGCTATATACATAAAATATTTTACTCCAAATTTATCTTAATTCTACTATCTCACCAAAGACACAAGACAGCAATTCAAGGAAAAGATACAATATGTTTTAAAATGTGTGACTTACTAAAATGAATCTATCATCTGAATCTTTCATGTAGGGCTTTCAGTAGCTTAGAATGAGATGGAATCATGGGGCTGAATAGCTTGATATCAACTTTTCAGTTCATGCACTGATGGAGTGGTTGTAAACTTCTCATCTGGGTCTGAAGCATGGTCACAATGAGGCCGGTGACAAAGATCTTACAGAATTCAGCCTGAAAATGTTCTTATTAAATAGGACACAAACATGAAAAGATGCCTTAAGTAGTCAAATAATACAATCATTAAAAAAGATGGAAAAGATTTATTAGGGTATCTAGCCAATGTCTCTTCCAATACAGGTGTTTTCCAGACTTTATTCTCCAGTGCTTACTGTGGTCCAGGTTTAAATGACTTGGTAATAGTTACTGGGCAGACCAGTAGACGTGCTAAATCGTCCGCAGCGTCGATCCTCTAGTAAGCATAGGCAAGCCCTTAGATCTGCTTTAGAACTCAATATTTTTATTGTATCATGACTCAGTGGCTGGGGTATTGGGAATTAGATCATTTCCCACTTACCTGACTTGGGGTGTGGGGTGATACACTGAGATTGAACAATGAAATGTGTTTATTGCTAGGTACTGATGCCATAGAAAAGTGACACAATACAGTGATGAACAGAGGTTTAGCAGCCAAATGCCTATGTTTTTTCTGCCTTCAGTGTTGTTAACCTTCATCTGTTTTGTCCTTTATAGCATAAGAATGATAAACAATAAAAGCACAGCAACTTCACTTTTATTCAGCAAACAAAAATAAATAAATAAAAGTCAACTATTTACAGGCAAGCAAATCAAATTCTGCTATGGTAAACCTTTAAATATTCACTGCATAATTCTGAATTCACTTTGGACATATTGGACTATAAAGTCATCTCTTCAGTTATATATCTGGGTAGTGCTCAAAGTTTCAGTGTCGCTGTCAGATATTGAATCCTTTGATTTTTAATTGAAAATGTTCATCTTGAGAGATTGTAAGACTCCTTGCTTGAAGATAAATTTCAGTACTTTATGTCTTTGAAGTATGTATTTTATAGCAATAATAGATGCTGTACTCTGTAATATCTATCATCAGTGCCCTGTTCATTTCTTCTGAAATGCTTTCCCAGAATGATAAAAGTGGGGGGGGGGGGTGATGTTTCTACATTACTTTAAATTTTCAAGAGAATGTTCAAATGCCTTTTGGTTGCCATGCTGTGAAATTCACTATAAATTGTTGTTCATGATGCAGCACACAGTCCTTCAGAGGTGGTAGTAAACCTGTTAATAAGTGTCAAATGAAAACTGGATATGAGAAAGGGCATTGGTTACTTTGCTGTTACCATCACTAGAAACATTTCTATCATGTACATTATTTTTAAAAAGTGAATTTAATGCTGTGAAAGACACTTTGAAGAGTGATGTCTCTTCTCCACAGAGAAGGCAGGACAGGGGCAGCATCAGCACAATTCCCCAGAAATGCCCATCAATGAATATCCTCATCCACTGCCCTGTAAGAGGTTAGTTCACCTTGCCTATTCAGTCCTTGTCCTCAGGCCTGAGACTGCCAACAAGGATGCCAGTTATTGTAAAGAGAGAGCTGTTTTGTTATATGGACACCTGTCTACTAAGAATAGGACTGAGATCACCAAATTGCTACCAGCTGGACACTGATTTCAGCCACTTCTGATGTAGAGCCTGAATTGCTTTTGTTGGCACTGAGAAATGTTTAAATTGCATGGGCTATTGCAGCCTTCTTTGCTGCATCCCCACTGAAATATACCCAGAAGGAGAGAAGCCCGCGGTAGATTGAAAAGCCATTTTTCTCCTGGTTTGTTTGTGATACTGAGAGTTCAGGTTTAAGATTAGCAGCCGTGTTAGTCTGTATCTGTAAATAAGACGAGGAAGACTTTGTTGCACCTTAGAGACTAACCAGTTTATTTCAGCATAAGCTTTCGTGGGCTATAGCTTATATATATTGCATCCGATGAAGTGGGCTATAGCCCACGAAAGTTTATGCTGAAATAAACTGGTTAGTCTCTAATGGGCTACAAAGTCTTCCTCATCTTATTTATGAAAGTTCAGGGATGTTGTGTCAGATTGTTCTTGAAGGATATGCATCTTAGATTGGAAACAAATTGCTAGGAATCTTCAGAAAAAGACTGTTCTGTGGACATTTTCAGGATAGTTTTTCAGAGTAGAGAAATTCAGATAAATTTTGAATAAGTTTATGAACTTTTTGGATTTTTTTATGAACTTATCCTGATCTCTGAACCTTCTGAGATTCACTTATCCTTAGAGAGAAGCTGGAGTTTGTTGGCTCTAGGGCTGTGAGCCTCAGTATTTGGTGAGATTTTGTGGGAGGATTGTTGAAAAGCTTCTAAATCATTGGCAGTATGTTTGTCTGTGTATAGTTTCAGTTCTTAAAAAAGTTATTTTCTCTCTTATTTTATCTATCTTAAATTATAGATTTACCAAAGTCTGCACAAGGCAGCATTATTTGTCATGTCCTCCTTAGAAATCAGATTTCTACACTAATTTGGTGATATTTGGTCAGGATCATAAAATCTTGGAATATCAAGATTGGAAGTGACCTCAGGAGTTCATCTAGTCCAACACCCTGCTCAACGGAGGACCAATCCGCACCTAAATCATCCCAGCCAGGGCTTTGTCAAGCCTGACCTTAAAAACCTCTAACGAAGGACATTCCACAACCTCTTTAGGTAACCCATTACAGTGCTTCACCACCATCCTAGTGAAAAAGTTTTTCCTAATATCCAACCTAAACATCCCCCAACTGCAACTTGAGACCATTACTCCTTGTTCTGTCGTCTGGTACCACTGAGAACATCCTCTCAGTGGTACCCCCTTTGGAGCCCTCTTGCAGGTAATTGAGAGCAGCTATCAAATCCTCCCTCATTCTTCTCTTCTGCAGACTAAATAACCCCAGTTCCCTCAGCCTCACGTCTTTTGTACAGCAGATCGAGGGACGTGATCATTCCTGCTGTACACAGCAATGCACATCTACTGTAAAGGGACAACAAGGTAGCTCATTAAAACTTTAGCACTGTTATTGAACTTGGAGCCTTCATTTGTCATGCATGCATACAGAAATTATGCATTCTAGCTAGACAATATAAGATGGATTATGTATGATTTCTAATGAAAGACATTATCTGCATTGTACTAATAGAAATAATCCTACTGTGGGTGCTCATTTGAGTTGTTAACCAGCTGGAAAAAATTACAGGCCTCATATGTACGGATTAAAAGTGTTCAGCAATGCAATTTTTGTTTGAAACCTTCTTTGTCATTATGAAGCACATCAATTGTCTTAAATTCTCTTCAGTGTTTTATCTTCCACTTGTCTTTACAAGTTCAAGAATTGTTATGGGAAAGCTTGGTACTAGATCTGACGTTGTTGAAATTATAATCATTCTTATCATTGTTTTTGATTTCTGTCTCATCTTTTTGTCTCTCTAAGGAGGAATGGACAGGACTTCCTTTAAAGCAGTGGTCACCAACCCATAAATCGTGATTGACTGGTCGATCCTGCAGACTTTCCCAGTCAATTGCGATCTCTCTGTCCACTAAAGTCCAGCGGTGCAGCTGGACTTTTAGTGGACCTGGCCCCACCAGGTAGATTCTGGGTTGTACTTAAATTTATAAAGCGATCTTGTGCATAAAAAGGTTGGAGACCACTGCTTTAGAGTTTGGTATTGCCAGTCCCAAATTGACTAGGGGGTGTATCTCTAACATGCTATGAGCTGTTCCTTCCCGCACTGCAATAGTACAGTGCTCCTAATATTACATCACAGTGGATAAGTACTGAGTGAAAGGAAAGAGTCACTTACAGATTCACCAACTCTTCAGGGTCCTACATTTTCCTGGGATGTCTTCCATCCAAGTTCAGACTAGGTTTAACCCTACTTAATTTATGTGACGGTATAGCTACAAATTAACAGTTCAAGATTCGCAAGCATATTATTCAACATCTATATGAAAGCGTTGGGAGAGCTGATGAAACAACAGGGGACGAAGTGCCGACAGTACACATACTTTACACATCATTTATCTCAATCACAAACAGCACCAAAACCAGCTTTTTCAATACCCAGACAAAATCAGTATATGCATGAAAGACAATAGGGTAAAGACCGGGGTGTTGCTGGTAGGAAGAGGAAAATGCTTAGAACAGTTTGCTTTCAAACTCTTTAACATCCTCTTTTGTCTAAGGGCATCTGTTCTTAGTAGAGCTGGTGGAAACTTGGAATTCCTGTTTTGGTATTCTGAGCATGCTTTTCATTGCAGTTTTTAAAACATCATGTTATAGGTTATTTTAAAATCATATTTTCGTGACTTCATTGATGAACTTTCAAAAATAGACCTCCAAGGAGCACATTTAGAAACATAAAAGACTGATAAGTATAATTTAATATGTATGTTAAAAGTTGACAGTCTGTCTTCAGCATGTCTTTTTTAAGCTTTAATTTTCAGTTATTTTTTGTCTAGCATCTAACACATTCAGTCTTTCTGTAGCTTCTTTTATATCTCTGTTTTTAAACTACATGTAAAAATATTTTATCAATTCATTATAATTTATTTTCCTAGCCACATGAAATTAAGGTTACCTTATTTTAATATTCCAAACAGCTATCTGCAATAATCATCCATTTATGTTTGTCTTGACTTTTATTTCTGCTCTGTGGGAAATTCCAACAATTGGAAATTTGTTTTGTTCTGAATTGGAACCAACAGGTGGAATTGGGGTCTACACAGCAATTCAGTGCACAGTAGAGTAGTGTGCTATAGATTTATAACCTGACTTGTCATGCACTAATTCTCTGTATATACAAGCCCTTAAATATTAACAGAATTTTGGCTTAATGCAGGCCCAAATCTCTTTATCAATGCTATATCCTTATTAAAATAATCCAGGTACTCTAAGTTAGAACTCAGTAAGGACCTCAAGATTGGGCCCATAAAGAATAACTTTACTACGCTAACAAATGTGCCAAGCAAACATAGCAATAGGTAGTACCATCAATCGCAACAATAGCCATAAATCAAAATTGATTACCTTCAGTCGCTGATAGGCATGAAATACAAAATTATGTTATTGTAAATCATAAGGGTCTGTGTATTCAGTCCATGCACACAATTCTTGCTGCCGTCAAGGACTTTACTGAATATGGTCTTTAGGGGATAAGAGAAATAGATATGAAAAATAACTCGTTTGGGACTGAAAGTTTGAACAGTTTATGCTAAGAGTTTGAAAAATGTAACATTTAGCACAAATCTATACTTGATGTTGGACTAGGAATAGAAATAGAAGTAGGGGCAAAGTAGTAAAGCAATTTAGAGTAGAGAAAAGAAAGGGAAAGTTAACTCTGTTACCACTAAACAAAACAAAATAATGATTATTGTGACTCACATTTATAGACTGGCTTTCAACCCTAAAGATTTCAAAGTATATTATAAACAGACTCACACTATCTATATATTAAGAATTGCTTCACACACCTTTGCAGTGATATGTAACAATTGCTTATAATAATCTTAGGTAACCAGAATATAATTACTTGAGTTACAGTTTGAGCAGGACACAACAGTTAACACTGCTACCATTGTGAACAATGCTATGGGACCTTTAATAATGACGGACAGCAAAAAACTCAGTGAAAAGCTATAAATTGTGTCCTTTTAGCTTGTTACATGGATGATACACAGCATTTTTGTCATTATTTATTTCATCTGTCTTGGTTTGGTTGACATGTTCATCAGTTGTTTGAAACTGAAATGCTTTTAGCTAGGTGCCAGGGTAAAATGAGTAGCTCTCTGTCTCAGAAGGTCAATACCAGAATTATTCATCTTTCTTCTGTTAGCAAAGTCAGGCATCACAAAATGATTATCTGCTCCCCTCTGTTTATTCTCCATAGTTATCAGATCATCCTTCCATTCTCTTAGAAATGTAGTTAGAGTGAAACATCACTGTTTACATGTTGCTGTCTGGAGTGTACCTTAATTTATGGTTTGTAGATGACGTTGTATTTGATTCCTGGAAATCACTTTTCAGAATGTGCAGCTTTCTCCGAAGTGCTACTGATGGGCACTAAAATGCATATGCACTTCACTTCTGTCCTTAAATCACTTTATTGGTTGTTTGTAGAACTCCAAATTTGTCAGAATTTGATCAGAGTGGTTCAAGAATTAGAACCATTGTAGCTGTCTGGCATCAGCTTTCATGAGTGTGCATATACTTTACAATCTGCAGGTACTTCACAGTTAAATACCCAAATATGACATACTTTAATTGTAGAGAGCAAAGGTTTTAACCCTGCTAGCACCACACATTACATCCACTTCTAGACAATTTTTGAACGTTTCAAACAAATTTGAGACATATTATTTCAATTTGGCTTTGTTGTGTTTTTCCTAGTCCAGTTGAATACACACATTTAGTTTATTTTCTCTCAAATGTTCTCCAGGATGCACTGTGCAAAAGGTTCTCCATTTTGTGCATCTGATGACTGACTGATGAGGTTTTTTTTAAACTTTGCATTTATACGGGATGAAAGGCAAACTCTGTGATGTGATATATGCAGATAGTGAAGAATGAAATACTATCATTAAAATGAAAATATACACTTTGGGACTTCTTATTGCATTTTAAGAGAAACATTTTTAGATAAACTGGCAACTCCATTAATGCCAGTTTTTTCAGTATCAGAAGAAAAATATTAAATCGTTCTAATCTGGGATAGAGGAGGGATAAGAAGATGGGACATCAGCATGACTAGTGAGTTTCAGTGCCTCAGTGTTTTTGGTGCCCAACTTGAGACATTTTGAGTGCCCACTCTCTGAAAAGTGGGCCTTTCAGGCATCTTAGGGATGGGCACCAAAATCATGAGTCACCTTTGGAAATCCTGGCTGGAGGGTTGCTGCCCTTTTATTTTATTTTATTTTATTTTATTGACAGTGTTCAAAAGTGTGTTAGGTGCTTTGCAGAAGAAAGGCATGTTCCCAACCTAAGTAGGTTACAATCTAATTTTAGAATCAATGTAAACAGTGAGAATGAAAAACAACAGAGAACATGGCTGAGGAAGGATTGTGGATACAGCAATAAGATCACATGGTTACTCGATTATGGCTTGTATACATCATGATGATACCATTAAAATGAATTGTTTTGTTTTATTGTTCCTCTCTTTTTGTTCCATTTTATTCATGCAGTGCCGAAGTCCTCACACTGCTCAGTTTTTACTTAGTTTTTACTTACCTTACTCAACCAGACCATTGGAAATTTTGCCTGAATAAAGACTGAGGAAAACCTGAGCAAAAATTTAAGAATTTGTCCTGCAGAGAGAAATAGTATTGCTGAAATTCACTCTTGTGGAATGTGCCAGCACAGGCAGAATTCACTCTTGTGGAATGTGCCAGCACAGGCAGAATCAAATCCATTTAAGCCCTCAGAATATGGGAAAGTTGTCTATTCAGGTTCAAAAAGTTTGTGCAATTTAAATTCAGCCAGAACACTTCAGGGTGGGACTTGTGCTGCATAGAAATGAATTTCACATGAAGAGAGTTCTGCTTTTTCATTACAAAAATTATAACACATGAATGATGAGAGCACACTGACTGGTGTGTGCGTGGTGGGTGGGGGCCAGTTCTCAAATCCCTCTTTGATTTCTATTCACAATGACATATGTTCTTCCTTCACCTTAGTCCACATATCCATCTGCTTTTGCACAAGACTTCAATTCTAATCCCCAAAATACTGGCAGAGTGTGTAATTCACTGTTCTGTTAATGAATTGGATTCCCCAATCCTCTCTTTGCTTGAGAGTACATTTGCTTAATAGATTTTGCTCATTGAAATGTATTAAGATTTATTGTGCAAGACTCTGAATTGCCTTTAGGACCTGTAGTGATAGGACAGGGTGTTTGGCTATCAGAATAGATAAGAGGTATAGTCCTAATACAGCTGCCATAAGAGAAGAGGAACCCAGATTTGTTTAGAACTAGAATTTATACTTCCTTCTGACTCTTGCTCAGGAAAAATAGAGAAATAAATCATGTTACTTTCGTTAAACCCCAGTGGCGTTTTCTGTCCTCCTCTGCTTTAGGTCCTTCCTTGCCACTCTCCCTTTCAGCTTACTGAGTTGTTTATCCTCTTGCCTGGTCTGTTTTCTGGTCACATCTGTTTGCAACCACCCACGTGAATATAGCAGATGATTAGAAGAGGAAACCACTAAGCAGTGTGAGTAGTATAAGGGGAAGTGGGAAAACACAGGAGAGTGGAAAGAGAAAGGAGGAATAATTATCAAATAATATTGCTTGTGCAGAATCCAAAGGGAATGCTATAATTTAGTGAAGTCTTGCAAGAAGAAGCAGATGTTATAGAGAGGAAAGCTGTGAATAAAAAAGGGTAACGGGAGCTAAGAGGGAGGCTATGAGAAGTTTATAAGAGTTGAAGGAGGATTTTAAGCAGCCAGGGGAGCTGAGAGAGAATACCTAACAATAGGAGAGGGGAACTAGGGCATGTCTGCACTGCAAAAAAACAGTAGCAGCGAGTCTCAGAGCCTGGGTCAACCGATTTAGGCACTACCTTGCTGGGTTTCAGAGCCCAAGCTCCAGCCCATGTGAGAATGATGAGATCTGAGGCAGGAACATCTATACTGCTATTTTTAGCCCCAGAGCATGAGACCCAGTTGCCAAGTTAGTTAACCTGGGCTCAGAGACTTGCTGATGTGGTTTTTTTGTTTTTGCAATGGTGATGTACACAAGGCCGGATTAACCTTTTGTAGGCCTGGTGCCAAACATATTTGTGGGCCCCCATGTTGTTGTGATGGGTCTCTTCCAAGTGTGGGTCCGCTGTGACAGCACCATTGATGCCATAGTAAATGTATTGCTGGGATGGGGATGAAAACATTTTATTCAAAAACAAAATAAGATATTTGAAGCCATACTTGATTGCTAACTTCACTCAGCACCTACAGAACTTTTGTCTTTTTTGTTTAAAAATTCAGAGCCAGCTTGGGGCCCTGAAGACAAGTTCTTAATTAGCACACTTAGGAGCCATATTAAGCCTGGATGTAGCAGTCAGGTATGTCACACCTGCATATCCCCAGCACCACCTCCTCCACCAAAGTTATGTTTTGTAAATACATTTTTTGAAATCTGCAGTTTCTACGTTGGTACAATAATGTTTAGAAAACTCTGGGGTGGAGTGTGGGGAGGAAAATTGCTGATACCCATCTTTTGCAGGGAGAAAGGGCCACTGAGAGACACAAACACACTTTACCACAAAGGCTACCACAATCCAGCCTCAAGCTACTGCCCCAACCATCACACCTGGGCTCTCCCCCGACACCGTCCCTCCTACTGTCCCCACCCCACACAACTAACCCCCTAAGAAAGGCTTTCCTCAATCTCCCTGCTCTTGCCCCCACCCCACTTTCACCCCAGGGCTATCACTTCCCTCCCTTCTTCTACCCCTGCCCACTGAGCCAACCCACACTTTCAACCCAGACTCTCCCTTCCTTCTCTCCCTCTGTCCCCGGCCACACCAACCTTCACCGTAACACCCTGCTTCTCCTACAGCCCCCACACGGAGTCACCACCAGCTCTCCCACTGCACCCAGACTTGGCCCACAACTGCCCTTTTCTCCCCCAAACCGTGCTGCACTCCCTCCCCTCTCCAGATTGCAGGGGGGCAGCAGCCAGCACTGACAAGCCCCACTGTCGCTGCGCCCCCTGCTCCCAGGGACCCCAGACAACCACCGCCCACCCTGAAGTGCAGCATCAAGACAGTGCCCAGCGCCCTACTGCCCCACGAGAGTGGGGGAGACTTGGGGTGGAGGGACCCAGGAGCTCCAGAGGGGAGGAGGGAGGGCGCAGCAGGATTAGCTCCGGGAACCCTCTCCATACACCAGACCATTTCCTTGCTTGGGGTTTCTTTTTGGTCCGCCCTGACCACTTCAGCTGCGGTGACTGGCAGCATGGCGGGGGCATTCTGGGACTAATATTGCAGCTGGCAGCCCAGGGCCCCAACGGAACACAGCTGCAAACTACAACTCCCAGTACACCCTGCAACACCCAGTCCCTTTTGCACCTGTGCACTGTGTTCCCCAGGCTGCTGAGTGTTTCAACTGGTGCTTGGAAGTTGCTGACTTCACATTGCTGGGCTGTTGCCCAGGCTGGATGAACACTTTGTGGGCCCTTTACAAGTGTGGGCCTGGCACCACAGGACCCGTTGTAAACCCAGTACTGGATGTATCCTGAGAGGAGATTGGAACAGAAGAGAAAAATAAAAGAAAGAAATGGGGTAGCTGAAAAAGTAGCTCAGAGAGGATTGTAGAATGAGAGAAACACAAATGAAATGGGGTAATGGCCAGAGAGCTCTGAAAGAGGTTTGAAGTAGCAGGGCGTATCTGAAAAGTGCTAAGGGAAACTGGGAGAAGACTGAGTGATCAGAGCTAACAAAGAAGCAACGAAACTAGAGAATTGCAGAAGGAGGATTGGGAAAAAAGTGGAGCTGTATAAAGGAATTGCAATGGCTCAAAAATCCTTTGCAAACGCTCTAGCCGGCTCTTATTTTAGAAATTCATTATGGACTCTTAGAACGCTTCCCTTGGCTCATTGCAAGTTTGCTACTTTTTTTTTCATGCAGTCTTCTGTTTGCTATATTTATTCCTATGTTAGTCTAACTTTTGCTGCATTACTTTCATATGAGGTTCTAGTCTGATGTCTTATGTATGAGATGTTGGGCTTTACAAACTAATTTAACAAATGTGATTATCCATTCCAAACATATAGGAGAGTATCTGTTTACTATTCATTTCTTTAAAAAGGTTGTGTTGTGTTACTTATTCCCTGTAAAATTATCTGTTCCCATTTACCTGTATGGGTCTTTCCTTTCCATGGGTTTTACATTCCCCTGCTTTTTGTTTATCTATATATATTATAGGTAGGGCTAGGTAGCTCTGTCTTAAGAACATACAAACGGCCATATTGGGTCACCCCAAAGATCCGTCAAGCCCACTATCTTGTCCTCTGACAGTGGCCAATGGCAGGTGCCCCAAAGGGAATGAACAGACAGGTTATCATCAAATGATCCATGCCCTGTCACCCAATCCCAGCTTCTGGCAAACAGAGGCTAGGGACACCATTCCAGCCCATCCTGGCTAATAACCATTGATGGACCTATCTTCCATGAATCTATCTAGCTCCCTTTTGAACCCTGTTATAGTACTGGCCTTCACAACATCATCTGGCAAGGAGTTCCAGAGGTTGACAGTGCGTTGCATGAAAAAATACTTTCCTGTTTTTGCTTTAAACCTGCTACCTATTAAATCTTATATTGAAGTTGCCTAGCATTTCCCATTAGAATACCCTATTTTCAGTTGCTTTGCCTCTTTAACCTTTCAGGCTAAAATTCTCCATTCTGGGTGTCTGATTCAGGCTTAATTATTTTTGGAAAATATCAGCTATAACAGTCCAGCCATTTCCAAGAATGAGACTAGGGGGAAAAAAATCAATTTTTTTCAATATTAAAACAGTTCTGGTGACCTTTTCTTTGGAAAGCTGTAGGATCCCCAGCTTTGGAGCACAAACTTGAAATTTGGCAGTGGGATGACCTTTTGTGTCAGGGACGTGCCTTTGCCATCCCTAAGAATATCCTTACAACTTTCAGTCTTTGAAAAATTGCAGTTCACACATGCTTGGTAGACTTGCTAGAGCATAACAGTTAAAATCCGTAGAAGATTCCAGCCTCACTGAGCATGTGTCATTCCCTTACAGGTTCTAGTCCTGACTATACTGCACATGCAGCATCTCTACAGAATGACTGAGCATGCTTCATCCTTTCACAGCTCCTTCATGTGACTGGCCTGAACATGTGCCACCCACACAAAGCAACTGAGCCTATTCCCTCCAGCTCAGGACTACATGGGAGAAGGCAGAATTTTCCTATGATGGATGCACTAGGCCAGGTTGGTGCCTGTCTTTTTTGTGCTGTCAGTGGTCCCCCCGCTGATGCTGTAGCAGTGTGGAGGAGGCAAGGAACCTGGGTGTAGGATCGGAAGCCTGAGGAGTGGAGACTGGAACTGAGTAGGTGAGGAGAACGGGACTGGGATGAGGATGCAGTGTGTGTGTGGGAGGGGTGGGTTAGAGACTGGATGGGGTCAGGCTTGAGGAGGTGGGGACAAGGCAGAAGAGTCTTTGCCCACTAGGTAACACTTCCCACTAGGACCGGGAAAGGAAGTCAAGATCCCTGTGTCTCACCATTCCCCTCCTGTCACTAAATATCTGTGAAATCTACTGGTAAAGTGTCTCATTTCCCTCTAGCACATGTCCACACAGAGGTTAAAAACTGGTATACTGGTATGAGTTACTCCAGTACCTCAAGTGGCAGAAGCCTGTGCAGTGGACCTAAATTTTCCACCCTGATGAAAACCATGTGGATGTCAATATGATGCTGCATGATCAGTTTGGAAATTACATACAAAATTACATTAAAAGAACATTAATATTGCAAAGTCAAGAACTCAACAATTAGGAAAATTCAAGAATTAAGCTTGCCGGTGCAACTTTAATTCAGCTCCCCTCTGTGTTTGCATTATGCTATAGTCTTTAATTACATGGTCATTTGCTTTTTTTTTCCATCCTGCTCTGGGGATGAATCAGGGTTGTGTACTGAACAAGGCTGTTGTGTGTAAGATCCTTTGTTTCAGAAAATGATAGGTATTTTTCTGAATAAGGCAGGTAGGAAGAGAGAGAGAGAACAGTCTCATAGTTAAGGCAAACTTTAATGCCACGCTGGAGAACTGCATTCTATGTTTCTTTCTGCCACAGAGTTCCTGTGCAATGCTAGGCAAGTACTTAAACGAAATTTTTCACGTGTTTTGTATTTAAAATGTGTTTTGATGCATGAGTGAGCTTGAGAATCACACTGAAAAAAGTGAATTATTATTTCAGTTTACACATTCATTTAGACAGAATCACCTGCCTACGTGATTACTAGAGAGAAGCTGAGTGTTGGACCATTTTCATTCCTGATATACTCCAGTGAAATTAATGGACTGAATTAGCCCAGTGTGTTCCCTCTGACAAATTCAGCAACATAGCCCCAATTAGCCATATATGATATATGCACACTCTCTGCTGGACTAGGACATTATCTCTAGAAGCATTTCACCAGAAGGTAATTCCATGAATGGCAATAATTCAGTGAAGCCTTTGTGAGGTTGTCACTAGGACTGTGTGAGTCAGAAACCATGTACAACTTTCCTAGCTTTGTATTTTGCTGGGAACTCAAAGCCCTAGCCTTTGTTTGACAAGAATATCTGAAATCTTGGGTCAACTGTCAAGATTTCACCATCTTCAAAATACTCATCACTTCCCACCAACAGGCTTTACTATTGCCGTGCAACTTTGTCTTTCGTAGGATTCATCTTGCAACCCCCCTCTCCAGTGCTGCTGCCTGGCAGAAGAGGGTTAGCAGGTCCTCTCTCGGCTTCCCAAGGATGTTCTGTTAACCACTTTACACATCTTTTATATTTACAAGGGTTACCTAGTTGGTCTACCTGTCTCTCCAATAATTGCGGGGTCTTTTAGGGACCGAGTCCTGCTTTCTCTATACTGAGCCTGCAGCTTCTTATACCACAAGCTCCTATCCATGTGGTGAAAAGAGACACTCTGGCCTAGGGGCAATAGCTGGAGAAGTTGCTTTAAAACTAGTTAAAATATTATGAGGTGTCTGGGTCAATGCAGGCATTTTGTTTGAATCAGCACTGACTATTTTCTATGTTACTTTATTTCATACAGTAATCAAAAGGGCAAAGGCTATTTTTTTTAAATTGTGAGGTAAACTGATTGAATTAACTCTGCATAAAGAATCATTGATTGTTGAGTCAGTGCCTGTGTGAGTGAAATAAACTGTTTCAGATTTGGTTGATACATCCTTCATACTGAGCCCTGGGACTTTTGATTGAGGTCCATATGTGTCTACTTGTTATGGTAGTTTATTTGCATTGCTGGATCTCTGACTTCTCTTGCGCTATGACATTAACTGTGTATTTGTGATACTGTGTTAAAATCTGAAGATAGATTTGTTGAAGTGGGTGACCCCTTTGGATCCTTCTCTGAATGACTCATTAAGTACATAGGACAGACAGGATTTTCCATACTGAATCAGATTACTGCCCATCAAGATTAGCATCCTGCTGTGACAGTAGCCAGGGTTGCTTCAGAAGAAGGCTAGAGGAAAACTAACAGATAATGATGATGTTCAGCATAGTGGTGGTGGGGCAATTTCTTCCTTATCTCTTAAGCCATAAAATTTGAGATTAGATTGCTCTGATTTTAGCATAAATAATTAGAAATGTCATTATTACTGCTAATGCCATTCAGCCTTCTTAAAAAGGACCTTTTTGCTTTAACAGGACACTGCCAGCAGGATTTTCCTCACAGTAGTTAATTCTATAACCTCCTGCGGCCATTAATAACATAGGTTCTATGGAGAAATATTCCCTTGTAGCTGCAGCAGCTATACCTGAAAATGAGGTATACCTCAACTATACCTGAACATTTTCCACGGAAAAAAACCCTTCTCTTTTGCTATAGGATGGCATCTCTTCCTGTCATGACTATTTTTTTTTTAAATCATGCATTCAGTGATGCAGGAATGAGACATTTTATACACACAAATGTCATCCATCCTTTGAGTTAAAATCATATCGCAAAACACAGCTGTAAGTCCAGTAACAAGTTTTTGTTTTTTTTTAAAGAGCATATAAGAGTGACTCGTAATGACTATATTCAGTGTGGAGCAATGAAATGTGAACCATAGCATCCAGCAGGCACAAAAGATCCCAGCATGTAAAAGTTTTAGGCTGACTGAAGAAAACAGCTTCTTTCAAAGTACATAGGAGCAGATCCTTAGATACAAGTGCCTAGACTGTCCTCAAAGCAGATTCCTCATCTGCTAGCTCCAGTTGAGAGAGTAATAGAAGTCGGTACCCCATGGATATTGTCACTCATTACCCATTTAGCTGGTGTTGACTTCATTTAATACAGTAACTTTCCAGTCTTGTAAAGGTGCAACTCTATTTCCTGGACAACAAAGGGAATATACATTTAATGTAATTAATAGGGATGGCCTAATTCATTTTGCCTAATTTAAAACCTTCTTGAATTCTAATGGTTTCATATTCTTCTTAGGAGATATGGTGGAAATGGAGCAGAAAGAGGGAAAAACTTAGTCAAAAGGTAAAGTGGAAAATGGAGCAGAGATCAAGCAGAGGGGGTAATAAATATGTTGAAATGGGACAAAAGGGAGTCTGAGAAGAAATATAATTTAAATTAAGTACAGTAAGAATGATCCTTAGCTGGTGTAAATGCTGTTCAGTGGAGTTGATTTACACCAGCTAGGGATCTTGCCCTCTATATGCAATTTGTGTGTATGTATAGATGTGCTCTACACACCCCATGTACAGCCTATTCACTTTTGCCAAGCAGGCTTCTGATGGTACGGGTGGGTTTTTTATATTTCTAATGACACCACATGCTTCCCTTTCACTAGAAAGACATTTTAATTTTTGTTGTTGACAGAGTTGAATCACATATGAAAAAAATGAATTTACATTAAAAGGAAAAGGGTGTGGAAAGACAAAGCTCAGAACTTCATGACATGTCTGTATCCCAAGAAACAGTATACGTATACGTATACCAACAGGCAATCCTGACTCTTTGAAATTTCCTCTTGTCATTCAGAAAAAGAGTGTCCGTTTTACATAAACTCAGTGTTCACTGAACTTACCCTACCGGGCAGGAAATCTTTTATAGGTACTGAGAAATGTTAAAGGGCCAGGACTCCACATATTATCAGATCTTTGGAATAAGCAGAGCTCTTGGAAATATTTATGGCAGATTCCCCTGATTATCAACCGCTATACAGTTTTTCCAAAGTTTGGTGTAGTAAGAGGGGCATTGTACATAACATTTTAAACTTTATGTACTAATGCTTTACTGGGTGCATTAGACAGGAAAACTGGGAGGCTGGGTATACCCAAATGCAATCACTATGTCTGTTAGCAGGGACAACAGCAGAAAGTACTCCCAGAGAATTTGAAATGATCAGGAACTGCCACAATTATCCAAACCTAACTTATCTGGAACCATAAGGGGGACATGAGTTTGATTCAGATAACAAAATTTCGATAAGTGAGGTCTGGCCAATCTAGGCTGTATTGCACGCTCATTTTTCTGAAGGGGATTGTTGTAGTACTTTACTTAGTGAGATGTTTTCATAGAGGTTATGATTTTTTTGTGGTGGCCCATATTATGCGAATAGAACAGAAGTGCTGCCCTGCCTTGTCTGGTTTCCAGGGGAAAAAAAACCCCAACTATTCACACATCCTCAGGGAATGCAAGAAAGTAATTGAACAAACAGAGATGCACAGTGCTCACAAAAGCTCATTTTCCAAGTAGGTAAAAGGGAATGGAAAGTAATTGTTTACTGTTGCTAGCTGCTGCCTTAAAGCTAGGGCAAGGCCAGAAGCACTGAAAACAAATTGCAACAATAGTGTGCCAAGAATAGAGCAGCTCCCATAGAGTTTGGGACCTGGTGTAAACCATATTGATTTCATACTACTGTCTTACAAGTTTTTTATTAAAGACGCTAACACTCTGCTGAAGAATGACCACACAATGGTGAGTAGGCCTCCTACTAGCTTTCATCATCAACACATTTTGAATTTCAGAACAAAGCTTCTACATTCTTTATCATATTTTATTTGTATTCAGAATTAGTTAATGTCCCTCCTGACTATGCATATGTGAAACAAATGAGAAGAAGGCAAAGGAACTGGTTCTCAAAGCTCTGTCAATTGTCATTTATGAGCTGTCACAAAATAAAGTGTTGTTTTATTGTTAAATATCTGATAGTCACTGTGGAGAACATGAACAATATCTGTATTTTATAAAATGGTGTGACTCAGTTTATACTCTCTCTACCTTCTTGGTCTGAAGGAGTTAATTTCTTTCCAGAGATGCAACTTGTGCTACAAAGACAGGGAGGTGCACCTTATTGTCTGCCTATTAATAACTTAACAGGCCTGGCCATAAATAGTAGAACAAAGAGCGTAGTTGCGGGTTGGCTAAGACCAGTTCTCCCCCCCTCCCTTGTTTACAGGAGGAGTAGGGTTCAACGGAATGGAAGATTCCCAAAAAGGGAAAAAAGGAAGCAATGTATTAATGCTAGATTTTAAAAATTCAGAGACTAAAGAGAGAAAGGAGTACAAAGAGATATGCTTTGTGAGGGAGAGGGAACCTTTTCATGGGAGGACAAGCTGAAGCTCAAGAAAGATGGGCAGATGATGGGCAGATGATGAGGAAAGAGGCAGGGAATGGCATACATATGATTCTTATTTGCCTAGATCTGTATATATCTTGTGCCATCTAAAGAAAAGAGTGTTTAGTTAAGAAATCCCTATGCAAAGTTAGTGTCTATTTACTTCAGCTATAATGCATCCCTGATGGGTTAAAATGTAAATGGGAGCTCTAGGGAGAATGTGCTAGGTCCTAGCTGACGGTAGCCTCTTCCACATTAAATGTACAAAGAAATAAGCTAGGTTTTAACAAAGTACTTCACCTGACAAGAAAGTCTACAGTTGTCCCTCTGTAGGTTCCTTCATGCTTGCACCTATAGCATTCCAAATGCTTTACCCTTTGAAATAGCTTTTTAAGGAGAAAATATATATGGAAATGTCCTGATAACTCTCTTATAATATTTAAATTCTCACTGGCACAAAGGCAGATGGACCTAGTTAGCTTCTAGGGATCCAACATCAGAGGCTGAGATCAGCAATTCATTACTTTTGATCCTATTGCTGACATATTTTTTGTATATGTATAACTAGTGAAGGCTGATACTGTGATGGTAGAGTCCACATTCAGTTTTCCAAGAATGGCATAGAAATGTAGCTGTGTGGCTTTAATGCAAAGTATGTGGCTAAATTCTCATTAAAAATATAACTGCAAATGACTGTTGATGATATTGAGAAACTGGTTAAGGACTGATCAAAAAAGGTGCAATTCATCCCATATGCAGACAAGACCTATGCACGCTGAAGTTCCAGGTTCTCAGAACACAGAACTTAAGCGGGACTTCACTGGTGCATAGACCTTGCGCTGTCTGTCTGCATCGGAGTGAATTTTACCCATTATGAAAATAAATATTTCCAATTCTATTCCCTGGTATTTATAGACCCATATTGTTTGTTGTTTGCATATATTTAGATGATGATCATCTATTCATGAGAATTCTTATGATTCCTGAAATTGTCATGAATTTGTACTAGAAATGTCTTATTTGCTATTTGCCAATTATCATCCTTGTCTTTAAAAAGTTTTTAATTAGGGACCTGAAGAAAACAATATGTCTTACATAATCTTTTTCTAAACAAGAATATCAAATGCCAAATATAAGCATCAGATATTTATGAATAATCCAGTATAATCAGATTATTATGTTGTTTATGGCATTTATGAATACAAGTATATTTGAAAATAAAGGGAATAAATTGTAAGCAATCAGTGATGCCAGCCCCATCCTCGGTTCACTTAATTTTCTAGAAACACTATTTTATGAGTTCTAAACCCAATAAACTGTAAAGTTAATAGTGTATTGGCTATCTCACCTCAATTTCATTAGTAAATAACTATTACTAAGACAACAGTGACAGTGCAATATGTTATTTTGAATAAGACAAGGCAATACGAGACACGAGGATATGTTATTTGAAAGTACAACATGGGTAGGACAAGAAAAAGTGGTGCTTGTCATGTACTGAGGGAGAAGATGAATATGTAGTACATCTTTCATATTAGGGTAGTTCTTCCAATTATTTTGGTACAAAAAAATTGGAAGTTCATATTGAAAAATTCAAAATGATAACACATTGCTCTGTATTGTTCATCTACAAATACTGAAATAAATAACTTCCATATTTGCTCATGTGTATGATTCAGCCCAGCTGAGTTCATTAGGCTGTGAGGAGACTGAGCAGGCACAGGTGCAGGCCCCTATTCGTGACATCTTGTTGGAAAATGTAACTAATGTACAGATGCTGCAAACAATTAACTGGCAATCAGTGTTGCAGAGTAGTCAGTGAGTAGGACTTCTGTAAGGCAAGATCCATGAGTAAAGTTATAAACGGGTAAACTGATACTTCTGTGGTAATCCCACCCCACTAAGGACTCAGTCCTGCTTCTGCTGGAAGCAATGGCAAACCTTTGATTGACTTCAACAGGAGATAAAAGCCTTATTCAGCACCCATTTTGTTCAATGGGAATCTTCCTGCTGATTTCACTAGGTATTAAATCAGCCCCTAAGTATTTTGATAAATCTGTAGTAAAGATGACAGCAATGGTTTTGGCGAAAGCTAAACTCATCTGTCATGACTAAGGCTAAGATTTTGTCACATGGAGGCTGGGAGCTTCAGGGGCGCCCTGCTGCCTACGGAGGCCAGGAGTTGCGGGGTGCCCACTGCCACCCACAGTGGTCAGGAGAACGGGGGAAGGGTCTATCGGCAGCTCCTGGCCACCACGGGCGGTGGGGGGGACCCTGCAACTGCCATGGCCAAAGTCATGGAGGCCACTGTAAGTCATGGATTCTGTGACCTCCGTGACAAAATAAGAGTTTTATCATGATGATTCTATTTAGCCTGTAAGACTATAGGGTTATTAGGAAATTGTTAGTGATGATGGTAGTGTATTAAATGATTAATTACATTGTGGGCAAGTTTTGAACTCAGTTGAACTATGCCAGGGATGAATCTGGCCCCTGGGCTTCAGGATTTTCAGATGGGTTCCCAAGTAGAGATGCTATGTATCTCACAAGATCTGAAGAATCTCAGGAGCTCTCTAGCCTTGGGGATATCTTGACCTGGGACTATCCAGACATCAAGCTCAGATTTTATCTCCAAAATGAAAGGGGAAGGGGGCTTAACTTTATGAAACCTCAGAGGTGGTTTGGTCTGGGTTCACATTGAAGGATGGGAGAAAATTTGGAACAGTTCCTGGTTTAATTGAAATAGTTTTCCCATCTCTGCTCATTATAATTAAATGTATTCTCTTGTTTTCTCAGTGGGAATAAATACATATGGGGTAAAGCTGAGGGGGTAAAAAGCTGGTGGGATTCTTCCAACTCTGCCCACAAAAAATACTATTTATATAAGACACCACACAAGTGGATTGTCTGGAGGGATTCAAATATGATCATACAGTTTCTCTGGATTTTGGGGCTTGGCTCCCCCTCAGAGGAATTCAAATACTCCCAGGAGTTCTATTGGACTCCTTGTGGTCGACTTCTCCTTGGTGAGGCTCGTAAATCTTGAGTTTAGCTGACAACTGGGCAGTGGTGGTGAAAGGCTCAAAGGCTAGCACCTATGGACTTTGCTTCTTGATTGCAGGGTGCCTGGGGTGGGAGGGGAGGAGGGATCTCCCAAGCTCACTCACTCACAATGCCAAAATGAGCTGCCACTCCTCATACTTGGTGCACAGATTGTGCAGTTCTCTCACCTTTCTTATGTGCTTTAATGAACAGTGAAATAGTTAACAACAGGTTCTGCACAGACATAATTACAGCACATGCATTCAATTCATATTTTCAAAGCTACCTGAGCAACCACAATAGCTAGACACTTACTATTTTAAAAATAAAAACTTACGGAACAAGAGGCCAGGAAAAAGGAGGTGCTGGTGTACTACATCAACACATATTTACTCAATCTGGGCCTGAAATACATGTATAAAAAACATCTCCTGCGTGGTGGCATGGAAACACAGTATGTTTCGTATCTTTTAAGACAAACCTATTGGAAGAAGCTTTTTTTGTAATGTTCTCTGTTGTAGTAGCAGAACCTAGTGAAGTTCTTGTCCAGCAACATTTGAGAACCAGAAATATCATTTCATAAATATTTATATTTTGTTAATACAGATTTAACTGAAGTTTGTTGGGGTCAACCTTGTGATTTTGAGGATGGCACAGCAGTCAAAGGGTTAATTAAATATATGTTTGGGCAGCATGAGGCTTATGATCTGGCAACAAAGTGACAGACAGGGAGGAAGTTTCCTTAAATTTTATGGCTGTGGTATACAATTTCCATTTACAAATTAGGTTAGGAAGCAGGAGTTGATTGTGTGTATCTTTGAAATGAGGTGTAGAAATCCTTATGACAAATCTCACAATCTCTAAGGAAGTTTTAATAAGAACAAACAAACTCCATGAGAGACCTATTTGAATCCTCTGCTCAGGCCTAGAAGCAGCCTGGAATGAAAACACATCAAACAGTGTTGTTTTTTAAATCAGTCACTTTAGCAGCATAGTTAAAATAGCCCGCTCTGCCACAACTGCTGATTCTCAAGTATCCCCAACTGGCCAAACTAACCATATGGGGTTTTTTTTATGAGGCATTCCTCATTTTGAACAAAAAAATTATCCAGATTCGGATAAGTATTCACATGTATTTAAAGGTGCTATGTAACTATTAGCCAAATAAGAGACTTTAAATTAATTTAAAATATTTAGGTTTAATCCTCCCCGCCTCCAAGCTGTATTTCCAAGTTAGAAATTAGTGAAAGCCTTAAATGCCTACAGTCAATGTATTACGTATCTTTGATCTTCCATGGTGTTTCCCCAAAGCAAACAGAACAAGGAATGCCCACTTACCATCCTAGCTGAGGGCTCACATGTGCAAGGAGAAATTGTCAGCTGGCCTTATCTTGGTTTCTTTGCACAGCCAGAGTAACATGAATGCAGAAAAAGAGAGGAGAGAAACTGGCCCAGTAAATCAATAATAATAATTTTACAGGATTTTTTTAAATAACCCCACAACCAATTCACCCTGGAAAAACCTTGGAAAAACGTAACAAAAGCAACATATTCATTTTGATGTTCAATATGTTGCTCAGTGTAGAAATTAATAACCTCTGAATCATTGTATATTATAACAGACATGATAATCTTGCCCAATAGTTTTTGACTTGCATTACTGCAGTACTATTGAAACATTTTCCTGGTGGCAAAATAAAATAAAAATCAAGTAATAATGGTGTAATCATTGACGTGCACAAGCTAATTATCAGTGGCAGAATATGGATCCAAGGAAGCTTTTGAAATGCAAGTTGTTAAAATCAGTTTTGATGCAATTATACTAGAATGTGGGGTTTTTTTGGTGCAATATATTTTCCACGCATAAACACATGCCTAAAATGTGGATGCAGCATGTATGTGTAACAAACACACACATACATATATATAGCCCTATGTGCTCTCTGTATGTAAATATCTAGGATGGGATTTTCAAAGAAGCCTAATGGAATTAATACCAATTCCTGTTGAAATTCAGTGTGAGCTGGATGACTAAATCTTTCAGGCTTCTTTGAAAATTCCAGTTTTAAGTCCTAATCTTGTATATTCCATGTGTGGAACTTCCAGTGAAGTCAGTGGCAGTGTGTCATAGCTGTAGTATTGGGTTCACAATGTCAAAACAACAGTGTAATTTTAGCCACAGTAGAGAAGGAAAAACAGGAACTCTATACAGAACAAACTGGATGGGGCATCAGGTGTATCTGACAATATCAATAGCTGAAATGTTGTTCTTCTGGGCCCTGGAGCTGAATTAAAACAATATGCACCCCACAGCCCAAATCACATTTGGAAGTGGATCAAGCTAAAAGAAAAAAGCACTCTTATTCCACAATGTAAGTGTCCACATGGGGATTTATACTGAAATAGTGATTCTGGAATTATTATTTTGCAATAGCTATTTCAGTAAATTTCCAAGTGTAAAGACAAGTCCTTAAATATAGAAAGTTGTTCAAAGAATATTTCGAGTCTCATATCATTTCATGAAATAAGAGAGTAGGTCATCTCATGGATCTGGTTAAAAGATCTATACTGGGACCAGTGCTATTCAATATATTCATAAATGATCTGGAAAAGGGGTAAACAGTGAGGTGGCAAACTTTGCAGATGATATTAAATTATTTAAGATAGTTAAGTCCAAAGCTGGTTGCATAGATTTACAGAGGGATTTCACAAAACTAGGTGACTGGGCAACATAATGGCAGATGAATTTCAATGTTAATAAATGAAAAGTAATGCACACTGGAAAATGTAATCCTAACTATACATACAAAATAATGGGGTCTAAATTATCTGTTACCACTCAAGAAAGAGAACTTGGAGACATCATAGATAGTTCTTCAAAAACATCTGCTCAGTATGCCGTGGCTGTCAAAAAACTAACAGAATGTTAAGAACCGTTAGGAAGAGCGAGATTAATAAGATAGAAAATATCATAATACCACTATATAAATCCATAGTATGCCCACACATTGAATACTGCATGCAATTCTGTTTGCCTCATCTACAAAAAGATATATTAGATTTGGAAAGCACAGAGACGGTCAACAAAAATGATTAGGAGTATGAACCAACTTGCATCCGAGGAGAGATTAAAAAGACTGTGGCTGTTCAGCTAAGAAAAGAGATAACTAAGTGGGGATTTGATAATAAGTCTTTCATTAATGTATTTTCAAAATGATGGCCCAAATTCATCCAAGGAATAAATATGGCTTGGTATCCGGAAGACATTGTGACCCTGACAGTATTTGCACTTTTACTTTACATAAAAAAAAAATACTACTAGCATTTATTGTTAAAATGATTATTTAATTAGGTAAATGTGCTGTGTCCAATCCTGGGAGTTGTGCTTGGAGCTGCTGCAGGAGTGCTTTATATAAAGCATTGTTCTTGCGTCTTGTAGGACCAATACAATTTGTGGTGTTATGCACTGAAAATGGCTTCGTGTGTAGCTCTGTAGCACAGCAACAACTCTCCCCTGCGGCACACCCTGCTGGTCATCCGGGAATTGGCTCCTCTTCAGAACAGAGCATCCTCTGCAGACTGGTATCTCACTGTCTTCTGGGCCCGTCTCTCCCTGGACCGTGGTGCCCTGTATCTGGGCTACTGCCCCCTGGTGATATCCTCACACTTTGCCTCTGGGTCTCCCCACACTGGGAAACCCCCAACCCTCTGAACCCCACCCTGCCTCAGTCTTAGGCTGTTGTCAGTCATCATCAAGCCCCCACACCCTGCAGTATAACAGCCAGTCATCACAGGTAAGGGAGGTTTGGAACCTGCTGCCTGACTACCACCCTGTACCCTTGTGGGCCTAGAACCAGGCCCTGCAGCCTGGGGAGTTACTAGCCTGAAGCTCCCCAGCCCTGCTTTACTCCAAGTACCCCTGTGCTCAGGCCGTGCTTCCTCCAAGGCCGGAGAGAGAGCCCTGAGGTCCTGGCTCCCAGCCTTTTTATACAGGCCAACTGGGCCCTAATTGCCCCAACCGCAGCTGTGGCTGCCACACCCTCGGCTGCCTTCCCTCTGCTGGGCACTTTTCTGCAGGGCTGTTTTTAACCCCCTCAGGACAGGAGAAAGGTGGTCACCCTGCTACAAGCTCCTAACATGCAGCTCTTAACAAAATGCTCAGGTACCACCACAGTCGTAATCTAGGCATGCTGAACAACTACCAGGACACATGGCTGTGATACATTTTTATGCCCTTCTTTGCCTGTAGTGACCTTCTGACCTTATAGAAATAGGTCTGGAGTGTTTGAGTATCCAGAATATTCCATGTCTTTTCACCTCCCCCGTTCGTGGTGTTCACTACTGGGATCTGATTCTGATATCAGTAGTTGCCTTCTTCTGAAGCTGGGAATCTCTGCCTCAAATGGCCTTGCTTGCCAATTCTGAATGGCACTTAATTTACCCCCAGAAAACAATACAGCCCATCAAGTGCACTGTGCCTACACTACCACACACTCCTCATTCCAGCACTGATGATAATTAACTGCCTGAGTCTTGAAAAAGCCTTGAATTCTAAAGTAGAGCTTATAACATTTGTAAACAACAGTTAGCAGGAGAAAAGGTAAAATTGTATGTGTCATTCTGTTTTCTGTCATACACAATTTGCAGTTCAAAGGGAGTATATTTAAATGAACTCACCTGCAGCTACTGTTTACAGTAGCCTTCAAAGAATGATGAAAGGCTTTAAATAATGTAGAATAACTTACATGACTTATTTTTAAAAACACATGCACTGAATGTTTTAGAGGGAAATGGCTGGGTGTTTCAGGTTAGATGGATTGCAGACAGCTGTTGTACTTACTGAATGTTACCGTTAGAGGGGAATATATGTATGTAGGCAAAAGAGTAAGAAAATTTAAGATTTATTAAAAACACTTTTTATCCTATGACAGTAACTAAAAGCAGGATTCAACTGTCCCAAAGCATAATCTTGATATAGAAGGAAATGGCCTTTTCTCCTTAGGATCCATAAATGGAACTTCCCCTGAAGATTTTCTTAGTTACATTCTGTTTTGTCTGGTGGTGTTTTGTTGGATGTATTTTGGAAGAGGATGTTATGCTTTTGTTTTTTGCTCTGGTGATTTACTTGGGTTGCTTGTGCTAATGTTTTACATTTGTTTTAGTTATTATTGATCCCTACAGGTTACCATGAGAAAAAAGTCAAATTATTATGGACTTCAGGATGAAAGTAGATAGAAATTGCCATACCTGCTCATACCAGCACTCTGTCTAGCCCACTATCCTGTCTACGACAATGATTAGTAAAAGATGCTGTAGGGAGGTGCAAAAATAAAATAAAATATTACACCCCACTCCACACTCATAGTGGATAATTATGGCATAATCTCTCCATAGGAGGAATTTCTTTCTAACTCTAGTTAGTGGTTGGCTTATGCCCTGAACATGATGGCTTATACACTTCCATTTTTGTCATAATCTATTTTCTCCTTATTCACAGAAATGGCTAATACTTAAAAAAAAAATCCTACTAAATCTTTGCCCTCAGTTGTATTTTGAAATAATGAGTCCTGTAGGTTAATTATGCACTGTGTAAAAAACAAACAAACAAACAACCCCGCCACCACAACTTCCTTCCTTCAGATTCTACTTGTTTTTTTCAATTTAATTGAAGAAGTCCCTTTATATTGTATTGTGAAAGGATAAGTATAAGCAGGAACACCTGACTTACTTTCTCTATTTCACTCTTTATAACTCTATCAGGAGCCCTTTTATTCATCTCCTCTTGAAACTAAACAGTCCCAATATTTTCAGTCCCTTAACTATTCTTTTATTGTTGCTTGTCTCCAAAACTCTTCTCACTAAAATGTAGCATGTACTGGAAATGAATTGTGACATAGCTCTGGTACTTAGCAAAAGTTATCTGTGCTTCTAAGCACCCCCTTGGCAGAACTGGAAATAATCCATTTGCAAGTTTTGCAGACTCACCATTTGCTCTGTTGACAGTATTTTATTTTTTGGTTGCAGATATTTTTAAGGTGACAAGAAGCTACTTTCTAGCAATGGTCCATAATATTATGTGCATCACTGAACCAAGTAAAGTGAGCAGATTTCAGTGAAGAGATACGCCCACTCCCTTGTTGTAAATACTCTTCTCTAGTAATAGAAGCAGATGGATAGTACCAACCCTAGAGACTCTGTGTTACACCTCTAAGAAGGGCAGCACAAAGCTCATAGGCCTGGTCTACACAAGCCATGTTAAGTTGATCTAATGATGTATGTGTCAACACTACCGAGACTCCCTTCCCCCAACCCAAGTGGCCTGTAAAGTCCACTTCTGTATTCCACCTCCATAAGAGGCGTAGTGCTTGATTCAACATCCACAGGTCAACATGGGGACAGTGTAGACACTGCGTTGTGTAATTTGAATGAATTGGCCTCCATGAGGTGTCCCACAGTGCTCCACTGTGACTACTCTGGAAAGCACTTTCAACTCCATTGCACGTCACCTAGATACACAGGAAACAGCCAATCCCTCTGTTAAAGCCCCATGAACTTTTGAATTTTTATTTCCTGTTTGATCAGCATGGAGAGATGTTCATGGATACTCAAGGCTTCAAACGTGCTCCAGCATAGAATACACAGGAGGTGGTGGATTATATTTCTGTGTGGAGAGAAGAGTCTGTGCAGGCAGAGTTCCGATCCCGCAGAGGAAATGCTGACATCTGTGCCAACCTTGCATGGGGCATGGGAGAGAAGGGCTAAACCAGGGAAACACAGCAGCGTCGAGTGAAAATAAAGGAGCTTTGGCAAGCGTACCAGAAGACAAGGGAGGCGAACAGTCGTCTGGTTCTGTCCACAGACTTGCTGCTTTTATGAGAAGTGGCATGTGATTCCTGGCAGCAACCCTACAACTACCCCAAAATGCTCAGTGGATAACTCCGAGGAGCACTGGGTGGCCTCAAGCAACAATGAGGAGGACATTGTTGATGAGGAAGAGGAGGAGAATGTAAGGCAGACAAGTGGAGGATCCATTCTCCCCACAGCCAAGAACTGTTTTTAACCCTGGAGCCCATCCCTTCACAGGACCACTTCGTGGTGGAGTGTGATGCTGAGGAAGGCACCTCTGGTGAGTACACATTTCCAATCAAACTGTAGGGGTTACATGCTATTATTTTTTAGTTTTAACCTGAACAAAAAGTAGGTGTAGTGAGTATCGGTGGCCACACCAGCTATGCAGCGGGTGATCTCTGAAAAAGATGGTTTATGTGCATGGGGATGGCCCAGGAATCCTCCAAGGAAATCTCTAAGAAGCTTTCATGCCGGTACTCTGCAATCCTTTGCCATAGGTTTCTGGGAAGGGCTGCCTTATTTTGTCCACGAAGGTAGGACACTTTCCCACGCCACTCCAGTATTAACTCTGCTGGCATCATTGCAGCACACAGTATTGCAGCATAAGGACCAGGTCTGTCCCCAGATGCTTGCAGCATTTGCTTCCTTGCCACCTCTGTTACTCTTAAGAGAGTGATATTGTATAGGGTGACCTGGGGGAAAAGGGGAAAAGTATTCAATGCTAGCCCTTAAACAGCAAACAATTCAACAAGTAATCCACTCCCTATTTGAGGAAATCTGAGTCACACAGCCATGCTTTTTCAAACGTGCCATGGCTGTGGTTGGAAGGGGTCTCCATATATTGCAAGCAGCATTCGAAAAAAAACGGGAGTGGGGGAGTGGCAGCTTCTTGTTTTTCTCCCTCCCCTAACCTCCCAACCCGGTGCTGCTTTTGTTAAAAAAACAAACTGTCTGGGGGGCTTTACACTGATGCCTGTCCTCAAGCACCATCCAGGTTGCTAGACTTTTCTCAGGTTCCAACCTGTGATCCCAAGGATGTCTTCACAAAAGCATTATGAAGAAGCAATCGGATAGGTTGAGGAGTCTGGTTGAGGTTCAAGAAAGGCAGCTGGATGCTAGAGTCTTTCTGTAGCCTATGCTGAACCTGCTGCCATCATCGCCCAGTTCTACAGCCTCCTCCCCCAAATGTCCTATGAGGTGGGCACAGGGGGAAAGTTCAGTGTCCCTTGCACTCAGCACCAGGGGAGGATGCAAGGACCAGAAGGTGCACATTCCCACACCTTTGATTGTAATTGCAATGCAGCCGTAAGCAAGCTTTCCTTGTTTCTCCTCCACAGTGTTATGATCCCTTTTCCCCAAGCTATCTTTCTATTCTTTGCTGTCTCTGTGTGTTTGTGTACATAATAAAACTTAAAGGATTGAAGAGAAAAGGCTCTTTATTCATTCAGCACACAGTGGTTGGTGCGGTTAGAGTTTACAGGGAAGAAAATGCATTGGAGGGGTCAGTTTAGTAAGGAACAACACAAATAAGTCTCACATTACTCTGGTTCATTCCTGAAACTAGTTTCCAAAGCCTCATGGAGATGCAGAGCACCTTGGTGTGCTCTTTTTTAGCTTTGGTGTCTGGCTGCTCAAAACTGGATACCAGGCAAAGGCACCTTCGATCACCATTTTGCACGTGCTCAGCCTATGGCTGAACTGGTACTTACTGCTGTTCAGGCTGCCTGTGTATGGCTTCATGAGCCATAGGGGCAAGAGGTAGGCTGGATCTCCCAGGATCATGATTTGCATTTCAACATCATCAATGGTTATTTTTCAGTCTGGAAATAAAGTCCCTGCTTGCAGCTTTCTGAACAGAGCTGTGTTCTTAAAGATGCAGGCATCATGTACTTTTCCTGACCATCCCACATAGATGTCAGTGAAAAAGCCTCTGTGATCCACCAGAACTTGCAACACCATTGAGAAGTACCCCTTTTGGTTTATGTACTTTTTGGCAAGGTGGGTCTGGTGCCAAAATAGAGAGATGCATTCCATTGTCCCACTGCACTTAGAGAAATCCATCTCAGCAAAGCCATCAACTGTGTCCTGCACGTTGCCCAGAGTCACTACCCTTCTTAGAAGAAGTCTGTTGATGGCCCTGCAAACTTGGATCACAGCAAATCCCGTGGTAATTTACCCACTAGAAAAATTGATACCTCACTGATGGGTAGCAGTCTGGCATTGCAGACTTCCACAGACTTATCGCCACTCACTCCTCCACTGTCAGAGCAGCTCTCATGTTAATATTGCTGTGCTTCAGGGCTGGGGAAAACTCTCACACAGTTCCTGGAAAGTGGCCTTACACACTGAAAAGTTTTGCAGCCACTGCTCATCATCCCATAGCTGCATAACGATGCAGTCCCACCAGTCAGTGTTTGTTTCCCAGGCCCATAAAGGTACTCAGCCATATCAAGGTGATGCGTGACTGGTGCCAGCAACTGCGAATTGCTCTGCTTTATGTCTTTCAGCAGGCCTGCGTGGGTGGCATGACATTATTCTGCGCGGCAGCTCCTGTACAGCTGTGTAATACTGCCGGATAAGGCACAAGATGTTTGTATGGTCTCTTTTGTAGTGCCTGTGCCAGGGAAAACTGGGCTTTTAGGTCCCCGTTACACTACTGCAGCCTGTTTACATGGCATAATAAGGCCAGAGCAGATGTGAGAATTTCACCCAATGTTGCCATTATATTGTAGAGATGGCCTATGTCTCAGTTTAAAAAAAAAGTTTGTGAATGTTTGTGTTAGGACTAAGTCCTTTTTTGTAATGTTGCTCTGACTGCTATGGCTGTATCATGAGTTATTTCCCCACTTCCTTTTTTAAGGACACTCATAAGTGGACTGCTCCAGTCTGTCATCATGAAAGTTTTTAATTATTACCTTAAAAACTATTCCTTTCATGCTTTATCATAACAAATAAATAGTAGACAGGTTTAAATATCAGGAGGGGTTTGCTTTTTGTAGCACATTGTATGCTGACTCTGGTAAAACTAGAAATAAGGAAGTTGATGTTTAAACCCCATGTCAAAATAGCAGCATGCTTACAAAGAATGTGAAAATGATGTACACCCATCTGGCTATTGTATGATCTTTGTTGTTTGGGTGGGAATGAGGAAATAGAAAAAAATCCCTTAAATATTCAATACTGTGTTCATAAAATCACTCCAGCTATTCAGCTCTTTCCCCTCTGCCTCTCATTACCTTCGTCTCGCCAGCAGGAAGCTGACCTGTGAAAGGTGCATTAGCGATGAGGTCCCCAAGATTCTTCATTTCTTTGCAGAACTTACATATATGTCAGAAATGATTACCCTGAATACAGGATGTTAATACAATACTAATGATAAAGATTCTTGTCTTTTGTAGCTACAGCAGTGCCATCTTCTCTAGAGGCTTGATGGCTTCTGACCTCATTTCTTCCTCTGATGCCTTCTTCCTTAAAATACATTCAGATTGTTCTGTTTGCTTTTCAGATTCTAAGTATCACTCTTTTTTCCCCTTTTAAATAAGGAAATGACATTGTCCTTTATATTTTATCTATTCAGTTTATCTAATAATCATATAAACACAATGCCAATTACAATAAAATTAAAACTTTACAGGAAACTTATGTCAGTAAATGGAGGAGGGGCAAATCTGCCATATTTGCTGCTTCTTTGTAATATAAAGTTTCAGGAGTTACTAGAGGGTTTGACAGACTATCTGTGAAATAAATTAATGGTCAGATTCAGTTCCGAGGGGACAAAAATCACATATGTGACTGGCATTAATTATCACCCTAGATGGCAGTCCCAGCAGATACACTAAAGATCGGAAGGTCATGGAGAGTGAATCATTCCATCATCCTTTGAAGTGGTCCCTCCAGCTCAGGATGGATGGAGGCACAATAGCAGGGTAATATGGGGAAGCTGGCATTGCCACTGCCTGTGCATATACCAGTTGAGTTGTAAATAGAGAATGTCAGTCTCCAAGATTTGTCAGTCCACCTGCACTAAATTTCTCAGTATAAATATTAATCATTTTGGATAAGAAGCTATTCTTCAAGGACAGTGATTAGCTAGTGTTCACAAGGATCACAATTAAAATCAGAATACATTTGTCACAAAGGTAAAGCAAAATAAGTTATTCCTGTACTATATATTATTTATGATACATTTATAAGTCTGTGTTGTTTAGTAGAAGCAGAGAAAAAGGAAATTAATCTTTAATATATGTATCATGGCGAGAATAAATGAAAGGAAAGGAAATCTGTTTCCCTGCAATAGGAAAAAATATTCTTGAAAGACAAACATTCTTAATAATAAACAAAGCATTTCTTATGGAAATGGGTAAGCACTCCATAAATCATGACAGAAGAAAATACTTTGTCATTAACAAAAACTGATCCTCTTCCTTGCAATTTGTGTGCAAAATGGGCTTGAGTTTGGGAAACATTTTAAGTCATAACGTGGGGGGAAAACACAACCACAAAAGGCCTTTTTATTTTGGCATTGTAACCATGACCCAAGATAACAAAGACAAAGGTCCCTTGAGTCACTATGACATTCCCCAGGGTACAATTTGGACAGTTGAACAGCTGTGTCCCCTCAGCTGTGCAACCTGGGCTGCCTTTTACACTGTTTTGCTGTGAGAACAACTACTTCTGGCCTGCTCAACATAGCCCCCAGCATGTCAGTTATTCCTAGCTATACTGCAAGAGTACTACAGCCAGTGTCACCCTTGAATTACACTGCAGAGCAACACCAGCGAATTTCCAGGCCCAAGCTTTTCCCCAAATATGTGTGTCTTGTATTGCTCAGCTCTCTCCTGGACAACACAAGCTCATATAAAGTCTGTCATTTAATTAACAGAAAATTATTTGCATAAATCCTGTTATTTCAAATGGAGGTTCCCAAATACTTCAATCGAAGCACACAGGCTCTTAGATAAAACAAGTTTATTAGCCACAGAAAGATTGATTTTAAATGATTGAAAGTAATGAGGCATAAAAGTCAGAATTGGTTACAAAGAAAATTTTAGCTATCTGGATACCTTATACTATATTCCTCATGGATTGTTGAATGAGGACTGCTTAGCTATGAATTGCATCAATAATTCCTACAAATCTGTGTCATTAATGAAAATGCAATGGGAAGATAAATAAGAAATCCTAGATAATTAACAAAGAAGGTTATAGAATGATGTTTCTGAAGGTTAAATGAATGAATTTAATATAGGAACTTAAAGATATCAAGAAGTAATAAATCAAGTTGCAATAAAATCAGTTATATCACTAAGTTGAATCTTGTTCTAGATTAAACAGAGAAAGTAATTTGTGGTAGTGGTGTGGAAATATGTCTATTTGATACAGGTTTAGTCAGTGTATATATTAACCAAAAGTTAAGGGCTTGGTAACATCAAGGGAAAATTTCTTGAGCACAGTCCAAATTAGGATAGAATTGCTTATAGTTTGCCGTGTTTAAAAGAACTATTGACAGTCTCTGTCAATAGTGATCTCGAATGTAGCTTACAGGATTTCACTAATAATGAGGGACATAGGTCTAGTTCCTAGAAAATAGTAGATTTCTCCCAGCAGTTTCTGGACCTGTGTTTGTCAGATCGGAGTCCCTCTGTATCTCCACAAAGGGAGCTGTTTTGCTTCATTCAAAGTCAATTATTTCTTCAAGTTTTCACAAACAGATTTCTTTAATTTTAGAAAGTAGGCTTGAAAATATCAACCTGAGTGCTAGAATTATTGAGAGATTGTGTGGGGAGTAAAATGAGTGATTTTAGAATTTATACAACCCCTTTTTAAGAAGCCAGCATGTTCTTATTGCATTTTCATCAGTATTGTTTGACATAGTGTCACAGGGTCCGTGCCTGGTCCTGTGTTCTCTCCGCTCCCAATAAAGGTCTTTACACTGTTCCACGGTGTTTCACCCAAGTGTCCTTTATTTACAGTGCTTGTTTGTGGTTTCAAAGTGACAAACAGTGCTCCCCCAATCTCCTGACAGTTAGCCCACTGTCCTGGTTCCTGGGATTCCAGGCCCTCGAGGCACCTTACTCGCAGCCAGGAGACAGAATTACAGCCTCCTGTTCCCTGCCGGGCCTCCCCCATACTGACCATGAGTCAGGGCTTTTCTAGCCTGGTCAGCTTCCTGCCTCCGGTGTGGTCAATCAGCCCCAGCTAGCTCTGTGAGTCAATGCTCATTAGGGCTTCCAGCTGGGCTCCCCTGCTGGGTACTGCCAACCCCTGCACCTGGGCCTCCTGCCAGGAAGCAGGGTTTAACTCACAGAGGCAGGGCATTCTAGAGGTTTTACTTTTGCCCTGCCACACATAGGTTTTCTTTATGTAAACTCTGTATTACCTTGGAGAGTAATAAGCTCTCTGCTGTGATCTGTTGAGAAAGTAGGAGAAGAGTGGACCAGGGCTGCCTGAGAACTGCAGATGGGCCTGGACGCTACTGGGGAGGGAGTTCTCTGTTGGCATCTGTTGGAGAGCAAGGAGAATTGACTGAATTGGCCGTTCTTCATTTGCATGTTGGTTATGGGCCAGTTTGGGCCAGTTTGGTAAAAATGCGGTTAAATTTTGAGTGTGGGGGCAATAAAATGGGAAATACAAAGACAAGATATCGACATTGGATGTGCCTGGGATCATCCTGCTGAGGCTGTTGTCAGGCCTAGGTGGGTAATGGAGCCCAGACAGAACTAAAAAGTAGTAGAGAGGAAGGTTGGCTAGCTGGCTGACTGACCGGTTCTTGTCTTCTGTTGGGAGTGCCCTCTGGTGGTAAGGACTCTGCAAATGGTCCTAGATACCACTGATCTCTCTCTAAAGAACTGCGCTGAGGCTGCTGTAGAAATGTTGATTATTGCAGACCTGAAGGTAGTTTTGAGGCAACTGGTGGTGCAGAGTGATGGTGGCAGCAGCGTGGAGGCAATGGGTGAGGTGGAACAGTGGCAACTGGAGCAAAGCAGAGGCAGCCTGGGCTGAAGGTACAGAGAGAGAAGATCCTTACTTATAGGACTATGATGTGAGCCTCTCTACCCAGCAGTTAAAGCTGGCATAACTCCATCTGGGTCAGGTGGTAGAATTCACAGAACAGCTCAGGCAACACTGGCCTGCCAGCATCCTTGGACTTCTCCACCCAGGACAATTAATTGTGAGTCAGGAGCTGGGGAGGAGGGAAGTGAGTAGAGCACACCAACCGTTCACAATTGCCAGAAGGACAGAGGCTGCCTTAATTCTTCCATTGGAATACCGAAACCTCCTTGAAAGTTCAACCAAGAAAGGTGTTTGATTTTCTCTGTCTATATAGGTTTCATTATATAATGTTTGATTCATTGTGCAGTACAGGGATAATAGTGTAATTACTCAGTTAATAACTCAGCACACAGCTTTTAAAGTTTATGAGTGCCAGTTAGTTACTACATATGTTTATCTATAGAGTAAAATCAGTCTGTAAGTTTTTAAGAGATGGGAGATAGAAAAATTCTCACAACACAAAAGTCTCATCTTATTATTGGTCTTCACACAACATAATAAAATCAGGGAAACCAACACTGCTGGCGTCTTACACGGAGGCACAATAGTGTCTATTCCACTTTTCCAGCCCTTAACTACTTCCTTATGATTACATTGTCTTAAATGATTGATGATGCCTTATAGCTATAACTTGATTTCTTTGGTTCTACAGTTTGTTTGCTAGTGGAACTATAGCAAGAGAGTGTGCTAGCCTCGAATGTTTTGAGCATTGTAGCCGGATGATAAATGGAGCATTATTAATGCACCATCCCTTTAACAGGTGTGTGATGGGGTGTTCCAGCCCCACACTGTGGGCCCAGGAAATCACACCCTGTCACCCCTGCTGTGGATGCTCCAGATGGAAAGGACAGATAAAAGAGGCAGCCCAACTCAGTCTGGGCTGGCTGAGGAGAAGGAAGGATGGGTGCTGCGTGGTCCTACAGAGGCACCTGTGACTCTCCCAGAGGTGGGAACTATGGACCCAGACTACACTGTGGACGACCAGCTGACAGCGGAGACCGAGTGGGACACTGAGCCACTGCCAGCTGAGGAGATGCCTGAGGTGAGTCTTGTGGTAGATAGTGCCAGGGAACGTTTTAGGAGCTGATGCTTAAACCCTTAACTGTGAATTTCCCAGCTTCACAGAGCTCTGGTTCAGAACCCGGTGGAGTAGGGTGGACTCAGGTTCTCCTACCATTAGGTGAGAGTAATGAGGACTTGCTCTGTCCCACCAGGGTGCTACAGACTGATTGTTTGTTCTGGCCCACCCAGAGGGTCTGCACTCCCAACAGCTATTGCCTGCCTCAGCCAGGCAGCTCAGGGGCCATAGCCTGTTTGCTTGCTCTGTCCTTCCCAGGGACTACAGACTGATTGTTTGTTCTGCCCCTCCCAAAGGGTTTGAACCCCACCCAAATGCTATTGCTTGCCCCAGCAAGGAGGCTCAGGGGCCATAGACTGTTTGCTTTTGCTCTATCCCGTGCAGGGGCTGTAGAGTAATTACTTGTTCGGCCCTGCCAGGCATCCTGAGCACTCCTTACTGCAATTGCCTGATCCCACAGGGAATCCTAACGATTGTGTGGTGAGGTGTACCCTCTGAGGCAAGGTGTAAATGTCATGATCTCTGTAGCATCTCAGGGTGAAGTTTGAGAAAATATATTAGGGCAGAAGTAGTGGCACCCAAAATAAAGGAGCTGAATTGCAATCTGAAAGAAGCAAAATTATAAAAGTAGTTCTCACACAGGAAGGGAAAAATTCTGTTTCCTTTTTTATTTTCTTACATAAAATGTATAACACCTAGGCCCTGATTGACAACCCACTGAATTTAATAGGAATTGTGGTGTCCTCCCAAAGAATATCCCCTTGGATCGACATCCATTATCTGGGTATGGTACCACCTGGCCAAGGTTCCTGCCCCTACTCTGACAGTGCATTCCACCAGAGCTCAGGTGCCTTCAGTGGTCTTTCTGGCCCAGGTCCCGATCCAGGAGATCTGTGGAGCGGCAATGTGGTCCTCAGTGCACATGTTCACATCCCATTATGTTATCACCCATCACTCCAGGGACGATGCAGCATTCAACAGAGCTGTGTTTTAGTCAGTGATTCCATGAACTCCGACCTCACCTCCTACGTAAGGCTCGGGAGTCACCTAATTGAAACCGATACAAGCAAGCACTTGAAGAAGAAACAGTTATCTACTTTCTTGTAACTATTATTCTTTCAGATGTGTTGCTCATATCCATTCCAAACCCACCCACCTTCCTTTCTGTCGGAGTAATCCTGCAAGAAGGAACTGGAGAAGTGGTGGGTCGGCAGGATATGTATGCGGCACCATAAAGGTACGACTGCAGGGGACTCCACAGCTGACCCAACGGGTACTGCTAGAGGAAAAACCTTCCAGTGATTCTGCACGTGGTGCACAGACACCTAATTGGAATGGATATGAGCAGCACATCTCAAAGAAGACCAGTTATGAGAAGCTAGGTAGCTGTTTCTTCTGTGCTCTTGCCTGAGGGTCCAAAGTTGAGAATACCCCCTTGAGTCACTTTTGCTCTGGGTAATTCTCATATGATTTCTTTACTCTATCAGGCTATAGCTGTTCTTTCACATTCAATTGACTAGCTTTTGTACTTTGCCTATTTAAAGATGGTTCTTTTCAGAAAAAAAATGATGATATAATGTAGAAATGTGTATTGTAGATCAAATTTGTTTTGCATAAAGGTGAAGAACCTCATGAAAAATACATAACCAACACACTTTGGACTAAATCTTTCCCTCGTGTAACTCCATTGATTTCCCTGATTTCAGTTGGGTCACCCCAGGGATGTACATGGGATTTTTCTGCCTAATAAGACAAAGCCATCCTTTATTCAGTTTCTCTCTCTGTCAAATAATAGTAGAAATGAGTTCTCTTTGAAGCAAATGAGCATCATGCATAAACATGTCCATACTGTATTGAAATGAGTGCTTGAAGTATCCACAAACACATCAGGCAAAATGAGTGGTTTAAATTCCTTTGTCATGAAAACACTACATTAATCTTTGATTATTGAGTGAAAACAGTAAGACACTTCTGGTGCCTGAAACAGGGAGCACAGCACACTGCCAAGAAATGCTTCATGCTTCAGCTGCTAATAGGTTCACTAGCAAGTGCTTTTAAAGGACTGACTCTTACATTTCTCTGTGTAAGTCCTTGCTGGCTGATTTCATTACATATGAAAATTTATTATTATACTTAACTCCATTTTAATTTTGTCTTAGTGGACATTAGTAAAATATTATTATATTTTAAGAAATGTTTAGAAAGGCTCTTACCTTCCTGGGATATTGAGGCCAATGAACTTGGAAATGGTTAACCAGCAGAAGCCATCAATGGAAAATATAGGATTTCTTCTGCTTGACTGGTAATGAGCTTAAAATGCAGGGTTTTATAGTATACTGAATAGTTATTGTAATAAATGTTAGCGTTCATAGACATCATATGTGGGACCCAATCCTCAACTGGTTTAATTTGGCATAGCTCCATCGAAGTCAGTGCAATTATGACTGAAGCTCCATTGAAGTCAATGGAGCTGTGCTAACTTATACCAGCTGAGAAGTATTTTAATTAATATTGTGGATTTTTAAACAAAACTGTATTTTAGAAAATCAGAACCAAAAGGAAAAACAAGCAGGAGAGTGGACAGCTTGGTACTTTTTGGTTAAGAACATTTGAAAGAAGGGGCACTAAGTTTAAAAAAAATTATCCCAGCCTCATCCCCACTATTTAATATACCATTTAATTCCTTTGAAACTCAAAGCCAAGATCTATTTCCTTATCAGTTCCCCTGTTAGGTTTGCATTATTGCTTGGCATAGATGTTACGCTATTGTCATTGTTTTTATTTTTTAAAATAAGTACAGAAGTGTAGTGTGAAAACTAAATCCCATAAACAATTACATGAACATTGGAATCAGAGAAAAAAAGTTAGGGGTCCCTTTAATTTAAACTTAGTCATTATGGTACCAGTAGCTTCAGAACAAAGTACTGAATTCTCTGATTGAGAGTGACAGCTAAGAGTGCTTTATGGGATATTTAAGGAACCAGGTATCAGCATATGACTGGAAGTGAATAGACGGTGACACACAAAGTTATTTTGAATGAGATCCCCTTTCTTGCATGCTACTTACTATGTGTTGAGTAGTGTCACTACCCTATCCTTTTGAGCTCAAGTGAGGGATGAGTGACTGAAATCTTCACCATGACCCTTCATAGGGGCCACTAGGAGGATATTATTCTTTCCACCACCCTAGTAAGGCTTCAGGAACCCATCCATTTGGAGTGATTCTCTTTCCTCAGAGACAAGGGGGAGTTCTTTAACTCAAGTACTCTTGGTAGTTGCTTTCCCTGCTGGCCCTCTCTTCAGTTATACCCATTTTCTGCCCATCTTATGCCTCCATCTAATTTGTCTTTTATCTTTTGGATTTTTATTTCCCAGTCATGTATTTTACCAACCTTCATGCCAAAATATCAATGTGAATGTACTGTGCTATAATTTTTACATCAAACATGGAAATGTTTAATTTAAATTATAGAACAATCAGACTTTCCTTAGACTTCTTGAGACTCTGAAAAGGACCTGAATCTTGTTAGAATTTCACTGCTATTTGCTGCATGGTAGGCCCTTTAATGTGCTTATGGAGTGGAATTTTCAAACTTAGTGCTCAGTACTGTCCTAACTCCACCCAAAGACTTCTAACTGGAGCAAAAAGTCAGGCCAGTGCTGAGTGTTTCAGAAAATCCCATCCAGAATGTACCTTCATTTGCTGCTTGACCTGAAAATCAGTTTGAATATTCAAGGTTTAATGTCCAAATATGACTGTCTTTATCTTTTAGTTTATAAAATGGGCTTATCACAACTTCTAGATTCATGTACATGTGTGTTAAAGTGTCACAACTGCAAATAGACAAGCAGGTCAATTCAAGAGAAGCCATGCAAACCACTCCAAAAAATCTTGACTAGTCACCCTCTTAAACTATCTAATATACCTAGATACTTGTAATGGTGTATATCACTGTACTACAAGGGTGGCCAATCTGAGTCAGATAAGGAGCCAAGATTTACCAATGGACATTGCCAAAGATCCACAGTAATACATCAGCAACCCCCCATCAGCTTCCCCCACTTCTCCCAGTGCCTCCCGCCCACCAGCAGCCTCACTGATCAGCACCTTCCCCTCCTTTTCCACACCTCCTGATCAGCTGTTTCATGGCATGCAGGAGGCTCGGAGAAGGAGGAGCGAGGGCACAGCAGGCTCATGGAAGAGGTGGAGTAGGGGCAGAGCCTCTGGCAGAGCCAGGGGTTGAGCAGTGAGCACCCCCCACCAGCATATTGGAAAGTTGGCGCCTGTAGCTCCAGCCCCGGAGTCAGTGCCTATACAAGGAGGTGCATATTAACTTCTGAAGAGCCGCATGTGGCTCCCTAGCCACAGGTTGGCCACCCCTGTTGTAATATCTGAAAATTTGATACTGCCAATAGTGTAAAGCTGGATTTTCACTGTTGTGAGAACAGAATTTGACCATGAGTGAACAACTAAGCCTTTCAGTGTCTCCTGAAGGTCAACTATGTGGGTCCTTCTCTACCAGAAGGGGAAGAGAATTCCAGAACTGCGGAGCCCATTGAGACAGCATGGACCAGATTCTTAGTCTGTTCTCAGTTACACTGGTAAATATCTAGAATAGCCATTGACTTCTGTGGAGTTACTCTGAAATTGCACTTACATAACTGCAAACAGACTCTAATTCACCTATTCCAGCAGTCCAAAGTTAATCTGAAAACTGGTAGCAAGAGCTTAACTCAAACAGCTTAACAGGACTAATTCAGAGGACCCGGATAATCTCCATTCAAGAATATTAAAGGAACTGGCATATGAAATTGCAAGCCCATGACTCTGTAAACTCGGGGGTCGTACACTGTGATTGGAGAATTGCTAATATAGTTTCTATTTTTGAGAAAGGAAAAAACAGGATTTGGGAAACTACAGGCCTTTTAGTTTGACTTCAATTATATGCAAGGTCTGGGAACAAATTTGGAAAAACAAAGTAGTTAAGTTCATAGAGGTGAGTGGTAATTCGGATAAAATAAAACATGGTTTTACAAAAGTAGATTGTGCCTACAAAAGTAGATTTGGCTTCCTCTGTGACATGGGGCCTGGGTCACTTGCATGTTTAAATTAGTGTAATTTATGGATTCTCAATAACTTGAAATCTTCAATTCATGATTTGAGGACTTCAGTAACTCAAACAGAGGTTATGGATCTGTTACAGGAGTGGGTAGGTGAGTTTCTGTTGCCTTCATGTGCAGGAGGTCAGACTGGATGATCATAATGATCCTTTCTGGTCTTAAAGTCCATGAGTCTGAGAGTCTGTGAGCTTCCTATATGTCAGGATGGAGCACAAGAGGAGAGACTGTCTCTGTTAACTAGGACCCATTGCACGTAGTGTTTATATATAGACCTTGGCTTAATAACAATGAAAAAAGCATTTAATTCAGTAAGGATCCAAGCAATGAAATGTAGCATATAACAGAGGTGGCCAAACTGTGGCTCGTGAACTAAATGCAGCACTTTTACTAGTAAAGTAAGGCTTGAGTAGCCCCCTCACACTTCCCACCTCCACCTACCAGACTAGGGGAAGAGGAGGGGAGCTCAAGAACTCTGCCTTCCAGCAGGATGGTAGGACAGGGGCTTCTGCCTAGTGGGGAGGGGGCTTCAGCCTTTCAGGACACACCTGCCGAGGCTCAGGGCTTCAGCAGGAGTGGAGCTGAAGCCTCAAGCCCCATCAGGCTCCTCCCAGCAGGTGCACCCCAGCTCTCAAACTTCTGAAGATTGTCATATGAGGCTCAGAGGGTCACTAAGTTTGGCCACACATGATATATGATGTATTCCCTATCGTGTTAAAATCACCATGCTCTTGTAGTAATGTTGTAACTGCTCGGAAGAAATGCACTATCAATCATTATAGGCTAACTAACTAAACCAGGTTAAATTTTAAATTTGAAGAGTACACACATGATGTTTGTGGCCTGTAGTTGCACAAACATGCCTTTCTTTTACTAATGAAATACTTAACTAAGTTGTAGGAGGCAATTGCTCATTGTCAGTGTAGCAAGCACAGCCTCCCATTGGCTTTTTATTAACATCAAGAACATTAGCGAGAAACTGGCTTAAATAAAAAGCAAAGTGTTGTTGATTAATTGGCATTAGATCAGCTATTGACAGGAGAATGTTGAAAGTGTTCTAGTTTTTTTTAAAGGTTTCAATCATTAATTTAAATTAATTACAGAATTAATTTATTACGTAAGGAAAGTAGGTCCCTCCAGGATCAGGAATCTGTTCAATATTTTCACATTTGCAGTCTTGTGAGAAAAACTTAAAAAAAGAAACATCTTTAATTATTTAAACACATTGTGCTTTTTAAATACTTTCATGGCCATCATTATGCTATATCTGTAGATTTAATACAAGACTGAAAAAAACCCAGGAAGTTTAGTGTAACAGTTGGAGGACAACAAAAAGCAGGCCTGAGTTTCTTCTAAGAGGACTGCTTAAAGAATTATTTCATCTTTATGCTTTACTGCACCAGATCTCATTCTTCTGAGGTGGTATCAGATATTGTGATGCTAATCTCAGACAATGATGATCATGCACATTCTTTCATTTATTTCGCAAGGTAGAATGGGTGGGTGGAAGAAGATATTTTGGCTAGGGATACTATTTTGATAAAATCTAGAGTAGTTTTGGAAAATATTGACATTTAAAAAGGTGATTTTTGAAGCTGTTTTGGTTATTCTCATTTTGATTTTACAGAGTTACTGAAGTACAGTGCCATACGAAAGAAGAAGACCACCAAAGTAAAGGTGAGTGGGAAAACTGGTAGATTGGAAACTGAGCAGAATAAGTTATCAATCAGTTAGAGATGGTGAAAGAGATGGTGCAGTGGAGATCAGTTTTGCTCTGGAAAGAGAGATTTCAGAAGAGTGGTTTGATCATCTTGACATGACATAGAAGTTTCAAAGGAGGGAAACAAGCCAGGATTGCTATATTCCTGACTTTTCGTACACGTCTGTTCTGTCTGTCTCTCTCTGTCAAGGACACAACAAGGAGGCTTCTTTTGATAATGGTTTGAAGCATGGATTCCTTTGCCTTATCAGCGCCACATACCAAAAACAAATGTGTAGGATAGTTGACTTCTAATATATCTTGTTTCTTTGAAACCAAGAAGTCTTCCAGAAATGAAGACAAGGAATGTTACTATTTTTATTTACTTTCATGCAAAACAAAGAAGAATTCCAGTTATATAGGATTTGCTTCATAATATTTTTAGGTAGAATGGTTTCAATTAGGGCTGTTAATTAATCACAGTTAATGCTTGCAATTAACTGAAAACAAAATTAATTTTTAATTTTTTTTTGTAATGGCATTGATCACAAAACTCTGGGCAGTGAAGGAGGCATTGGCTTGCGGAGGGACCTGACAGTGTCCATTCAGTCGCGGTAACCCAATCCGTCTCTGGAGGGCAGGAGAGAAGAAGAGAGGAGAGAAGAGGAAGTGTCCCCCATCCTGGCTCCGGCGGAGAGGTAGGGATCCTGATCTTTCTGGGCCTCATTACTCCCAGCTGGTCCCTTGCTCCAGGGACAATCCCTCCCCTTGCCCCCGGCTGGCCCCTCACTCTGAGGGATACCTCATAAAAACAGGGGCCTGGAGAGATCAATTTCCCTGTAGGAGCCTTAAAGTTGCCAACTTTCTAATGGCACAAAACCAAATACAGTGGAGCCCTGCTATAATGCGACCGATGGGATCCAAGAAATCCCATTGCGCTAAATGCGGGGTTGCGTTATAGCAGGGTCCCACTCCCCGGCAGGTGGGGGCTACGGCAGGGGAGAGCAGGGGAGAGAAGCTGCAGCAGAGGAGAGAAGCTGTGGCCCCGCGCCTGCCGGGGACAGAGAACTCCGGGCTGCAGTCTGAGTCCTGAGGCTCTTAAAATGGTAGCATCAGCAATTGGTAGGCTAAATACATTGGACCAAAATAATCTTTTGTTTATACTGATAAAAAACTGGAATGACACCACTGAAGTCAGTGGAGTTACATGGGTATACAATTAGTGTGAGTGGAAAATCAGAATCAGACATACTGATTTAACTGAGAGCAAAATTCAACCCATTGATTCAAATTTATTGTTGCATATGTGCGTCAATTTGAATTATTTCATTAGTGAAGTGCCCCTTTTTGTCAATGGTGAACTTGTCCCTTTGGCTTTTGTCTATTTCCCCAGCCCTTTCATAATTTGAAAGTTTGCTTGCTCTACCTTTGCATCCATCAAAGGATATAGCAAAGAACTGCTACTGCTAATTATTTAAATAACAGTCTTTGAAGAATTACTAGCTCTACACCACTGCAAATTCCATAGTTTGCCTTCTATAACAACTCTATGCCCAAGGCCAGCATTAGACTTGCTGGTGCCCAGGGCTGAAGCTGAAGCCTGAGCAACTTTGCTTCGTGAGGTCCGCGGTAGCATGGGGCCTTGATCAGTAGCCTGCTTGCCATCTCCTAACACCAGGCGCTGTCTGTGCCATAACTCTGTCTTCACTAGCACTGTGCACTGATGTTTCATTATAACATTTTGCAGCATGATTCATGAAAAAATGAACATCACACAATGAGCCAACGTATTTTTGAATTTGAATTTACTTTGCACAACTGGTGATGATATAAGGCAAGCATGTTAGATCTAAATCAGTTTTGCTAACTGAAGTAGTAATTAAAGCAGACACCAAGGGGAATAGGAATACAAGTGTATTACTGGGCTTATCCACTTAATTCGCTCTTTTAATTCCTGGGTTTAAACTAGATAGGTAAATTAAGTGTTTCTTCCTTTTTCTAACCCTTCTTCCCATTAGTAACACAGTGTTACTGTAATTGTGTGACTTTTTCATTGTAATGAAAAGAAGCATAAAAAAATTCTGAAGAGAAGAATCTTCTTGATCCGTGTTTCAGAGAGCTTGCATACACAGAATTTCTATTGTATTCTTTTACCCTCAGCAAAGTTGGAAAAAAAAGTGCCCGTTTATATGTAGTCTTTTAAGTGCAAAGATGAAAGCTCTTCATTCTTTGTATTCCTTTTGCAAAGCGCCTGCTCTAGAGCTTTGTCCTGTGCAGAGTGAAAGCATCTTTTCAATGTAATTGTTTTTATTGTCAAGAACTTAAAAAAGGATATTTTAGTCATAAAAGAATGTAAGCAGGTAAGCATTGATTGTACGCCTCATGCATGTGATTGAACTATCATGTGGACAGTTTTGAGTCATTGGAGAATCTCTGGAGTGGAACTTGTATGAATTCTAGCCACACTATGATTTCTGTTTAAAAAATCAAGTGTCTGAGATTTCCATCACCTCATTATAAAATACAGTAGAACGTCAGGATTATGAACACCAAAGTTACGAACTGACCGGTCGACCACGCACCTCGTTTGGAACTGGAAGTACGCAATCAGGCAGCAGAGACCCTCCTGCCCCCTCAAAAAAAAGCAAATACAGTACAGCACTTTGTTAAACATAAACTACTAAAAAATAAAGGGAAAGAGTTGACAAGATAAGGAAACTGTTTCTGTTCTTGTTTCATTTAAATTAAGATGATTAAAAGCAGCATTTTTCTTCTGCATAGTAAAGTTTCAAAGCTGTATTAAGTCAAAGTTCAGTTGTAATCTTTTGAAAGAATAACTGTAATGTTTTGTTCAGAGTTAGGAGCATTTCAGAGTTAGGAACAACCTCCATTCCTGAGATGTTCACAACTGTGAGGTTCTACTGTAAAATTAATTGTTCACTAGGGAACAAGAGAGTATTATCCTAATGCATTTTTTATAAAATTAACTTTTGATGTTTTAGAGAGGGTAAGATGGTTTTAAAAATCTTAACCAATGCATATCTTCCTTCTGTATCACTTACTGTGCTTACCATTTTCTGTTGTTATGTATGCTTTCATCTATTCTTTAACTTCTCACCATTGATTATCTTGATTTTAGCTGATATCTCTAAGCCAAATGCATGTTGGGATATATGTCTGAAAACATCACTATTCCTCTTACACTTACGTGGTATATGCCTGTGGTACCTTGACAAAAAACCAAACAAACATGATACCAGGTCCCTTATTAGCCTTTCACTTCCCATGTTTACTTAGCACCTTGGGATTTCATGATGAGAATTGTTTCGTGCTTACCGCAAGTAATATCACGAGACACTAATAAGAGTATTTGGGAGGGAGAATGTCCACCTCTTTTGTAACATCAGGAAAAGAGCAACATTGCCTGGATCTGCATTACATGTGAAACATTTTACAAAACTCTAATTCAAATATGAAAAGGCTGAAATAGAAGTAAGAATACAAAGTGGTGTTAGTGGGATCTTTGTGTGAGGCAGATGAATACATTTTGATAATGTGTGAACAAATAGCTTTTTATTCTGATGAAAGGAAGACGAGGTTTTTGTTTCAAAGCATTAGGACAATGTAAGTAAGAGGAGATGATTAAGTACCATAAACTGAGGTGGCATTTCATGATTCGAATCCCATTGTCTGTCTCCTGGTAACGTGGAGTCTTTTCAGTGTGGTCTATTTATTACTATAACCCCTGACTTCATTGTATCTGTACATCACACAATTGTTAGCCAGTTTATCCTCAAAACAACCATGTGAGGTAGGAAAATATTCCTTTTTCTAGGCGGGGATTTGAGGCACAGAAAGATAGTGACTTGCCCACAATCACACAAACTTTGTAGCAGAGTTAGGACTAGAAGCTCAGGTCTGCTTGCGTCTAAAGCCCAATGCTTTAACCATACCACTGGCCTTTTTCTCCCTGTTGTGCTATACCTTTTTTTTTTTTTGGTAAGATTATGATGAATAAAGGTCAATTAATGAAATGTTAATGTTATGAAGTTCAAGTAAATGCAGCTCAACAGAAGTTGAAGTTGCTGTCCTTGTTCTGAATCTTAAATCTGCTCCTGAATTTCATGATTTGCAATGTAATGTGCAGATTTTAGGCCCAGTCCTCCAGTTCTGATGTAGGCATATCCCTGTTATCATATGTACCCCTGTATTCACTCCTTGCACACTATTGTAATAAGCTTTGTTCAAAGTATACCGTGTGAGGTATCATTTGAAAACTCATAATTTGCTGATCATTACTGATAAAATGTGTGGCAACATAGTAGGTAAAGTTTTAAAATTCCAGTGTATGGTGTTACTAAAATGGGTTCCATGCCCAGGGCATGGCCAAACCAGTTCCTCAAACAGAAAGGGCAAGCTGATATCTAAAAAAGGAAAGACGGGCCATCACCTGCTAAGTGGCTGTTCATTGGCAGGAAAAGGGATATGGGTGAAAAATTCACATCTTGGTAAAGAAACAGCATGGAATTCTGATCTTCACAGTTTGCCTGTTGCCGTGTTCCCAATTGGAGATGTTTTTCAAAGGAGGGAGAGCATTATAAAAAAGAGGAGCAGAAACCCCAAAGGATTCCACGAGAAGTTTGAAAAATACAGGACAAGAGAATAACTAGGATTATGAATAAAAAAGTAGTTTACTCACTATAAGAGGAAATGCTTAGCATTCTAAGATGTACAGTGCCATCAGTTTACAGCCCCAGAGCACTTGCCCATTCCATGTAATATCACATCACTACATTTGGAAAGTCTCACATACAGTCAATGAGGATTCTCTCCAAAGGAGAATCTCTGTAGTCTCAACAGAAGCCTTTAAAATTTTGCTTTTGGTAAAATGTGTCTTGAATGGGAACAGAGACTTGCTCTTGATGAAGAGATCCAAGGTTGAGGTTGGTCCCATAGGGCCATACAATTTTAAAATGACAACATTGTGTATAAATAGTTTAGAATAGCACTTATAAAGTATCCCTCTCTTAAAACTAAGTAATTCTATTATTTTAAATGGAAATCTGTTAGATAATCAAGTTAGTAAGAAATCCATACTGTTTGATCTAGCATTGATGTGGGGGAGGAGGAAGTTAAGGGAGGCAAGTATCTGACTCTATTCACTGGCCTCAGAAGAATCTGTGTTGAAAAAATTCAGTTTGCTAAAGAGATTCAGGCAGGCCAGTTACCTATTTGCAGCTCCTTCGCTGCCATTGCCCTGTCTGCATGCTGTTGACTATCAAAGCAATTTTTTTCCATGGAAAAGTAATATGAATAAAGTTGTTTAATACTGCAAACTCTACTCCTGTCTTTAGCTGCTAAGGTTACATGTGACTAGTCATGTGCCACAGGTTCAGACCACTATATTAGTACATGTGTTGTACAAAATGTCAGACTGGAATAATTTAGAGTCCTGAAAAACTTTTTACATTGGATCCATTTCAACAAATGTCTTTTGTCTAATAGTTCTACAGCTGATAGTAATCTCAAATGATAATACAATAACATTACAGTAAACGTTACTTAATGCAGTTATACATAATGCATAATCCAGTTAATTATAAATTAAAAAACAAATAGAATATGCCTTAAATTTGCACTTAAACAAAATGAGCGTAGGATCATTCTTGTTATTCAAGGCAATTCGTTCCAAACAACAAGTACATGCTATTGTCTTTACTGTATGTTGTCATTTCAGGTGACACATTTTGGCACTGAAGCTGATCTAAATCAGTCCAATTGATGGCAAGAAGAGCAAGGAGTACTAATTCTGAGGTAATGCAAATTGGTTCCTTTTTTTTTTCTGAAGGGCTTTCCAAGTCAACTCAAGATCTCTATAAATTAATGTAAAACTTAAGTGGTAATCAGAGCAAATGGGACAAAATTTGATCTGTCATGGAATGTCATGCACAAGTCAGAATTCCAGCTGCTGCATTCTATATTAATGGAACGTTACTAATCAAACAATTTGGAATACTAAAGTCAAGCACTGTAGGAGGTCACACAGATATTGATCATAAACTTAACACCAAGAGAGAAGAGAACCCTAAAATTAACAGAGATCAAAAGATGCAGAAGATGTTGGCCCCATGTATAGAACAATTTCATTCAATTACATTTAATTGAAGAACATATTAAATATCATTCTTTAATTTTTAAAAACAGGTGATAAAATATAAATTGCAGAGAAACACTATTATTATTCAAATAATATTATATATAATGCTAACCTATTCTGTTGGGTCATTTAACCTGAAAGGAATGTGTAAACACTGAATAATAGTGGAGCAAAAAAGAAATCCCAGGAGAATATACAAGAAACAGGATATGGCTAAGTAAATAAAGCCACAAATAGGTATCATTGCTGAAAAACCTATCTTCAGCTTGATTGCAAGATCAAATTACCAAAATGCCATCAGAAATCAGTCATACAAATCTGGTAATGCTTGTCATGAGTATATAGAATTATCATGTGCATTGAGAAACAGGACTTTCACCACCTAACCAATGCGCTCTGTGTATAACAAAAGGGTAGCACTCTAAAGGATTGCTAACAACAAGGAATCAAGACAATTGCCTGGCTGTGACCCACTTGAGCATTTTGGCAAGAAGGAGTAAATTAAACACTGCTTGATAATTGGAATGTACGTCATGATCTAATTCACTCTTTTTCTTGAAAGGATTGGGGTTACGAATGGGTTGTTTTAGGAACTGCAGGAGCAATTTAATGCAGTTGGGAGAGCTTTCATTAGCAGTTTGCTAATGGGCATCAGTAAGCTTAGGGATCAAGAGAACAGACTGGAGGCTTACATTTCTGAACTAGTTTCCTGACCTCAATTTACTAGATGACATTCAACTCTGAAAATGTTGGTACAGAACTTAGTGTATAACTATTGGCTTTTAATCACCAGTGGAGCAATGAGTTGTAGTGAACTTCAACCTTTATCCATGACAAGGCAAATTCCCCATCAGGAAGAACCATACAATGCTGTCTGTACTACCATTAAATATAAGGAATAGATCAAAGTTTTTAAATAGAGTTCCTCTGGGATTTTCCAGGCCATCAACGCTGAGAGCTGACTAATACCTCTCCCTAGCCAGCCCTGCAGTTTGATTTTGTTCATGAAGCTATATTTTTTGATTGTGTTCATGAAGCTATATTTTTCAAAGCAGCTTAATGTATAATAAAGCCAGATGCTCTCTAATAAGGATGGTTGAGTTTGCAACCTTTTCAGTTTCTCAGGTGGCTAGTAAACCTGGCATCAAAAATTCTGTTGACCCAGCCTAGATGTAATTGGAACATTTGAATTTGTTAACCTTAGGAAGTGCTTGAAAGTGACCCTAGAACTGAAAGAATGAATTTGCCATCAAGGTAATGGAAGTTAGAAGTGGGAATTTCATGAAAAAATATTTGAAATTATGATACCATTCATATGTAATTTATATACTATAGGAAGGGAGATGTCTTTCTCTGACCTCAATGGGAAACTTGATGCTGTTTTCAAACAATGGGCAGATACTCAGCTGGTGTAAATTGTCATAATTCTGTTGAAGCTGTGATAAATAAAAAGGTGGGGGGGGCTCCCTTTTATGGATACCAAGCGAGCCAGTTAGCTATAAATCCCATTTGGTGGTAGTTCTCTACTTGCTTTACCTGTAAAGGGTTAAAAAGGCTCCCTGCATAGGTAAAAGGAAGGGAGTGGGCACCTGACCAAAAGTGCCAATGGGAAGGATAGAACATTTTAAAATTGAGGATAAAAACATTCCCTTTGTTGGTCTCTGTTTTAATCCCAGAGAGCAGAGACAGGGCTGGAACTGTGCTGTAAAAAGCTTTGGGCCAGGTATGAAAAGTCATCAGATCATACCTAGAAACTACTCATTTAAAATCCCAGATACATAAGTAGATCAGGAAATGTCTAGGAAGATGTGACTATTTCTTTTTGGCTTGTGGACTCCTCTGTGCTAGCACCAGGTGCTTTTGTTTTGCTTGTAACCTTTAAGCTGAACCTCAATAACTATTCTTCATGCTTAATCCTTGTATTTGTGCTTTTTAAATCTAGCAATAGCCTGAGTTTCCAGATGTATTTTCTTTCTTTTTTGTTTTAATAAAATTTATCTTTTTAAAGAACAGGATGGGATTTTTGTGTCCTAAGAGGTTTGTGCACATGTTGTTTAATAAGCTGGTGGCAACAGCTGATTTCCTTTATTTTTCTTTCTCAGCTCTACCTTGGAGGGCGGGGGGGTTGAAAGGGCTTGGAGGTACTCTACTGGAAAGAATTCCCAAGTGCACCTTTGCACTTGGATGGTGGCAGCATCTACCCAACCAAGGTCAGAGAAAAGCGGTAACCTTGGGAGTTTAATACAAGCCTAGAGTGGCCAGTATAAATTTTTAGAATCCTTGTGGGCTCTACCTTCTGCACTCAAAGTGCCAGAGTGGGGAATCATCTTGACATCGTGGCAGGGTGGTGGGATCAGTTTGAACTAGAAGCACAGACTTCAGGATTTTAAAAGGACTAATTTTTCTTTTTGGCAGCCTGCAAAGCCAGGGAGGTTCTTTTTTTCTTTTCTCTGCTGCCTGAGGGGGAGCAGATACAAAAAGGGTTCAACCTGCCAAGCCAGAAGTCCAACAAGCAGTTTATTTTTTTTCTCCAGCTTCATGGCAATGAAATAGCTAGGCTAGAGTAGGGCAGCCCTATGCATGAGGTTGAGGTTGGGCACCAAAACCCTAGAGCAACCAGTCTTCCCAAAGCTGCACGCCATGGAGAAGACACCCCCTGATCTAGCCCAGACATCCAGCTCTGTGACAGAAATGAAGGGAGGGAATGGAGGACCAGAGACTTCCCAAGAGAGAAGGTTCAGCCTTGAGATCCTGGGGCCAAGATGGATGCCCTTAACCCAAGTTGAGTTCTAACTGCGGAAGAAAGGAACTTCTTCATAGAGATGAAGCACTTGGAAGAGGAGGACAAGTGCTTGGAGGCAGAAGCGGAGGCAAAGTGCTTGGAAGTAAAGTGCTTGGAGGGGAAAGCGGAGGAGACGAGAGAGGCAAAGCACAAAAACATACAAGGTAGGCAATGATATACTGGTGTGATGGAGAACAAAATCTGGTCCTTAATTTTAGTGCCTGTATTATTTACTGAAAATAATGCATAGATTTAGCTGGCATTAACTGAAATAAAACTTCTGAAAGGCATTTGATGATGGACATTTTATTTTTTATCCAGCCCCTTCTAAAAAAACAAAACAAGCCATCACATTGTCTGAATGTTTTGTGTGTGTGTGAGTGTGTGTGTGAGAGAGAGAGAGACAGACAGATACTCTCTGATATTCAAGACCCTCAAACAAGATGGAGTGGAAGACAGGACATAACTCAACCCATTGTGTTTATGTCAAAGAAAATTATTTTCTTAATATGGATAGTTTTAAAGAGAGAAAATAATTTGAAATTTAAAACAACAAAACCCAAACTGTTTAAATTTGCCTTTTTCGTCAACAATTAAGTAATTTTCAATGTAAAATTATCCCCTTCAAACTCCACATATGCCCTACTTCAGCTAAGTACTTTAGCATGTTCTTCATAAAGCTGGCCAGTGAATAGTTGCAAGGAAAATTAATATTTTTTTTGTTTTCTTTGAAATTTAGGTAGTCATAAAAACAAACCAAAAGGGGTTTTTATCGGTGAAAATTTAAAAATGTTGGCATCTTGAGATTTCCATTTTTTGACAACTGATTTTTTTAATGGAGTTTTTGTCATTACAATTTTCATTTTGGTGAAAAAGGTTTGACCAACTGTAGTGCTAAGCTTTCAGCACATATGTACTCCTATTGACTTTGGTGGGACTATTCTTGCTTAAAACTATGCACAGTCTTAGATACTTTACTGAATTGGGGCCATAATGAAAGACATTTTACCTTCTTCAAAAAAGTACTCCATCTGCAAGCTCTAGTAAAGAAATTCAATATAGAATTGTCAGGAAGAAAAGGTTTCTTGATTACATTGCTTTTGGAAATAGCAGATCCTTACCTATATATACAAACTACTTGCATGCTATCCTTCAAACAACAGTCTTTTAGCGAAGTAGACAGACCAAGATGAGATCATTGCACCACTTGAAATATGTTGATGATCCCAGTGCCATCCCCATGTAGTCATACCTAGGCTTTTGAATCACTGTTTTTAAAAGGAACTTAAGTTCTTGAAGGAACAGAGAAATGTTCCAAAATATTGGTGCTGAGAGCTGAAGCAATTTCCTTTCTGTGAGATAACAAGGTTTCCAAAAGTGTGAATATGAATAGATGTGCTTCTTTTATGAATGTTTTTACTATGATGAGCTTCTGAGATCCAAGCATCTATTTCCCCAAATGTTAATTATATTGCTCTTCTAACTTTATCATTTATTACTGAGGCTTAAATTATTAGCACTTGTCTATACAACATAACCTTTCCTGGTCCCAGAAGCAGCATTTAAAGTCTTAAAATTATGTCCTCATAATATTAAATGTGAGCTTTAAAGGTTAGAATAAGTGATGTATCTTATCTAAAATATAAGGTGAATTATTTGTATCAACCAGTAATAACACCGTATAGATATCTGGAGGACAACGGTTGTACACAATGTACACCTCATTTTACTTTACATGTAAAATATTTACTAGAAAACTGTTGTAGATTTTTTTAAAATCTAACACAATTCTGTTATAGCCAGCAGAGGGCAGGTCTGGAGGTCCATGGTAGAAAGAGAGCTCAAAAAATGATTTGGCAGGAGAGCGCAGTATGTAATATCAGGGGAGAAATCTCAGGCATTGGGGTTAGCATGCACTGGCTTTATCTTGGGAGAATGTGATCAGCATCCAAACAAGATGAAGTGGATTTGCAGGATGCAAGCAGGGCAATAAGAGATTGTGGAAAAGATGCATGTTTAGCATTCACTTATTGCAGTCTAGCAGCTGGAAAGAAAGCAAAGAGGCAGCACCATGTGTCCAGCCAGCTCTCTGCAGCAAGTACTCTACAGACCACAGTATTAATCCCTATCAGTAGTTAGTCTATGCCCTGAAGTATGAGGTGAGATATTTCTTATTCAGTATGTTATTCTAACTCAGGGGTGGGCAAACATTTTAGCCCTAGGGCCACATCTGGGTATGGAAATTGTATGGTGGGTCATGAATGCTCACAAAATTGAGGGTTGGGGTGCAGGAGGGCTCTTGCTGGGGGGTGTGAGCTCTGGGATGGGGCCAGAAATGAGGAATTGAGGGTGCGGAAGGGGCTCTGGGTTAGGGTGGGGGGGTGCAGGCTCTGGCTGGGGGTGTGGACTCTGGAGCGGGGCTGAGGATGAGAGGTTTGTGTTCAGGAAGGTGCTCCAGGTTGAGACCAAGGGGTTCAGAGGGCGGGAGGCAAATCAGGGATAGGGCAGGAGGTTGAGGCACAGGAAGTGGTCAGGAGTGCAGGCTCCAGGTGGCGCTTCCCTCAAACAGCTCCCAGAAGCAGTGGCATGTCCCCACTCCAGCACTTATACAGCGGCATGGCCAGGTGGCTCTGCATGCTGCCCTGTCCACAGGTACTGCCCCTGCAACTCCCATTGGCCATGGTTCCTGGCCCATGGGAGCTGCGGGGGCAGCACTTGGTTTGGGGGCAGAGTACAGAGCCCCCTGTCTGCCGCTATGTATAGGAGCCAGAGAGGGGACATGCTGCTTCTTCTGTGAGCCACGCAGACCAGGGCAAGTCCCTCACCCCACTCCCTGGTGGAAGCTCAAGGGCTGAATTAAAATGTCTGAAAGCCGGATGCAACCCCAGGGCCGTAGTTTGCCCATGTCTGTTCTAATTAATGTACCTGGATCTTTCAGTTACCGTTTTTTGAATCCTACAAAACTCTTGGCTTATATCTTGAAGCAGTGAGTTTCTTCCACAGAACAGTTACAAATTATGTAAAAAAAAATCTTATCTGTTTTAAATTTGTTGCCTTTCAGTTTCTTTGGCTTTCCTTGTGCCTCTTATATTATAAGAGAGGGTATATGGAAGTGCCCACTTAACTTTCTCTGTAACATTTATTAATTTAGCTTATTAAAGAAGCAACGTGTTGACACACATGATTACTGGGCCGCTTTACCTTTGGCGTAAGTGGGCTTTGCTCTATTGCAGCTCTGCTAGTTGTACCTGCTTATGCTAGAATCTGGCTATTAACAACTAATTAGAATGTAAACTAGCCAAAGGTCTGGCTTGAGGAGGATCTCACTTGTGCTAGCTTTGCATTACCAGATGCTTGGCTCAAATCAAAGTTGTAGATGAAAATTGTTTTTCTTTTAACCCAAAGGATCTCTGCACATCTCTGCTAGTGCACCTCAAACCCATCCTGTATCTATCTTAAGTCTTTTAGTCCAGATCTTTTTAAGCAGACATTGCCAATTGTGACAAACATTTACCAGGCAAAAAGATGAGGGCACAAAGTCATTTTTACGTTTGAATAGAATTCTAAAACAGGATTTGAATCTCCAAAGTATCCTGAGACGAAAACCTTCTGAAATGAAGATATTTAAAGTGCAAGAGCATGGAGAGATGTTTTAAACTTATTAGACTTGGTTTTATTAGTTTCTCAGCCTTAAAAAAAAAAGAAGAAATTTTCTCTGTGATGCCTCCCCCCATATTTAGGATGCTTATCAGCTACTTTTTGGAGGCAAATGTTACCTTGTTAATTTTTATCATCTTAGGGTCCTGGGACAGGGTGCTAGCAGGAGAACTGCTAGCAAACCCTCTGTCACCCAGCTACCCTGAGGGAAGATAAATTGGAGCTGGGGAGGCTACCTGGCCCTGATTGGCAGAGGAGGAGCAGCTGCTGTCTCTGCAGGCTGGGGCTGGTTAAAAGTCTCAGAGGAAGGGAGCCAAGGGGGCTGGACAGGAACAGTACCTGCAAAGGAGGTGGAGGAGCTAGGGAGAAGGGAAGCTGCTCTGAGGGGAAGCAGAAAGGATTAGCCTGCCCTTTTTTCCTGCTGAGGGGAAGAGAGAAGGAACTTTGTATATATTGTGCTGTGAAGGTGATGAGAACACGGCTTGTACAATAAACCACAGGTGAGCACTGCAAACTGGGTCTCCTGAGTGACTTTCTAGGACAAACAGGGGCAGGAGCCAGGAGGGCCCAGCAGGAACCCTGTTACATGTGGGGGGCTTGTCTCCGAGCTGTGCCAGAGCAAGAGTTTGGCAGCATGAGATGGAGGAGGCCTTGCAGTGGCTAATTAAGCAGCAGGAAGAGCTGCAGAAAGCTCTACTGACCTTTCAGGAGTCCCAGTAGAAGGAGAGGCAGGCCTTACTCAACTGGCAAGCTGAGCAGCAGAAGAGCCTGCAAAGCTTCATTCAGGATCAGACCATTGTCCAGCAGCAGCTCCTCCAGAAAGCGGTGAGTTCCCTGCTAGGGGATGGCGTGCGGGCACTGGGCTTAGGACTATGTTAAATGGGCCCGGCTGAGGATCTTGATGCCTTCCAAGGCACATTTGAGAGGGTAGCCATGGGAGCTGGATGGGACAGGCAACCCGGGCCCTGTGAGTCGCTCCCTACCTGGCTGGTGAAGCCCAAGCGGCCTACATGGCCCTGAGTGAGGAGGAAGCCAGGGACTACGACGCAGTAAAAGTGATGGTTTTAGATTGGGTGGGGCTCTCAGCTGAAAAATATCGTCAGCGTTTCCGGGCAGCGAGATGGACTTGGGGGTTAAGGCCTCTGGTCTTTGCCCAGAAATTAATGGACTGGGCCACCAGATGGTTGAGAGCAGATGCCCAAACAGTAGAGGACATTATGGATGCACTTGTCCTGGAGCAGATCTTACAAAGCCTCCCTGAGAGGACGAGGGAGTGGGTGAGAAGGCACCAACCGGGCACCATGGAGGCTGCGGTAAAGCTGACCAAGGAGTTTGTGGAGGCAGACTGCTAGCAAACCTTCTGTCACCGCAACCTGAGCACTGCAAACTGGGTCTCCTGAGTGACTTTCTGGGACAAACAGGGGCAGGAGCCAGGAGGGCCCAGCAGGAACCCTGTTACAGGTCCATGTTGTGTTTTGCTATATTTAACTAGTAATATCAGTTCTAGTGATAATGATCAAAACAACATAGTCACCTCCTTAATTTGTGGTCATAAACTCCCTTTTCATTTAGAAAGATCAGAACACCTTTCTCTTCACAATGGATTCTGGAGCTATTATAATATTAATAGACTCCAAGGCCAGATGGGGCCATTATGATAAAATCTGACCTCCTGTGTAATACGGCCCTAGAACTCCCCCAAAATAATTCCTAGAGTATATCTTTAGGAAAAACATTAAATCTTGATTTAAAAATTGCCATTGATGGAGAATTCAGCCCATTGTAAATTGTTCTAGTGGTTATTATCCTGTTAAAAACATTTACACCTTATTTCCAGCCTGAATTTGTCTATCTTGAACTTCATGTTGAACCTTTCTCTGCCAGACTGAAGAGCCCATTATCAAATATTTGTTCTCCTTGTAGACTGTAATCAACTCACCCTTTAACCAATATTGGATTTGCATTAACTAAAGCACTTATAGCACTTGAAGTTGCCAATTGCTGCATTAAGTGTCATAAAATTATTGGGGAAAGAAGCAACTCAAATAACTGCTTAGGTTAAATCAAAGTTGTTTTCATCTGAAAGTGATTTTTATTCCAATCTCTGATCTGACCCAAAACAAGTTACTATATTATGGAAAATGTATGCGGGTTAATAAGGATGAACTGAATCAGCTAAACCTTCAGAGCTAAAATGAATACAGAGAATTTACAATAATTTTATTTTTGTCAAGACCATTACAAAAATTATTAATATAGGAATATATTCAATCAGGAAGAAAATAGTTGTAAATTCTATATTAATCTATAGTGACTAACTCCTGTAGTTGTAGTACAAATAAGGTAATTTCTGACATTATATTCACCAAAAACGTTTCTATCTCTGGTACCAAAATGATTCCTTCATCCTGTTTGCCTTTCAGTCCTTTAAAGTATGTTTTATGGATAGAGTACCTGAAAACTGGAGAAATGTGTGAAACTGAGGCTGTCTTATTTGAATAGGGCCACTGTGTGCAATTATTGATGTTTATCCAGGGTGGGGTGGGGAGAGTCGGAAGCAGTGGAACTGCATTTTTATCTTTACCAGTTTCACCCTCAGATACACATTTAATTGGCTTTGGCAAGTGTATGACATCAGGTCCATGCTTGTGGTTTCATCTGTCCCTTACAAATACATGAAGTTAACAGTTAAAAGCAGTGAGAATATCTGAAATAGATGATGCCTTATTTAGAATAGTAGCTGACAGGCATGAAAGAAATTGTGGTAACTGATGCACACCTTATAAAAATGAAAAAGTAGAGAAGCAACAGTATAGGTGAAGAATGATGTAAATAGGTTGTCAGAAAATAAGTCAACAGGTAAGATTTGTAGAAGAGACTGAAGAACACTTTTCAAGTAACTAAACCTTTATTAGAGATGGACTTGAGTAGCAACATTTGTGGATTTGGGTTTGGCCTTGTCTCTGCTTATTAAAGATGGTAGCAATGATGATGAAAGACTGAGGATATTGTATGTCCTTTTGTCTCTGAACAACTCCCTTGCCAGAAATAGCTTTTCCCATTGTTTGGTTTCCTTAATACAAACACCACATTCCAGATTCTTAGCTGATATGAATCAGTATAGCCCTATTAACTTGAATGACTTACACCATCTTTGAGGAGGCAGTTAGATCTAGGACAACCACCAAGAGCATTAATGATACTGCTATATACAATATGCAGCAAGTGGGGGATGCTGGGAAGGAGAGTTTTATTGGCACTACCCTCTGTTCTTTCTTCACTCCCCCAGCTATAATTACAATTTTTTTCTGTAAGCCTGGAAAGCAAGAGGCTTCTGTTTGCTCCCAACTCTGGTGTCCCATATGATGGTAAAACTCACTGTGGCATCTTGCCCCAGGCTGACACAGAATTTTGATATTTGAAAATATGGGTAAAACAAACCTTAGGCAAATCTAGCCAAACTCTACATCAGGAACAGGTTTTCTTTGAAATGTGCTCATTCCTTTGATCTCATTTTAATGGATACTCTGAGGCATTTGTTGTGACCTAAATAGCATGCATAATTACTTAGAAAAGACAATAGAAGAGAGTAAATAGAATACTAAATGTGCATGGCTTATTATTTAATGTTCTTAATTTTCAGTAAGCTTCTACTCTCTTCTCTTGCGTTTGCATGTGCTCTCATGTAAATGAGATGGTAATAGTTGATTAAGGTTGTCAAGTTTTCAGCCTCATATGTCTTTACTTTTCTACCTTCTATGGAATTTTCTGAGCTTTTTTCTCTTCTCTGGCTTCCCTCAAAAGACTTTTGCTGTCCCTCTCTCATGAGGTCTTTGATAATTCCAATTACAGTGTGCAAGATTGTCTCTTCAAAATCTGAACAGATGCCAGCCTTATGGTTTGTGAGGGTTTCCTGGGTCACATATTCACAGGGCTGGCCTTATCATGAGGTGAACTGAGGTAGCCACGTCAGGTGCCAGACTGGGGGTGGGGAGGGTGCCACTAGGACCCAGAGTGTAGAAAATTGTCTGCTGCTGGTGCATATGTATTCTCTCTGCTCTAGATGCAGAGATGGTGGAGGGCTGTGCTGGAAGAAGGAGGGCAAAAGAGACATAACAGGCAGGCAGGAGAAATGATGAGAGGGAATAACAGAAAGCAGCAGGAGCTGCAGGTAGCGAGGGGAGGAGGTGCCTCTTATGTACCTCTCTAGGAGCTTGGACTGATAAAATAGCAGCTTCTCAAAGAGTTTCCTGTTGCTTCCCTGGACCCACTTGAAGAGAACAGGCAGTCAACTGAAGCAGTAGGAACCAGTTAGGCCCTCAAGACGCTGATATCTCCCCTCACTCAGACCCTGCTGCCTGCTGCTTATTTGTCCCCTTCAAATGAGTGTTGAGAGCCACTATAGTTGGCACAGAACAGCAGTCATGAGTGAAAGAAGAAAACGCCCCTTTCGGGCAGCATTCAGAAAAAGATAGAAAAGATTCCTTTGCTTGCTATCGAAGCAGGAAGGAGCTGTCTGAGATACATAGACACAAATGTTCACAGGGAGCCTTCTGGCCCCAGTGAGGATATGTGTGGTGAGGAGATGGCTGGTCTTCCAGTTAGTCAGAGTGCAGGTGGCCTGGCAGCTACTGCAGCATCTATCTCTCCATCTCAAATGAATGTAACCATGCACATTCCTGAAGAAAAGTGGTGATCAATGAAGAGTGTGGTAGGAAGTACAAGAAACAGCTGTTGCTGAGTTTAGTTCCTTAAGTCTAGATGATCCAGGACTGTGGATCCACTGGAGCAGTAGCATGAAGGACTTTCTTGTATTTCGTGGGCCACAGCAAGTGAAAAACTTCATGTTCCCCAAAGACAATGAAAATAGAAGATTCCATCCAACACATTACTGGTGTGAAATCCCCAGTGGTGATAAAGTGGAGAGGCCATGGATTATGTACTCAAAAACCTAGAATGCTGCATACCATGTTTGTTGCAAACTCTTCCAGCCACATTGGGTTCTACAACAACAAAGGACTGGAAAAATCTGACATGCCATGAGAAGGCAGCAAATCACCAGAGAGCATTCCATAGGTGGAAAGAGCTTTAAATGAGACTAAGATTAAAGGCCACCATAGATGATCAGCATCAAGAGAAGATTGCATCAGAGTCTCTTTACTGGCAAAATGTTCTGAAAAGGCTCATTGCCATTGTGAGAATGCTTGCTACACAAAACCTAGCACTGTGTGGCACTTCAGATCAGCTGTATGTGCAAACAATAGAAACTTCCTTACACTTGTGGAGCTGATGGCTGAGTTTGATGCTGTACTCCAGAAGCATCTAAGAAGAGTCACCACACAAGAAATGTACACATACCACTACCTTGGAAAAACAATTCAAAATAAAATCATGCAGTTACTAGCAACAAAAGTCAAACAGAAGATTGTGGCAGATCTGAAGTCAGCAAGATATTACTGTTATTCTGATCTGCATACCTGACATCAGCTATACAGAACAAATGACTTGAATGGTGCATTTTGTAACAACAGAACCTAGTGAAAATGTCCCTGCAATGGTGACTGTCAGAGCATTTTCTAGAATTTATTGGTGATACTACAGGAGCTGGTATGACAAATATGCTTCTTAAAAAGCGTGAAGATACAGGAATTGTGATAGCTGACATGAGAGATCAGGGCTATGATAATAGTGCCAACATGAGAGGAAGGAACAGAAGATTGCAGACATGGATCCTTAGAGTTAAACCCTCAAGCTTTCTTTTGTCCTAGGCAGTTCTCATTCATTGAACTTGGTGGTCAGTGATGCAGCATCAGCTTCTAGTGAGGCTTCTAAATTTTTTAATGTAATTAAAAGCATATGTATTTTTTCTCTGCAAAAACTCATGATGGCAAATTTTGAAGCAACATCAGGGAACATCTTTTCTGACACTGAAACCACTGAGTGCCACATGATGGGAAAGTCAAGTGGAGGTGATGAAGCCTAACAAACACCAAATTGGGAAGATAGATGATGGTATAGTGGCTATTATGGAGGATAATGGGGGAAATAACTTCAAATTTCTGTGTGGCTTAGTGTTGTGGCATGACATACTGTTTGAAATAAATGTTGTAAGCAAGAGGCTCCAAGGTGTTGACCTTGATATATCTGGAGCAATGGAAGAACCGGACAGAGCAAAGTCATAACTACAGTTTTACTGGTCAGATGAGGAATTTCCAAACGTTATGAAGAGTGCACAGAAATTGGCAGAGGAACTTCACACTGAAGCTATTTTCCCACCCATTCAAAAATACAAGAGTCATCGAAGAAGAAGACATTTTGATTACAAGGCACAGAGTAATCCCATAAGAGACCCCAAACCACAATTCAAAATTGAATTCTTTAACCAGGTTCTAGATTGTGCAATACAGTCAGTTGAACTTTTCATGCAGCTCAAGAAACACAACAGTATATTTGGGATGTTGTATGATATTCCCAAACTCCTCATTATACCTGAAGAAGACCTACCCTAGCAGCCATTTTAAGTTGTTTGTTCTCCTTTATTGGGGTAGTTAGCAGAGCAGTACCATAAGAGGAGTAGAACAGGAAGAGGGCAGAATTGAGACCTTTCAAAGTTTTGGCCCAAGTGAGGGGGTTTGGGGGTGTCATTTGAGCTCTCTGCTTCAGCTGCCAAAATGTTGAGGGCTGGTCCTGCATATTCATTTTCCCTTTGGGGGAAAAGCCTACAGGATAATCAACACAGTCTGTTCTCAAAACTGCAAAAGAGATTAGACAGGTATAAAAGGGTCTATATATTCTGTCTGGTTCTTGTAACCAATGAAAACAATAAAAGTGATACATGTTTCTACAGAGTTAAAAAGTATATCTAAGATGTCCAAAAGCTGTGCTGGTGGGGGAGTAGGGCTAGCACCTATGCAATGGAAATACTGGGGGAGGGATCTGTGTTTCCACTCTCACAATGTTTTCTTCCCCTACAACATCTTGTGGAGGCAAGAGCAGAGTGGGACATGGCTATGTTCTCTCCCTCACACACAGGCACAAAAACAGGATCCAGAGGAGGGGCCAAAGCAGCTGCCAGCTGGTGGTGTGGCCAGCCACTGAAAAGCAGGTAGGACTCCCTGGTCCAGTCCAAACACGCCTCCCAGCTATTGTGGGTCTCAGCAGAGACACCAAGCCCTGAGGAGGGGCAGGAACATGTGTGTCAGTAACCAGGGTGGAGGATGGGCTAGAGCACTGGCATGTGAGTGGAGGTTAGTGGAGCACTGATGCATAGGATGCCAGCTGCTGAGGAACTATGTAGGAGTAACGGAAGGAACTAGTGAGACAACATCCACTTTCAACCTGGAATGGTTGGCGTGCCTCCCACAGTCTCTAGCTCCCCTTATTCCCTGTCCTATTTCCTGCCCCCCCCATTCACAAGGAACTTCTTCCCCATTCAAAAGTATTCATTTAAACACTAAACCAGGGATCAGCAACTTTAGCATACAGCCCCGCAGGGTAAGCACTCTTGGCAGGCCTGGTTGGTTTGTTTACCTGCTGTGTCTGCAGGTTCGGCCAATTGTGGCTCCCAATGGCCGTGGTTCGCTGCTCCGAACTGAAACTATCCCTCTAGGGGACGACTTGAACCTGATGATTATATCGGGCAATGGGGCTGGACAGAGTCTGGTATCATTCCTTTCTAAATTCTTAAGTGAAATTTAGGGCATATCTACATGGCTCTCTAATCTGCACCAGCGGGCTGTACATTTTAGTCTGCACTAGTGTTGGTCCCTGCATTAGTGTGTGGACCCTGTTAGTGCACACCAAACATTTTTCTAGTGAATGTTAACATAGTACTGTTTGAAATGGGACTACATTAATGTGCAGTAGGGAATTTTTCATGCATACCAGCAGGGTTCATAGGGCCAGTTAATGCAGGACATGCTAGGGTGGATTACAGTTTACACCTCTCTGTTGTGGACTAAAGCATTGTGTAGACAAATCCTTGGACACCTCACCACATCTTTCATTTTTACCCATGAAACTACAGACATACATATTGACCAATAATCACGTCATATTAAAAGAAACAACGCATTATTAAACTAATCTTAGAGATATGGTGTTATCCTTAGAGATATGGTATGGCCAAACTCTGCCTTGAGATGTTCCTATATGCCAATTACATAGGTGAATGCATGTACCTAAGGCAGAATTTGTCTCATGGTAAAATTAAATTGACCATTTGGAGACCTATGTAATACAGGGTGGATTAAAAATGAAGTGTCATTCTTAGCTCTGGGTTTCTTGTCAGTTTAAACAAGCCCCTTAATGTAACTGTAAGCTTTCCGTTTGTGAGAGAAAGTACATCTCATTTCTTGTGCTGAAAGAGAGCCTTCTTTTCAACACATTCTGGAATAGTAAAATCTTATTATCAGACCTGTCAAGTCACACTGATTCACGGTATGACAAGCAGTTTCCAAGAGTAGAGCAAGGTCAGATGATAAATCCATATACTTCTCATGGTTTCTGCTGGTCCAGTCACAACACTGATTTCTCAACTGCCATATGTCGCACACGTCCTCTAGCATCAGGAATGAGAGAGGTGGAGCAATAAGAAAATCAGACAGCCAAGTGAAAAGCAGTAGAAATTGATCTGGAAAGAAGCCAGAGTTTTCAGCAAGATGTCTCAGTACAAACTATCCCTTCAGGGGAAATGGCAACAGAAAGGAAAAGGCCCCTCAAATGGGTGCTTTCCAAACAGAAAATGCCATTGTGTTGTAAGTATGTAACCTGCATACTTGCATTATAGCATTTAGGGGAGTAAATAAGGGAGGAAACAGTACGTAGTTGTATTGGATTAGACTGCTAGCTTCCCCACCTTACTGGAGAAGATAACTAGATTTGCTACAGGCTGAGCAAATTGCAGAGTGTTGTTGAAAAGTCTAGAGGGGAGTTTGAAAGAGGTTGTGGGACAATCATTTGTTTAAGGAGCTGGCATGCCCTACAGGAAGCTCTGAAAAGGGCAAATGTCATTTGGGATGTATTAGCAAGAGTGTCATATGTAGGTCATGGAAAGAAATTGTCCAATTCTAGTTGGAACTGGTGAGGCTTCAGCTGATGTACTGTGTCCAGTTTTGGGCACCACACTTTAAAAAGATGTAGAAGAATTGGAGAGAGTCCAGAGGAAAGCAACAGAAATAAGAGGCTTAGAAAACATTACATGTGAGGAGAGGTTGAAATAATTGAGCATGTCTAGTCTATGAAAGAGAACTGTGTTGTGGGGGGTGGCGGGAGGCCATAAGTCTTCAAATATGTATAAAGTCTGATAAAGAAGATATGGATCAATTGTTCTCCATGTCCACCAAGGGTGGGACACGAGGTAATCAGCTTAATTTGCAACATAAATATTGATTAGATATTAAGGGAAAACTTTCTAACTATAAGGATAGGTACGTACTGGAACAGGTTATTTTGGGAGGTTGTGGAATCCCTGTCATTGGAGGCTTAAGAACAGGTTAGACAAACATCTGTCAGGGATGGCCTAGATATTTAATCCTGCCTCAGTGCAGAGGAATGGGCTAGATGTTCTCTTGAGGTCCCTTCCAGTCCTACATTCCTGTAATTCTATGATAGAACCATGGTAATGTGATAGGTAATCTGGGAAGCGTTGATGTGACTTCTGTAAACCCTGTTATTAATAGAAACCACTTCAAGCCAGAGGGTACAGCAGCACCACTAGTTCCAGCATCTATGCTCTGAACTAAATTCTGAGTATCTGACACCTTTGTAAAGTCCATCTTACTATATGGCATTGAAACTTGGAGACTTATCTAGACCTTACTGTCTAAACTGCAGGTTTTTATAAACAGCTGCCTTAGACAAATCCTCAACATAGGATGGCCAGAAAAAAATCAGAAATGAGGAGCTTTGCAGCAGGAAAACAGAAACTGATAGGACAGGAAATCATGGAGATGCATGGAGGAAAGAACCGAACAACATAAGACAGAAATTTCCAGGGCAAGAGGCGACAAGGTAGACTAAGGACAAGTTGGAAACACACAACAGAAACAGAACTGAAAGTCATTAAATTGAAATGGGAAGAAAAGACAAGACTACAGTTGGAGGCTGCCAAAGATGGAAGGCAGAGATGAAAGCCCTATGTTCCAAGTCCAAGTCAGTCACTCCTTGAGTTAGGTATTATAAAGAGTGCATGTACCTTTTGTAGCGTAAGAAATGGAGGCTCAGAGTCACACAGCAAGTCTAGGGCAGTAGAATCCAGCTCTCTTTGTTCTCAGTCTAGTTTTTTAACCACTAGAAAGTATTTCCTCACTTTAGATCAAAACCATAGTTGAACATGTAAACTTTTTTTGAATGTTTATCCATCACTACTGCCATAATTCTAGCATATTACCCAAATCCCTTTCAGTGCTGCACATCAAACATCTATCTGAAAACTAAACTTTGACCATCTTCCATGTCCTTAGTAATGTGGAAACTCATTTCAGTCAATTTATAATTACATTGATTATATATCTGCATTCTGCAATATGACCTGAAAATTGAAACTGCCCTTGGATCTTTTAGGTTTGAGTAGGCAATGAGCACATGATTATTATCTGGTTGTCTGCAATACTGTTGGTTTTCACTGTTCTTAATAAGATCTGACAATCTGCTCGGCAGTGTTCAATGCTGGGCATGCCAAGGCACACCCTAATGTGGCCAAAAAAAAAAGTGGCTTTCAATGCAGAGGTGTGTGGGTTTTTTTTGTTGTTTTGGGTTTTTTTTAAGAAAAATTCCCTGGGTGTACACCCTAATGAAACTTGCTGCGCATGCCTATGGCAAAAGTGAAGGCAGTCCCTGTGCTGAGAAGCTTACAATTTAACAAAGACAAAGAAAAGAAAAGTATACAAAGTCTTGTGCTACTTCTTTTAGGAATTATGAAAGAAGTAATGGAATGCAAAACAAGATTTTAATGTGTAAACAGCTGTGCAATTGGTATTGCTTTGATTTAGTCCAGAAATTAGCTTTTTCATTTTTTTTTGTAAAAAGAGTAATATTTTTGATTGGCAGTAGTTTCTTTTTTCCTTGTTTCCTTTTTAAAAATTTAGCTGAGCGGTGAGAATGTGTTAATATATAACCACATAGGTGGCAAAAAGTTATTGGAAATAGAGCACAAACACAAGTATCAGGGAATTAAAGGCCTCTAGTTTGCCACAAAACAAGACTCAGTTCTTTCCCATGAATGCAATACAATTGTTTATAGTGGTAAAGGAAAATATAAATTAAAATTTACTGCAGAGTACAATTTGTGTCTGATGTGGATGCACAGAACCCTTGGTAATAAGCAAGTCTACCCTCAGGCATAGTTTCATAACTTAGAACTGTGTATTATGGTTTACTACTTAGATTAAAAAGTTGTTTAAATAGATGTTAACTTCAGAATCATGTCAGATGATAAATATATTGAAGTGTTGACACTGAAACAATGTAGAATTGTTAATTATTTATATAGTGCAGGGGAGGCCAACCTAGCCTGAGACAGAGACAGAATTTACCAATGTACATTGCCAAAGAGCCACAGTAATATGTCAGCAGCCCCACATCATCTCCTCCATCCCAGCTCCCAGTGCCCCCCACCCACTGGCAGCCCCTCGGATCAGCACCTCTCCCCCTCCCCACACCTCCCAGTCAGCTGTTTTATGGCATGTAGAAGGCTCTGATGGGAAGGGAAAGGAGTGAGGGTACGGCAGGCTCAGAGAAGGGGGTGGGAAAGCCAGGAATGGGACAGAGCCAAGGGCTGAGCAGTGAGCACCCCTCGGCACATTAAAAGTGGTGCCTCTAGCTCCAACCCCGGAGTCTGTGCCAATACAAGAAGCCACATATTAACTTCTGAAGAGCCGCTCCAGAGCCACAGGTTGGCTACCCCTGGATAGCGCCTTAGGTTTACATTATGCCTTGCAAACACAAGAGTCAAGATTTCCAAAAATGGGTTCCAAAATTTAGACTCCTATGTTAGTTTTAGGCATTTATGTGAGTGATCTAATTTTCAGATGTTAAGCATTCAGAGCAGCTCACATTAAATTCAATGACAGCTACTGGGTAATAAGCATTCTTGAAAACCTGGACATTTATTTGGATGCCTAAATGCATACATTATAGCATAACTTTAGGCTCTTGTTTTGGAAAATGTTGGTCCCTGTCCCAGCTCTGAGGAGCTTAAACTCTAATGCAGACAGATCTGATATAAAGGTCATGATAGGATAGGTTGCTGGTCTAGGTTCTGCAATGCTTGGATTTAGTGGGAGTTTTGGGTGTGCAATGACTAGACCAGTAATGCTTAAAAAAATCAACAGTGAACATAAGCACAGAGGAGAAGAGGTCAGCCATGAAATGCTAGGAAAGAGTAGTAAATTTTAAGGAGGGCTTTAGAGGGTGAGATGGGAAAGACGAGGCTATTCCCAGTGACAAGGTGAGGAAATGTGTGTGTATGTAAGAAAACGAAAAAGATCACAAAGAGGAGAAAATTGAGTGGAGCATGTTTGATACAAAGGGGATGGAGTTGAAAGAAACAAACTGACATATAGAGTAGAGCAATGGAGTGTGGATAAGTCAAAGAAAAATTAATTTTCACCAGAGCTTGGAATACTGTTTAAGGTAAAAGGCTTTTATCCATATGGTGACAGTCTTTGGGTTACACACACAGGACTTGAAGGTGTTATGTCAGCTTCCAGAGTGGGATTCAGAAGTGTGTTCTGTGGCTGATATCAAGAGCCATGGGCTTGATCCAAAGTCCACTGAAGTTAATAGGAGTCTTTCAGGCCCTATATACAAGCCACAATTCATGAAAATGAATGTACTGTGTGTTCTGGTTTCTAACAGAAATTGAAGAGGATATGAATAAGAATTCTGACATTAGTTTGGAGATTTCTGCATACATAGGGCATCCATCTGTGTTTTGCACTGTGACGGTCAAATGATTAGAGCCCCAGTCCACTGAAGTAAGCCAGAGTCTTGGGCCCCAGAACTGCGCAAAAATGAGAGAGAAATACTTCTTTGATTCCAGACCAAGTTTGAATACTACTAGTTTCACTATTGACAATTATGGTCTCTCTCTGTTTTGGCTGTGAGTTACTTCTGAGACTTTTCAATTCAGTTTTTGCAATGAAAGGGGAAATCATTTGCTAATATCTTGCTGCTTTTATGGTAAGATAACCTAAAACTAATTGTTTAGTTTCTAAAAAACCTCTTATGTGCTATTTTCCTTGTTCATCTTAGCAATTAACTATAATTACCAATAAAACAAACTTCTTAAATATCTTACATTTTTAAAGACAAAAATATATAAGCACCTTGGTAGGCAATGACTCTTATCCAATATTCTGTAGGATCAAATATAAAGCTGAGGAAGAAGGACAATAAAGGGATTAAAATGCTAATTCAGAAAAAAAAATCATTAAAATCAATTGGAACTCAGGCAAAAGTTGACAAGTGTTGTTCCTAATTTGCTATAAACGGATGAAATTTCTTAAGAATAAATACAATAAAACATGTATTTGGCTGGAAGATGAATACAGTGGAATGAATAGTGAAATGGGATCCAATGCTGTTTCAATGTATTCCAAGAGATTTCATTTTGCTCCCTTATGGGAAAGTCAGGGATGGAATCCAGTAGAAACTAATCTAAATATTTGTGAGACAAGGTGCGTGAGATAATACTTTTATTGGACCACCTTCTGTTGGTGAGAGACAAGCTTTTGAGTCTATACAAAACTCTTTTCAGGTTTTCTGACCGTCAGATGAGGAAGAGCTCTGTGTAAGCTCGAAAACTTGTCTCTCTCACCAACAGAAGTTGGTCCAATAAAAGATATTACCTCACCCATCTTATCTCTCTATTATCCTGGAACCAATATGGCTACCACCACCTTAAATATTTGTAGAATTCAGTAGAAAATGATATCCTTCGACAACTATTTTGAAACATCTTATAGAATTCTATATGAGGGATACAATTCTCTAAGAATTCTATAGGATGATGCAAAAGGTCTGTAGACAGGCTATCATATTCTATTAAGTTCTATAGGACTTTTCCTCTTAAGGGGAAGAGCTAGATAGCTTCTCCTTCAACTATAAGAAGGTTCCACTGTAAAAGGGATTAGCACCAGCTCCTCTGCTTAGTCAGAACAGTGGAAGTAGGATAGGCTGCTTTCAGGCATAAGGGTAAAAAGATTTTCTGGAGCTGTGCTGTAGTGAATCTCTGCTCATAGTAAAATTGTTTTATGTTTACTAAAACACCCTTAAAAAAAAAAGTCAGTGCATGTTCCCTTGTATATGCAATGCTGCTTGCGAATAGCCCAGTCCAACTCCAATTAAAGTAAATGGCAAAACTCTCACTGACTTTAATGGGAGTTGAATTGAGCCTGAACAACTAAATGATAATGCCAGTTACAAAGTAGTCTACAAGGAGAGAGATGTCAGCAAGCAGGGAGGCATTTCTGTGGATGCTAAATTAACATGGTATTTCATGTTCTCTCTAGTTGTCCACATTTAGGATATTTACATTTTTTGTCCTGTATTCTTAATTTCTGAGTTAACAATGCTCTCTGCAAGGAGTGCTAATCAGAGATCCTTTGGGGATCAATCCAAGATACTTCTGTCCTCACCACTATGTTCAGTGATTTGGCTGTCAGGAGGAAAGTACTTCAATGTGCTCTTGGAGGGTTGTTCTGGCTGCTTCATTCACTGTGAAGTAACTAGTTAGATCCCATATTAATGCCTTCACACACAACACAAAATTCTACTACGAAGTTGATTTTGACTAAGATTTGATAGAGATTTAAGTTGCCTATTGAATCAGTGCCACAATTTTCCCCAGCCTTGATGAGATGGCTGAGGGGCTGCTCCTCAGTGAATTCAAGTGTAGCTATACTAAGTGAACTAGTAAAGCACAAGCATGCATGGGAGTAAAAAACTATGCTTTGCTTTCTTTGCTGATTTGCTTTGGGATCTTAATTAAACACATTGCTTTGGGATCTTAATCTAAAGACCATTGAAGTCAGTGGAAAGACACTGGATTTTGAATCTGGCCTTAGTCACTGCAGTCTTGACATGGGTTGATGTGCATCAGAAAGTAAGTTCTGTGACCATTGCAGCTCAGGGAAGTTGAAATGTTTATTTGCTAGAATTTTTAAATACTATCAAATGGTTCACTAGAGGTCTGATAATCTGTAGCTAAGTGCCAAATTACATAGCCCAACCCAAATCTACATTACTTTATATGTTTATGAAACTCCTTAGGGCATTTTGCAGAAAGCCTGCTCATTTATCCATTCTGGCAGCTGTCATACCAGCATGCATATATTTTGGTGTGGGTTTCTTTTTCATTTTAGAATTCTTAATATTTTATATTTAAGAAGCTGTTTGACATTAGCATAACAGAAGGAAAGTTGCTTGAGATTTTTCTCTACAATCTAAGTTATGCTAAGTTAAAATTTACTTTCTGAAAAACCTTTTGACTTAAGAGCACCTGAAATGTGCCAGATGACTTATGGAAAGTTTGAATTGTCCTCTTCGTTTCTGAAGAATAACAGAGGAACAGGCAATTGAATTTTTAATTGGACACATTTTTGAAATAGTTCTTGTGCACTGATCATCAATACAGCTAATTATGTGGACATAGTTTCTCCTTTATGTAGAAAGAAGAGAGATTATACAAATAAGGAAAAAGAATACCCCTTATAAACAATTTCCTTTACAAAGAACCCAGCCCCACTCCAGAAACCTTTTATATTTACAAATTGCATGTTTTATTGAAGAAATGGTCTTTCCCTGTTTCCTCCCCATCATTATGTGACCAAGATATTTGTGTGGAAAAAGAAGTGCAGCATTCTCTAAGCGCATCTCTGTTTAATTCTTTTAGTGATGTCTGGACAACTCTTGTCACTCAGCTTATCATGAATACAATTCTGTGTCTGCGAAAGGCCCATTCTGGCTGTCAAAGTCAATGGGAGTTGCCATGGTTACAGATGTAGGCTGGCAGGGCTGTCCCTTTACATCCACGTCTGAGGGAGGCCATACCTCCCTGCAATTTGGGTCCGCTAAAGCCTTTTCCAAACAGAGTGAAGGAGGGAATTAGTGGTTCTCAAGGGGCCCGTCCTTCAAGCAGGGTGGGCCACACACAGTCTGGGCTCTGGCCTGTAACCAGGGAGAGTTGTAGCAGTCTATCCTCCTAGCTGTTAAATAGGGCGGTGTACCCATCAGTTAAGGGTCTGGTCTACAACCAGGCAGAGCAGTAGCAGTTTATTCACTCAGCCAAGGCTCTGACCTGCAATCAGGCAGAGCTGTCGCAAATTATTCACTTACCCTTTAGGTAGGGTTGGGCAGCAACCATTAAGGGCCTGGCCTGCAATCAGGCAGAGCTGCAGGAGTCCATTCACCCCACCTTTAAGCAGTCCAAGGCAACAAGCAGTCAGGGCTCTGACCTGCCATCAGGCAGAGCTGTCTATGCCTATGGGGCTCAAGTTTGGGGTGAGCAGAGGAACACAGGCCTCCTACCCTACAAAAGGGGGAGTAATGACCGCCCAGTGGGTGGGTGGCAGGGAGCAGGTGGAATATGGGCCCATCCAACTCTACCACATCCCAACCCAGGGCAGAGTAGGCTGCAACTGGATCAGCAGGGATCCATCTGCAATACGCTGACCTGATTTCAGACTCACTCTCCAGCAGATTATTGCCTGTTTCCTTCTCTTTCCTTTGGGCATACTTCAATCCAGGGATCAGTCTTCCCAGGGTACACTGCCAAGGGTAGCAGTAGCAGAGCTCCTTGGAAGCTCATGCTGGTCCTTGGGGCAAGAGCAGTTTGCTTTGGGGCTCCACTCCAGCAGCAGGGAAGAAGCATCTCTCTCCTCCAGCAGCTTCCTCCTACCTGAGCTTCTGGGCCAGCCTTTTATATTTCCCATTCCTTACCCACCCCTCTGCTTCCAGCGTGTGGAAGCACCTCCTGGCTCCACCCACAAGATGGTTTGCAGTGTTCCGTCCACATCCACATTTGAGGGAGGCCATGCCTCCTTTCTACAATGGAACACTTGATTTACGGAAGTTTTGCTGTTGACCTCAATGGGAGTGTGATGGATATATCAGACTCTCTGAGGCCCCCTGCTGGCGACCTTGTGGCCCTGCCACCCACTCCCCCAGGAAAGGGCAGTGGAGAGTGTCCTCCAAGCTGTCTAGAGTGGCTGTGTGGGAGACAGCCAATTGGGGCCCAGCAAGTCAGTATAAGAAGAGCTGCCAGAGCATAAGTTCTGGTTCCTTGGTAGAGCTGGAGGAGTGTGGAAGGTGTGTGGCTGACTGACGGAGCTGCAAGACCTCAGATGAGGTAGTGCTGCCCAAAACTGAGGAGAGAGAGAAAAGGGACCCTCAGCTGGTTGTGAGGACTCCATCAGGACAAGGCCTTGAGGTAAGGGTGAAGATGGCACAGGTCCTCAGGGAAGTGGCCCATGGAATTAAAGTAGCATTGTAACTTAGATAAATGGACACAGCAGACAGCTGCTATTTACAGGGTCTCTGGGCTGGCATCCAGAGTAGTTGGTGGGCCCAGGTCCCTTCCCTAAAAACCTTAATTAGCCACTGGGGGAAGTGGCCTGGATGTTAAGGCATCCCAGAGAGTGGAACTGAACTGCAGTGGCCCAGCTGGAGAGCAGTGGCTGCAAAGATCCTAAGAGGGTGAAGACTTTGTTGCCAGGGAGGGAGCCCTTGGGCACTGCTCTGTTCTGGACCAGGGACAATTTGTGGGAGACATTACAGAGGGCTCTGAGGGAGGCTCATAAGAGCATAAGAATGGCCATACTGGGTCCGACCAAAGATCTATCCAGCCCAGTATCCTGTTTACCAACTGTGGCCAATGCCAGGTGTCCTGGAGTGAGTGAACCTAACAGGTAATGATCAAGTGATCTTTCTCCTGCCATCCATCACCTACCTCTGACAAACAGAGACTAGGGACGCCATTCCTTACCCATCCTGGCTAATAGCCATTAATGGACTTAACCTCCATGAATTTATCCAGTTCTCTTTTAAACCCTGTTATATTCCTAGCCTTCACAACCTTCTCAGCCAAGGAGTTCCACAGGTTGGCTGTGTGAAGAACTTTCTTTTATTTGTGTTAAACCTACTGCCCATTAATTTCATTTGGTGCCCCCTAGTTCTTATATTATGAAAACAAGTAAATAACTTTTCCTTATTCACTTTCTCTACACCACTCATAAATGTGTATACCTCTGTATACCTACTCCTGTTGGACTTGTATCATGGTAGGCATTTTGCTTTGATTTCATCACACAGACAGGCTGTGTATGACTGGGCCAGAGACATACCAGAGAGAGTGAGTGCAGGCACACATACTTGGCCCAGGAGGTGCTTACAAGAGGTGAGTGCGCCCGATTACAGGGAGTAGGATGTGACCATGAATCAGGCTGGAGATGGGCAGGGAGTTGTTAGTAATTAGGAAGCAGGAAGCCTCTGCTGACAAACAGTAACGTGCTAGCTTGTGTGTCTCTTGCAGTGGTGCAAGAGAGAGGGAAGAAGACTTAAGGAGCTTCCCCTTCCACTGGGTGCCTTTGCACAAAGGCCATGTGCAATCCTAGCCCTAGCACATAGGGTACAGATGGCTTAATGACTAGCATTGATAGTAATGTTAAGCTTGTCAAAGGAGATGGGTGTAGGAGTTGAAATTGGTGGTGCTTCCCATCCTTCCTTTGACAAAGCCAGCAGATGGAAGAGAGATGGAGGGCACATGCTTCACTTTTCCAAAGGAAATGGTAGCCGTTGTACTCTCAGCAGCATTGTGCCAACTTCAGAGCAGTGTGTCTGGGCTTTCCCATTGTGCTGGTGGACCTCCACATTCCTTATCCTGTGGGGCTGTCTTGAGGGCACCATCTAACCTGTGATCTTAGAAACTTGTGATTATAAAAACAAATGCAGCAAAAGAGATAACTAATGGATTATTTGGAAAAGCAAATGTTATTTTTGTGGGCAGTGGGTACTTTCCTCTTCCTAACTGCAATTTTCAGCCTCAACTCTGAAAGGGAAAGGATGTGGATTGAATGTTTTCTTAAGGACAAGTTTGAGAAGCATGATTCAATGCTGAATTACTATTTAAGTCTATTTACACCTGCAATCTTGGAGTGTGTTGCAGTACCACACAGTCATGTTTCTTTTATAAATAGCACTTGGCATGACATTGCAATCTGGAGAGCTCATGATGATGAGGGGACACTGTCGTTTTCCACCACCGATGGCAATGTTGTGTATGTTATGATCAAGTAGTGATCTGGTGAAATATTTGCTCAGACAATCAGTCTAGCTAAGAATATTAGAACTAACAATCAGCAGCAGTCCATAAGCAAAGCTGTAGAAACTCAAGGTTTCACTCAGGAGCCCTACTTCTCTCATTACAGTGTCATATCTCTAACTCCATTGATTTGAGTGGAGTACTTCCTGATTATATCAAGCTCCAAGTGTTTTGGGTTTATCTGAACCAGAGACTTAAAATGGAGAGAAGGGCGGTCCTGAAATTGCGATCCAAACGTGCCAGAAATATTCACCAAAAGACATATGAATGAAAAGTGGCTGATTCTGCCCATTTCTAGGTCTGATTATGTTCAAGCTTGTAAAACTCTAAATATACATGAAACTATTGCATTTTACCTGTTTTTTTAATACCTGCACTGAAGGTATTAAAAATGCATGATAAGAGCAAAACTCCTTGTAGTGTCAATGGGAGTTCAGTGTATCAAGAGGAAAATAGACCCCATAGGATGTAATTGTCCACATTTTTAACTTACTAATGGATTTTATTTCTTTTTTATGAAAACTTTTTATTATTAATAGTGTGCTGGAAAGAAACTAATGAGCTGTAATAAATTTGCATACTTATGAAGGCTGATCATTTATTCATGGAGATGGCACAGAGAATGAAGGACTAGCATTAATTCTGGTAGAAGTTAGTCGAGAATACATGCTGTTCCTCACTGTGTCTGCTCTGGGAAGCTCTTCACTTGAGTTTTTTTCACTGAAGAAAAATACAGGCAAATTCCGTTAAAAGAAAATTTCTTTTTCGGAATGTTTTGCTAACAGATAAATAACCCTGAAGTCTGATTCACATGGCTGCTCATATGAGGTGTTTTAATAACTTAAAGTTTTCGATACCTAACATTTTTGAAATATGGGAAGAAGCCCAGGATGCATCAAATAACAGCAGATATGTTTATCTTGAGTACAGGTGGCAGAAGTAGGCATATTATTATTTTGTATTTTTATTGGCATTAATTTAGCACTTTCCATGTTATTTAGAACAATGAATTCCATGCTTGTAGTTCACTGATTGTATGCAGGCAAATGCAGCAATTGTTATGTAATCAACAATGTCATCTACAACTATATAAGCTTTTCTATTTCAGCAGTAGTTACAGTTCTATAACTATAGCAGTAGTTATAGTAACTGAGGGTGAATACTATCTAGGGCACCATGGCACACTAGCATTGCAACAACACTAAACATGAGCAGAAGTAGTTAGAGGAAGCTGAAAACAACAATAGCAATTTTACTTAGCCCTTACTGCATTTTCCATCTTCTAAACATGACATAAACTTAAATCCTCACATCACTTCCTGTGAAATATGGCGGGTATTATCAGAGCAAGGCAATCAACTCACAATAAATAATGTATTGATGAATGCAATCCTCATTCCTGGTTACAAAGTGTGTATATACATTCTACAGTTTTTATGAATTTGTTGGCTACTTGAATTGTCAATTAGTATTTTGTATGGAACAGATTTCAGGTCATGGATTCCTTCCAAACTGTGTTGTGATAATTGTATGAAGTATTTTATATTCACAATTTGATATTTGAGTTATATGACTGGTAGCCTGAGCCATATGGTATTGTTTCTTTCCCTCAGACTAGAAGGCCCAACCTTCATGAGAAACTACTTCCACCCATGCAGATATCATTTAGTGTAATGAGTAAATGAATTTCTGTTCTGGGCCTGAAATTTTGTTAATGTCCATATTAACAAAACTTTGTTCACACAAATGATTATGAGCTGTAAATAAAAAAGGGGTGTAAACTTGGTGTAAGCACAATTCTATTTTAATGTCACTGACTGTTCAAGGGTATCTTTTCTTGCTATTCACCCAGATCTAAATGATTTCTCTCATGGGAAAATTGAAGCAAAGAGACTAAGCAAATAGCAAAAAGCTGAAAGAATCAGTTTAGAAGTGTAAAGAAATTTGACCTTGAATGTTACCTGAAGATGTGCAAGGGCAAGCAATACAAAGTATACATTCCTGCTTCACATTTATTAGAGAGAGTAAGTCTGGGATAGAAGAAGGGTTTGCCAGTGGCAAAATTCAGGACTCTTAGTGCTTGGATTTGATATGGACTCATTTCTAATATTAAGGTGGTCCAAAACATCACCAAAGCAATTTCTTAGTTTACAAGTCTTAAAGTGCCAGTGCTACTTAATTTTCCATAAAGAACTCAACTTCTAAGATGACACCCATTATAAATGACTAGTAACAAGCATCAGTGCCTGTGTTAATCATTCTAATTCAGCTCCATGTGTTTGGGCAGCACTACAGTGCATGTTCTTTTTTACTACATAAGTAATACAAATGGTGTATCTCTAAAGTGCCAGATTTGTTTTGAAATCCTTCTTTTTTCTTTATTAGAAACTACCACTTGAAAATTTTTTTTCAATAACAACGGAAAAATTAACCTATTTCCCCCCATACAATTGTCAGCATTTGTGGGTATCCAGATATGTTCTAAATAGGCTTTCATGCCTAAAATAGCTCTAGAAACATAGCAACCTAACAGCAGAGCTGGGAACAGGTGTGCTTTTTCTTTTAAAACTCTGTGATGTTAATTTTTCCTTTCCAGAAGTACAGAATTATGGGGCTATGCTCAGACTATTTTGCAATTCAGCAAAGACCTTGAAGTTTCCAGGTTTAAACAGGTTTTTTTAATACTATACAGTACTGGCTCATTTCTCTTGCTTCATAAAGAAATTAAGATAATCACAGCTGGGTTAAATTGTAAGATCTACTGAGCCGTCATAGTTCGTTGGCTGTATTGGTGCTATTGTTACATTAGCAGGGAATATGTTCAGTTGTAAATAACTTAACTGGAGGTAAACAAAGCATAAAGTTACAATTTGTTGGGGTCTATTTGGACAGAAATAATAGTTATGCTTAACAAGATCACATAATGAGTGTAACGAAATGATGATGCTTTCTAGTATTTTTATTATGGTACCAAAGAAAAAACAGGCCTCTGTAATAGGATGCCAGTTAGACATAATTAAACATAAAACAATACCACAGAGCAAAATGTTTCTAGCCACTATGGCTTTTTGTACACACACATTTCCTATATAATCATACATTCAGTCAGAGTTACTTATATTAAATTAAGGAAATGACAAACCAAGGAGAAACAGTTTTCATGAGACAGTAGCATGTGTTTCTCCTCTGCACAGAACTGAACAACTGCAGAATTGAGTCTTTTCACACTGCAGATCTCTCTTGTTTGGCCTGCACTTGTCTGCATACAGAACTCCCATTAGGCTAAACTCTTCCTTTGATCATTCTCAGCCATTTATATTCTCTTCATCTGAGTATTCAACAGAGATGAAACAAGCTATTTTTAGGTTGTTTTAAACCCAGCTGAATTGCCAAGTTACCCTGCTAGCTATTGGAATCATGTCACAGGTAAGCTTGTAGAGAAGAACCCTAAAACTATTTGTCATGAGTCTATAACTTTGAGATTTGATAATCCAGTGAATCAATTGGACAAAACCCTCTTCAAAGCCAGAAATAACAAGAATCATGCTTTAAAAGCAGGCACCTGAAGTGAGGTGCTTTTGAAAATCCCATTTATATGATTTAAGAATACAAGTCCCAATAGGCTTTTAAATAAATGATTTGGTTTTAAAAAATGCTGACCACCCAGTTGATCCCACTGCTTTGTTAATACCTATAATTTTTGTTAAATATTATTTTCAACTCTTAGCAGGAAGACAGACAAGCGGACTAAGTCAGGTTCTAGGCAGAAGCTGTACAGTAAAGTAGGGAAAGACATATTAACTGTGGATCTAGAACTGTTTTCCTTATTCTAAAACAGTTCCTTCCAGTATTAGAAGAAAGTGACTCTTTCTGTGAGTCTTTACCTTTGTCATATGACACAGAAGGCTGATTTCAATGGAAGGGAAGAGGATTCTATAGTGTATCTAATAATTTATTACGGGGGAAGAATAGTCTTAGGTCTAATCCACACTACACAGTTAAGCAGACACAAGGCGGCTTATGTTGACCTAGCTGTGGATGTGTCTACATTTAAATTTTACTCCTACTGATGTAACCACCTTGCTGTGCTGACTTAATAATACCACCTCCCTGGGTGGCATGGCATCAAAGCTGATATAGTTAAGTTGACATAGTGTCAGTGTAGTCATTTTGTTACTTACATCGACTGTTGTTGGCCTTCAGGAGATGTCCCAGAATGCCCCTCCCTGACTTCTCTGGTCACTATAGTCAACTGGCCAGGCAGAGAGGAACCTCCCCTCCCTTTTAAGCCCCGTACATTTTTGAAATTCCTTTTCCTGGTTTCCCAGCTTGGCAAGCACACCTAACAACTCTTGACTGTTGTGTTCAACTGCTGACTATGTGCTGCAATCCTCTGCCAAAGGTTTCTGTGGAGGGCTGCCTTATTTCTTCTTCTGCAATAGGACACTTTTTCTCATGCCATTCAGTGATTACTTTAGAAGGCACCATTGCAATACACACACCAGTGGCATATGGGCCCAGAATGCTTGCAGTAATTGTGCTCTTTCTGCCTCCATTATTCTCAGGAGTGAGCTATCCACCGCCTTAGGAAAATGTTGCTATTATTCAGTTCCATTGTCCTATGCACATATACTCGTGTCTCTGAGCTATATCTCCAATCCCCTGGGCCATACTCACCATGGCTAGTGCCATGACTGGTGCTGTGCTGTATCAATCCCAAGGAGAAATGAGAATGTAGTGTTTTTACAATTGTGTGGATCAAGATGAATGAGTTCAGTATCCTAAGCTTCAATCTCAATTTGTGAATTCAGACAGCTCTACCTCTGTGTGTTGTAACTTCAGCTGCTGGTATTGTGGGCTTGAGGGTCTTCCCCTCCTCACCAGCAGAACACCTAGGCCAGATAAGAAGGGGAAAGAAGAGAACTCTTTCCAAGGCAGTGCTGCATCAGAGTGAGCGCAGGGCTGGAGGACTACCCTTGCAGACACCATGGACCAGGATAGGGTGGAGAGGAGAAAGAGCAGGAGATGCTTGCATTTCTCAGGCAGCAAACAGAGATGTTGGAAACTCTGGAGGACCTGCAAGTTCAACAATCCCATTCTTGCCTCCCTCTGCAGCCCATAAAGAACTTTATATCAGGACCTCTGTACACTCCCCACCCCTCAACGTTCCACATAGCATCAGGAGCCATTGCCTTACCCTTAACAATCCCCACCCCCTGGGAACATTAAGGATAATCACAACTGCACATACACTGACCTGTGAAACACATACACCAGTCATGTCTATCTGAAATGGAAATGACTGTCCTTTCCCCTTAATTTATTAAATTTTTACTAAGTTTATTTTTATGGTTACAGAATAATATTTTAACTTTTAGTTTGCAGCATATAACTGCATATAACATAACTGCATATATTAGCATATAATAATATATATAATATATATTGCATATAACTGCAACTAAGTTAATATAAACTAACTTTTAGTTTGCAGCATATACTCGCTTGTGTTGAGCTGGTATGACACCCACCAATTTCCTGTTACTTCATTTTGTCACAGAACTCATACCATCATTCAAGGTTAATACTAGTAGGTGCATTGGCAATGTTATATTCCTACACACATAGCACTCACTACAAGGCTTGTACTAGTCCTCAACACAGCAAGGCCAGGTAGAGCCCACTACCGCAACACATACTACTCTGACTCACTATTAAAATGATATTTCACAGCCTCCCTGAGCTGTATGGCTGCACATTGAGCTCTTCTTACAGCCCTGGTATCTGGCTATTCAAAATCCCTCCACTTTGTTTCACAGATATTATGCAGGATACAGCAGGCAGCTATAACCATTAGACTTTTTTTTTTCACTGAGGTCCAATCTTGTAAGTAGACAGCACCAGTGACTTTTGAAACAGCCAAAGGCACATTTAACTGTCATTCTATACTTGCTCAGCCTGTATTTGAAGCACTCCTCAGTGCTGTCAAGGTGATCAGTGCACAGCTTCATGAACCACGGGAGTAAGGGGTAGACTGGATCTCCTAGGATCAGTACTGGCATTTCAACATTCCCAATGTAATCCACCGATCAGGAAAGAAAGTCCCTGCTTGCAACTTTCTGAACAGTCTTGTGTTCTTAAAGATGCATACATCATGCATCTTCCCTGATCAGACCATGCTGATGTTAGTAAAGCATCTTGTAAAACATTACAATAGAAAAACAGCCCTTTCTGTTGATGTATGGTGGGCAAGATGCTCTGATGCTAAACTAGGAATATGCGTGCTATCATCCCAGCGCAGTTCTGGAAACCCACTGTTGCAGAACCATCCACTATATCCTGCACATTCCCCAGAGTCACGGTTATGCATAGCAGGAGTGATTAATGGCCCAAACACACTTGCCTCACAACAGCCCCCCTGGTGGATTTCCTGACTCCAAATTGATTCCCAGCTGACTGGTAGCAATCTGGTGTTGCAATTGCCACTTGCTTCTCAACTGCCAGTGTGGATCTCATATCGGTGTTTTTGCACTGGAGGGCTGGAGCGAGTTCAGCACACAGATCTGGGCACGTGGACTGGCACATCCAAAATTCTGCAGCAACTGCTTGTCATCCTAGAGCCGCATGACAAGGCGATTGTAGCAGCCAGTGCTTGTTTTTTGGGCCCAGAACTGATGCTCCATTGTATGCTGCTGCTTCTTGAGGTCACCAACAACTTGGAATTGTTTTTTTCTATGTCCCACTGCAATCTAGCCTCCAAGGAATCATGTTCCCCGCAGCTCCTCTTGTAGCTCTGCAAATACTGCAGGATCAGTACTGTACTCACCACACTCATCATAATAGTGCAGAACTGTTCAGAATCCATACTTCTGTCACAGATGGCAGACAGCGAAGAGGGACCTGCAGATTTGCAAGGATCTTGAAAAGAGGCAAGAAGTATTATGGGATGCAGATGAAATTATGGGATGGAGAACAGTATATTATGGGAAGTTGAACCTATGTTTCCAGTCATATCTGTTCGACTCATTTCAGCTCCATGAGGCATTGTAAAAACTCCCCAAAACACCCTGTGCTGGATGGTGATGAGCCAATGACCATTTTATTTAGTAGAAAAAGTGAATAGCTTCCTAATTAACTGATTCACACTTCCTGTGTTTATTGCTGACTTCAGGGTCTGTTCATCCTCTGTACTTCAACTGAACAAACTAACACAGGTCTTCCAAAATATTCTTTCAGATTAGATTCTTGAGACACTCTTATGCAGGCAAATAGTCCATCGTTATCCAGATTTTTGTTCATGGCTTAATTCTCAGTTGTAGTTTGCTGCTGTCAAACCAACCATCTGTTTGGACTAAACTTGTTTCCTAGTCTGTCCAGTGGGAAAGAATTTAGCAACAGAATAACCATTTCACCAAGGAAAGTGGAAATGTTCTCTGGAAAGCTGAAGTTGCCTAGTGTTTTTTCATTAAAATCCCCTTGTACTCCCTCAGTTTATAGTCATTTGACATTTTGGAAACACAAACATTTGAACATAAGCTCCGGATAATTAAAAACATCCCAGATTTGATCACATATTCTTAGAAATGCCTAGTGAGTAACAGATATTATACAGTAATTCTCTTTTCTGTCATGGAGTCAGTGAAGAAAGTGAGTAAGTTGCTTCTTAGGCTAGTAGCCAGATGTGACTTGTGAAACTAATAACTTGTGCAAACATACCTGTCACTACTGTTGCCTATTTCTCCACTTTTTGCATATTGTCTAAGTGAGTGGTTTTCAACCTCTCCAGACTACTATACCCCTTTTAGGAGTCTGATTTCACTTCACTTAAAAACTTGGGTTTCAGCTTCAGCCCCCGCAGTGGGGCTTGGGCTTAGGATTTCTGCCCTGGGCCCTAGCAAGTCTAACACTGGTGACCTTGTTAAAACAAAGTCACCCACAGTTTGAGAACTGCTGCTATAGTCTACAGAACAGTATAAACAAGTCATTGTCTATCATTTGGAAAGAAACCAGGGCCAGTATGTGAATGATAGTAAATAAGTAGTGATGAAGACAATGATCAAAGGATCTTTATTTTACATGAAACAGAAGGTGAAGTAGGGTTGTATTTTTTAAAATCATATGGTAAGTGGTAAAGAGCTTCCAATGAAAGCAAAATTTATTTTACATAAATACAATCTGCAAAAGTTTTGAGTACATCTGACTTGGGCTCTAGCAGATTTGAAGATTTCATATAGCAAAGTTGAAAAATAAGAAAGAGGACTTTGAAAGGATAGGGGCTTTGTTTTGAGACCTCTTATTTGGGTTACAGCTATTCATCATGCATATTTGTGTGCTTGTAATGGATTGCCCTGTTGTTGTATGCACTAATATTTCTATTGCGGCAGTATCTTATACCCCCAAGCAGAGATTAGGAGCGTCATTGTGTTAGGACTGCTACAATCAAATAATAAAGAGAATCCCTACACCAGAGATCTCACAATCAAGGACTGAGATGAGTAGTTCTCAACCAGCGGTACATCAACTTATTTCGATATTTGCCTAGTTTTACAACAGGCTACGTAAAAAGCACTAGCAAAGTAAGTACAAAGTAAAAAATCATACAGATGACTTGTTTATTCTGCTCTATATACTACACACTGAAATGTAACTACAATATTTATATTCCAATTGATTTTTTTATAATTATATAGTAAATCAATTTTTCAATAATAGTATGCTGACACTTTTGTATTTTGTGTCTGATTTTGTAAGCAAGTAGTTTTTAAGTGAGGTGTAACTTGCGGGTACACAAGACAAATCAGACTCCTGAAAGGAGTACAGTAGCCTGGAAAGGTTGAAAGTCACTGGTCTAGACAAGCCCTAAATAGCATACAAACAAAACTCTAATCAGAATGAAGATCTTGGTTATAATAATGAAATTGATTGTTGACTATCATATTTATATTTAAACAGATAAAGGGCTATTATTTACCTGTAACTGTTCAAAACTAATCAAAACCCACTATGTAGTATATAGCTCCATTCCTTTCAAGAAATCAGAGAATAGGCTTCTTTTTTCCATTTTCTGTCTGTTCAGTCCCACTCATCATAACCATAATTTTCAGTCTTCTCATCGTGCTGATAAACAGCTTTTTCTGTGTATTGCAGTGAGATTTGGAATATTTCTTCATTTCACGTAGCACTGAGCTGAAAATCTCCATTTCACACTGGTGAAATGGCAGCATTAGTTTTTTTTCTATTGCATTCTAAATAACTGTAGATCATTCTGAACATTTTACTTCTCCATTTTTCACAACACGCATTACAGATAAGATTTTCTAATAAACTGTTCCTTGTTTTATTTAAAATGTACATTACAACAGCAATCAGAAGCTCAATTTAGGATCAGGACCCCACTGTGCTAGGGCCTTCATTAAATACAAAGTAAACAAGTTCTCTGTCCCAAGCAATTACAGCCTAAGAGGATGAGATGTGGTGCTATTGCTATGGATTTGAGCTCCTGTTCAAAGTTAAGAAGTATCTGAAATAGCAATGGTTTGAACCAGTGGAAGTCAAGTCACCTCTAAGTGTTTACTGATATAGAATCTGGATTTGTCAAATATATACAATAGGAGGTTCCCTTATTAAACAGAATTGATGAGAAAGTTGATATCTATAGTAAAGGGATAGGTACATAACACAAGAAAAGAAATCGTGTTAATGGAGGAATTATTAACATGCTGCTTGCCTGATCTTGTTCCTTGATGTAGCTAAGGAGTTATTCTGAAGTTTGTGATGAATATTCCTGTGAGTGAAATTTACAACAAATACATTCTGTAACCTATTTTCATACTGTCCCATTAATATTCCTGAACTATCCTTCCCCTCAAAGTGGTACTTAAGATGATAACATAATTTATGGCAATGTTTGTGGTGAAGTCATCTTTTCTAGAACTACCTTTTACAGCCCATGCTTCTATTCATGGAAAACAAAGAAAAAATCTACAGAATCTGGCATAAGCACTTGCAAGCACGTTGAATATCTTCATTATACTTATAGATACCAGCTTGGGTCGTTTAAACCTATTCTCTCTGAGTAAATGCAAACAGTTCTGTTCTAACTGAAATCATTAGGCAAAACTCACACTGAATTCTAGGGGAACAGGATCTGGCTTCTTGATATCAGGGTTACAAATCTGCAAAAATGCATTGTAAAATGTAGATTTTTTTTTTCTTTTCATAAGCTGTAAATATTTATGGTGGAGTGTTAACTAAAAGATACTTTCAAGAATTTTCCAGGAGTGATTCACTGGGTCTGTGTTATGAATATTTAATATGTCAAGGTTTAGCTCTAAGTCAGACTGGATTCCACAGAATAAGTTATCAACATTCTCTAATTTCAGCTGTTATTTCAGTCTTTTCAGTTGATCTGCAACTGCTCAAATAGCAGAAAGCAGGACCTTAAGGATGCTCTCTTCTTTTTATAAGTGCAGCAGCAGTTGCCACAAAACTCTTCCAATAAAAGCAGAAGAGTCCTCTCCAGGTATTGTATATCCTTGCCAGCTTTACTCAGAATATGCTGAAAGACAGTAAAGAAATGAAATGGAATGACTCCTGTAGAGTTACCTGTAGAGGCTGAAGTGGAAATAGAATGACCCCAGTATTTACTCAAGTAAATTGGTTGAGTGGGTTGAGCTCACTGTCCTGTTGTTCTCCTGCCACACTTGAGATTCCCTGCTGTTAGTGGGTTCCATCAGAGCAGTGAGTCATGGACTTAGTAACCCATAGAGATGTGTGGCACTGGTGACCCTACTAAGAGTTATTGTCACAGGTGGTCAGCAGCCTCTGGCAAGCATCACCACATCAGTTATACTCAGGTCATGGTATTAAGCATTTCTTTGCAATCATAAGGGCTAAAAAATTCCTTTAAAAATGGACAGCTGAGATTCTGACCTTGTGTACCTCCAGAGTTGAGGCCCTAAGCCCAGACTTGCAGAACCTACACCTTAGTCCAGTCTCGGTCACCTGCCTTATCTGAGTCCCAGTAAAAGAAGGGAAGGTTCTGACCCTTACTGAGAAGAATAGCTGCAACTTTTTGAAGTTCTTCACTAACATATGGTGCTGCAGATGATGTTTTGCTGAGAGCAATAATGTCACTAAATAGTAAAGAAAAGAAGCCTTAGAACTTAGGAGAAGGTTAGATCTTTGGTGCCATGCCAAAATTATTCAAAGGTGAATAATTAGCTTTCAAATAATTTTATGAAACAATCTCAGTAAATTACTCAGAAGTAATTTTCTTCCTTGGTTTTATTGGCTTCAATGATGAATGGAAGACAAAGAAATGTATGTCTAAATGTAGATAAAATAGCAAAAAGTCTGAAGGTGAGATTATAAAAGAATGTGAGCATTTGATGGACTGCAGTGCAGGGCAGTGTACTTAGTGCCAAATTGTGGCCTTCCATGGAGAGTCACATAGAAAAGAATTGCAGGAAAAAAGAGGTTGGGACAGAAATTATATTGGGTTATTTTGATGAGATGGCTGAAAAGGGGTTAAAAACAGCCTCAGGGAGGCATCAGAGGTAGCCAATTAGAAATTGGCTCAGAGGAGCAGCCAATCATGGCCTAGCAGGCTCTCATAAGAAGGTCTGCAGGGCAGAGCAAAGTTAGGTAGCTGATTGGAGCTCAGAGAGAGAAGACCAGGCTCCTAGCATGAGGAAGGATTGCCATCACCTGGGACAGAGCAGTGCTGCAAGCAGGGGCTTGGGGAGCTAGAGAGAGTTCCTGACTGGCTGCTGGGGCCTGCAAGCTCAGGCCCTGAGCTAAGGCAGAAGAGGGTGCTGGAGCTGCATGGGAGGTGGTCCTGGGACAATGGGCTGCAGTTGCACTGAGGAAGTAGCTGGACAGAGATTGCAGGTCCCCCAAAATGGGGGAACACAGTGTGGCACAGCTGGAGAGCAGTGTCACTGAAGAGGACACTGCAGTCCTGGGAGTGGTGCAGGTCCTGGAACAAAAGTAATGATGTCCATGCACCACCAGAGGAGGATGCCCTGGCAAACAGAGCTAATTCCTGTGATAGTCATGAGGAGGTGCTAGAGTAGTGAGTGAAGCCCATCACAGTCTCTTTGAAAGTCTCACCACAAGTGGGATAGGTTTCAAAACCTATGGAAGAGGTGGGTGTCGTTTTCCCCCTTCCCCCCCCCCCCCGAGATGTCACACAATTTTGGATGCTCTAGGTTCAAGAAGAGAAAAGGAACCACTATTGTAAAGGGGCAACTTTTCTGGATTCTCTTTCCTCCTGCTGGAACTGGGCTGTCATAGGCCAGACAGACCTCCAGAAGGGGGGTAAGGCACACAGGACTTACTCCTATAGCTGATTAGAAACTTTCTAACTGTTTTTCTGTTGGAAAATGCCAGCTCCTCAAAATCAAAACATTCTATGGGAACATGTATGTCAATGAAATTTCCAATAGAGCTCAAGGTTCTTTGTAGCCCACCTTGTGGGAAATATGGGAGCTAGGACTTCCAGGCTCCAGCTCCCCAGCAGCCCACTTGATGGGCTACCATGGAACCAGGGATCCCTGGCTTAGAAGTTCCTAGGGAGACTGGGAGCTTAGGGAGCATATTTCATTTCAGAAATACCAAAACGTTCCCACTGCAATGTTTCTGAAATGAAATATTGCAAAACTTCACTTCCATGGACCATCTGTTTTAGCTTTTCATCTCAATTCATGATGAAAAATTTTCCGTTAAATTTTTCACTGAAATGAAATTCAGTTACCCACCCAGCGGTACTTTATTGCTGCCTCAAACAAGGAGGCAAGGTGAGTAAGGTTGTGTCTCTAATATCCTGGGACTGAAATGGCTACAACTGCACTACACACGTCAAAGAAAGGTGACTTAAGCGCTAACATCAATATCTCCTTTCTAGCAGATCCAGACAGTTCAGTTTCCTTACTTTTACAGTGTCTCTCTAAAATAGAGAGATGGATGAGATTTAGGTGGCTTAATGCTGGGGGAAAGCTACCAGGTGATGCTGATTAGTCGAAGGAACTGATGGTTGTGTGAGTTACATCTATTGGTGATTAAGTCCACCTGTTCCCAAGAGCTTTGCATTCATGGGATATGATGCTTTTCTATAATTTTCTTTAAAATGCAGGTGTTTCTCTCCTGAGTTCTTTCGGGAAGACATGCTCTAGGAGAGGATGATATATTGAAGGGTTAATATGTGAAACCAGGTGCTCCTTAAAAAGAACTATTGTGTGAAGTGTGTATTTTCCAGAATCAGGGTTTGTTTAATATATTATTGAGTTGTTAAAACAGAGGTGAGTGAGAAGAATTCAGGAGGAGATAAAACAATGTTAAATTCTAGGTACTTAGTCTTATTATGACAGTTATGCTAAATCATCTTCTCAGCTCTTCCCCTCAGTTTATAGGATGCTTTCATGTTTTTAGATAGTGATAATTAAAGCAAGTAACTGTGGACCAATAAAATTTACTTTAAAAATTTGACTAATGTATATAACACTTTGTGGAGGGTAAGCAAGAAGATTGCAAGACAAGCTGCAGCAGTGCTGTAACAAATTATAGATTCAATAAATTATTGTACCCTGTAGAGTTTCAATTACAGAAACACATAGTTTACACACATAATTACTGAAGAAGCACATCTACTCTGAATTACAAGAGATAAATTCCTCTGATTGTATATTTAGTTGCAAGGATAGCAATCGCAGACACACATTCCAAGCTCTAATATAATTTTTCTGGGATTAAAACATAGTACTAGATGAGGAGTGTGGAAAATACTGATAAGAGGCTGTTGATTCATATTCACAGAGAACGAGTGAAGCAAATTAATTGCTAAGCAAGGCCTTTGAAATTTGGCCATTAATCTAGACAGATTTTGTCCTGTCAATGTCTTTCAGAGCTGGTTATTTTGAGGACATTTATGTTCACAATATCTTTGTGTGTGTGTCTCTGTATATATAGGGGTGTGTGTGTGTGTGTATATATATATACACACACACTTATGTGTACAGATATTATGTCATTAGAGTCTGTGAAGAACACAGGAGATAGCTGTATGGTTTTTATGAATATTGCGTGCATCTCTGTGTTTTTAATGTGGCCCTACTGTATGAAGCAGTAATAAGGATTATTTCAGTCTTAGGTGACTTTATAGTCCAGCCACGAAGGCAGACAATGAATCTAACTGAATTGCCAGTTAATTAATTGCCAGGCACTAATTCCTTTGAAGTTTAACTCTGAGTCTGGAATCAGGAGACTGGCTAATGGGAATGAGGGAAGGAAGGTCCCGGTTTGACATCTCAGGGGGGCGGGGGGGGCCTCCCAACAGGAAATCTTACACAAAGGGCTTGAACTGTAAAGTACAGCCCTGAGATGCAGAGAGGGAGAGATAGTATTTGCTGTGAAAGAGACTGTATCCCAGGTCCCACATGCTGGGGCACAAGGGATGATTTGGGCCCAGCTATAGCTACATCTACGTTATGGCCAAGATCAACGCTCTGAGATTGGTCCACCAGTAGGCAGTTTAGCAGATCTAGTGAAGACTCAGCAAATCGACAGCAGATTGCTCTCCAGTCAACCTCGGTGTTCTACTCCCGACGAGAAGAGTAAAGTAAGTCAACAGAGTTTCTCCTGTTGACCCCCCCATAGTGTGGGTCCCGCAGTAACTTGACCTAAGGTACATTGACTCCAGCTGCATTATTCACTTAGCTGGAGCCACATAGTGTAGGTTGACTTACCCCAGTAGTTTAGACATAGCATAAGTCTTGAGGGAAAAGGTAGGCTTTGCCATTTTGTTGTATTAACCCCTTTTAATTTGTTTACTATAGTTCCATGGACAAATAAATAATACTTTGCGTTAAAGAAGCTATCATGAATCACTACATTTACCTACTAGTCACGAGTTCCTAAGGGAAGTCTATTGCAGGGGTAAAACCCATTCGGAACTGCTGAGGAAACGTGGTAGACAAATGGAATGGATTGCAGGATTGCACCCTGGGAAAAGTGTATGTGCAGACTTGACAGTTGGAAGGGATGCCCACAGTGAGGGGGTGAGAGGTCCAGCTCACCCTGAACTGTAAATAACTAAAGTAAACTTTTGAAGCACCCAGTGCTTCCAAATCTGCCTTTCTACTTTAGAGACTTTACCAGCTATACCAGATCTTTTGAAGATGAGGAGAAGGTGACTATTTTTTTTGGCAGTATCAACTTCCTTAATGACCGATAACATCACAAAATATCACATAAGACATGTAAATTCTAACAGAGATATGAAAGCCATCTGTCAAAACTAGAAGACTTGTAGGAGTTATGTAAAATGGGATTAAAATGTATAAGGAGTAGAACTCTCATGTTGAAAAGCTTACCCAGATATCTATCTAAGGGTACGTCTACAGTAGGAAATTAGGTCGAATTTATAGAAGTTGATTTTTTGAAAGAGATTTTATTCAGTCAATTGTGTGCGTCCCCACTAAGCGCATTAGGTCGGCAGAGTGCGTTAACAGTACCGTGGCTAGCATCGACTCTCAGAGCAGTGCACTGTGGGTAGATATCCCACAGTACCCGCAGTCTCTGCTGCCCATTGGCATTCCGTTTTTTAAACTGAGTTTTGCCTGGACAGATTCTTCTCCACATACTGCGATCAGATCCAGTACCTTCCGTTAGCTCCATGCTGGAGCTCTTTTGCAATTCAGGGACTGCAGGAAATGAAATTCAGAAGTTCCCAGGGCTTTTCCTGGGTACCTGGCTAGTGCATCTGAGTTGAAAGTGCTGTCCAGAGCGGTCACAGTGGAGCATTCTGCGATACCTACTGGAGGCCAGTACCATTGAATTACGTCCACAGTAACCCAAATTCAAACCAGTGAAGTTGGTTTTACCGCTACTCCCCTTGCTGGGAAGCAGTTGAGGAATTGATTTTACGAGCCCTTTAAATTGACAAAACAGGGTTGGTTGTATGGACAGATTTAGCTTTAATTCAACATAACACAGCTAAATTTGACTTAATCGTGAAGTGTAGCCCAGGCCTAAGATTCTTATATGGCCCTATTGCACATCACTATCTTTAATGTATTATTTCTCATAACACGCCTCTGAGGTAGAGAAATGTTATCCCTTTTATGCATCAGAGGTATGGAGGGACTTAGTGGTCTGCCCAAAGTTACACAGAAAGTGTGTAGCAGAGCAGGGTATCAAATCCAAGTCTCCTAAGTCCCTGGGTAATGCCCTAACTGCTGGAACATCCTTCTTTTCCACTCATTGTGAGGTTTCACTTCACTCATAGAAAGGTTCACTATGAGGGTTTCCTGCACTTTCCTGTGAAGTATTTGGAACTGCCCTCTGTCAGAGACATGTAAGGGACTAGATGGAGACTGGATCATTGGTCTGAACTGGTATGCTAGTTCCGATGTTCTCCACAGATGTCAAAGTGAAGTATAATCAAGAAATAAACCTGTCTTATTTGCAGACATGATGGTGTGGAATATGGTGTACAGTTTTCTGTTGGGCTATTCTTTTTAGGTAATTCTTTTTTCTGTTAGGTAATTTAGGTAATTTTCTGTTTTTCTGTTAGGTAATTTAGGTAATTCTTTTTTCTGTTGGGCTATTCTTTTTAGGTAACTGATCTGAGGAACTGTCCCAGATTGAGGTGTCACTAGAGGAGTTTTTGGAACAAATTGATAAATTAAATAGTAATAAGTCACCAGGACCAGCTGGTATTCATGTAAGAGATCTGAAGGAACTCAAATGTGAAATTGCAGAACTACTAACAGTGATTTGTAACCTGTCATTTCAATCAGCTTCGGTACTAAATGACTGGAGAATAGCTAATGTGATGCCAATTTTTAAAAAAGGCTCCAGAGGTGATCCCAGTAATTAGACTGGTAAGCCTGACTTCAGTACTGAGCAAACTGATTGAAACTATAGTAAAGAGCAAAATTGTCAGACACATAAATGAACATAATTTGTTGGGGAAGAGTCAACATGGTTTTCGTAAAGGGAAATCATGCCTCACCAATCTACTACAATTCAGCAAAGGCTCTTAAGCAAAGTAAGCAGTTATGAGATAAGAGGGAAGGTCCTCTCATGGACCGGTAAATAGTTAAAAAATAAGAAACAAAGTAAGAATAAATGGTCAGTTTTTCAAATGGAGAGAGGTAAATCGTGGTGTCCCCCGGGATCTGTACTGGGACTAGTCTTATTCAACATATTAACAAATGATCTGGAAAAAATGGCAAACAGTGAGGTGGCAAAATTTGCAGACAGGTTAGTCCACAGCAGACTAAGAAGAACTACAAAGGGGTCTCATAAAACTTGGTGATGGGGCAAGAAAATGGCAGATGAAATTCACTGTTGATAAATGCAAAGTAATGCACATTGGAAAACATAATCCCAACTATATATACTACATATAAAATGATGGGATCTAAATTAGCTGTTCTCATTCAAGAAAGAGATCTTGGCATTATTGTGGATAGTTCTCTGAAAACATGCAGTCAATGTGCAGCAGCAGTCAAAAAAACTAACAATGTTGGGAATTACTAAGAAAGGCATAGGTAATAAGACAGAAAATATCATATTGCATCTGTATAAATCCATGGTATGCCCCCCATCCTGAATACCGTGTGCAGAGGTGGTTGCCCCGTCTCAAAAAAGATAGATTGGAATTGGGAAAAGGTTCAGAAAGCTCAACAAAAATGACTAAGGGTATGGAACAGCTTCTGTATGATGAGAGATTAATAAGACTGGGATTTTTTATCTTGGAAAAGAGAACTAGCTGGAGATATGATAGAGGTCTGTAAAATTATGACTGGTGTGGAGAAAGTAAATAAGGAAGTGTTATTTACTCCTTGTAACTCAAGAAGTTGGGGGAGTCACCAAATGAAATGGATAGGCAGCAGTTTTAAAACTAACAAAACTAAGTATTTTTTCACATAACGCACAGGAGTAGGTAAGGGGTGGAGTCCTAGGGCAGTTGGGGGGGGCTCAGGAAGGGGCAGTCAGGGGACAAGGAGAAGGGAGACTTTGATAGAAGGTGGGGTCCTGTGGGGCAGTTAGGGGAAAGGGTCCAGGAGGGGGCAGTCAGGGGACAAGAAGCGAGGGGGTGGGAAGAGATTTTGAGGGGGACAGTTGGGATAGGAAGTGGGAGGGAGTCGATGGGGGCGGGACTAGGGTAGGACTCCCTAGGTGCACACCCTAATGAAATGTGCTGCACATGTCTATGTCTGGGACATCTGGCATTGGCCACTGTTGGAAGACAGGATTCTCGGCTAGGTGGACCTTTGGTTTGACCCAGTATGGCTGTTCTTATGTAAGTTAGTTATCTCTGCATCAGGTTCACCAACTGCAAATGGAGTCAGTAATTCCTCAAAAGATTTCAAGAATTAATTAAAAGGAAGAGTGACAATCTGATATCAAACCAGTTTTTTTTTTTTAAAGAAAGCTATTTTCAAGAGACACACGACCCTGGGGGTTCCCCTGCTACTCACATCCCAGGTCCCACTCTTTGTCTATCTTCTTTGTTTAAATTGCAAGATCTTTGGGGAAGGGAACTCCCTCTCACTTTGTGGATGTACAGTGCATTGCTCAATGGAGCCCTGCTCTTCATTGGGGTATGTATGTCTGCTACTGGAATAGAAATAATAGCTGTATAAAAAACCCAGTGTAGTGTATATAAAAAACCTAGTGTAGTTGCAATAAATCGATTCCCAAGTGCGCGCCCCATTGATTGCTGTACTCCACCGCGGTGAGAGGCAGAAGTGGATTCGACGGGGAAGCAGCAGTGATCAACTTGCCACTGTGTGGACGGCCAGGTAAATCAACCTAAAATATGCTGACTTCGGCTACATTATTTGCATATCTGAAGTTGTGTATCTTAAGTCGATCCCTTCTCCTTATGTAGACCAGGTCTAACTGACTACATGGGGAAAATAACAAAATGACTGTACACAAAGTGCTGTTATATGCATAAAATATGCAAAAGGAAAAATAGAAAAAAACAAAACATCTATAATCTCTTTCATTTACATTAATCCTAATCTTGAGTGTTACTGGGTACATTAGGTTCTGATCCTGCAAAGACTTATGCATGTGAACAGTCCCACTGATTTGACTCGTGCTTAAATCTTAGTACAATCATGGCTATAATTGGCAAACAATACATTTTTAAATTGAGGGGGTCCACTAATGTTTGATGCTTGTAACCCAAATTCTGCCCTCTCACACTACTCCTACAATGGGTGTTAAATACAGGCATCTGAGGGAAGAATGTGGCCCCACTGGCATCTTTTTGTATTTGCTCTCTCATTTTTATCTGTATCCCTGCCTTCCCCAGGCCTTTATTGCTCTGCTTAGGGTGACCATATTTCCCAAAGGGAAAATAGGACACCGCACAGGACTAGTTATTTGATTCTTGCTCCAATGAATAAAACTCTTCATGTCAATCTATTTTTAAACTTTTTCTGCTGCTGCCCAACGGCCTGTACTGATTGAAGTTTGCAAGTTTAATAAATTCTTGACTACTATTAAAACACCAATGCCAACTTTTTAATCATGTGTCAGACTTTCCTTGTTTTCACTGATAATATTGGCTTTTTAGCCTACCTTAAATTATTCTAGTATAGTAGTCACTTGTGGGTATAAACCAAGCCTTTCAGGACTTTTCTTATCAATGAGGCAAGTTCAGCACATTTTCTAATTGCAATAGTATTCCAGATCTTTTTGTTAGCACAAGTCCCAAACCCTTTATATATTTCCATGCTAAAGTCATTGGTAGACTTCAACAAGTAAGAACTCTGTAAAGATAAAGCTTGTAGAGAGACTATGCTGTACTTGTGTCCAGCACTGCTAAAGGTTTTAATTCACAATTTACTAAGGGAAACAAACAATCTGTTTAGCTTCCTTTAAATAACCCTTACATCAGATTTTTTTTAACTGTATCAACTGCTCCATTTGACAGATAATAATGCGTGGGGACAAACTGTACCTGTATATGTACCTTATGATCAGCTCAAAATCACATGACAAAAATCATTCATAATAGCCTAAGATATTTCAGAATCTTAGAGGGCAATGTGCTACATTTAATGCATAAACCTTTCACTTTTGGAAACCTGAATTAATATCCTCCTTTAGGTCACGAGTTTAAATAAAAGCATTAGTCTTTCATCTTAATCCCCATTTGAATATGTTGCTGAACCCTAAAACAGGCTCACGTATTAAATGCAGATCAAGAAGTTGGTATAACAGCCTTATCGTATGATATCATTTGCATAACGTCAGGAAGAAGTTTTCAGAGCAACTCTAATACTGTATCTGGATTCAGCTGGTGCTATTAGGCCCTCACTTTCTTGAGCTCTAAACTCAGTTACTTTTGTAGAGACAAACCATCCTTTTTGTGGAAGGAGCTGGGAACTTTGTGAGATCCAACAAACTGACTTCAAGTGGGATCATCTCACTGGAATGGGCAACTGGGTAGATCTCCCAAACTGAATGTCTTGAGAGCCATAAGAAAATAACACAAATATTAGATTGTCCACAAAAGACTTGGACAAGCACATAGAGGCCATTGCCTGTCTACTGCCTCCTGGGTCACTCCTTACAGAACTTTCCTGCTGATGGCAGTGTAAGCCATCTCCTAAGGGGGTGGCTCCTATAATTTTCTTATATTTACAAGTTATTTGATATTATCCACAGAGTAAGTGCTGTGAATAATTCCTGTCTTTTTTTACTCTGAGTTTAAATATTAAATATGTGAAATTTTGAGTCAGATTGATTAGACCCTTGGTCCTGTGGCATATTTCTATGCTTTTAAGAGTTTGTATTTAATGAGAATGAAATGTCTATACAGATGCTGTGAAATCCTCAACAATAATTAAACTTACAATAGCAAGCATAATCAGATGCAGACAGTTTACCTCAGCCAGTAAATACATTTTTTTTAAAAAAAACAGAAAAGGCACTCACCTCCATATTACCCAGGAACATACCCTCATCTTTCCCCCAGAACCCAACCAAATAAATTATTCATGCAGCACATCCAGAAGGTCATCAGTTTCAAGTGATTTTGGACCTCTAAAATAGGTATAGTTATTGGTTTGTATATTCTAATTTGAAATAAACTTTTTTTTGGATATTCTGGGGTACTTCCTTACAAATGAATTGAATTGGGTAACTATTCTTGCCATGTGGGTAGATATTAGTGGAAAGTTGATACAAATGGGGAGTGAGCACGATCAAAGCTAATTCATTAACATTTGAAGAAATAATTCTGAATTTTTTTTGGCTGTGCTGTACAGTTTATCAACTGGAATAATCCCCAAGCTGGAATCTGATAGCAAACTAAACCTCACATTTTTGTCCATATATTGAATTCCCTCATAAATTGTCATCTGTTCTATTTCCCTTTCTTGCATCCTGTGGGATGCTAGATAGCTTTGAAAATGTTGGGTATTCCATTGCTATGACAGGAACTTTCAAACCATGCTTCACTACAGAAGTTCATCCATATGATTATAAAAATAAGGTGTTCCAGATGGCCTAAACATGACATCCTTGACCTCATCAAGTTTCTGGGTCTAACTAGCTAATTATTATCCTCAGGGTGGTGATAACTGGATTTAATGTGTGGATTTGATATGCTGAATGGTAGATCCTCCTGTGTTGTCCTTGCTGGAACATATAGAACAGCAGGAGAAGAGTGTATCAGTAAAAGTCATGGTGTACTGCCAGTTTCTTGTTTACTTAAACACTGCAAATTAAGCTGTCAGTTTAATAAGACTAGCAATGCTAGTATCTGGAGAGCCACACCGGTATTGGGCAATGTCTGCCCTGCCTTTGCAACTCTGTTTTTTACGTTAATTTTATCTCTGAGGGCAGAAGCTGCAACTTCCCACTGTTCCTTAGTATGGTTAATCTGTGTCTGTCTGTCTCTGTCTCTCTCTCTCTCTCTCTCTCTCTCTGGCATTTATGAGTAAGTGTTCATCTGATGCACTTTTGTTAATAATCTTGGCACTGTGGAACAGCAGCTAGCATATGTCTGTTAAATACCTTGGGCTATTTACAGTACCATTCAGCAAAAGACCCTGAGACTGAATGGTAAAATGACTGTAATTGGCTGGTGGTGGAAGTGGCTCTTGCAGTAAGTCTGCTTCCTGAAGCCATTGGCTAGAGCACCTTGGCCTCCACCATCCCAGTTTCAGGGCGGAGGTTGCAAGGATCAAGGCCTTGGTCATGTTTAGTTTTGCTTTTCCAAGCCTTTCCAAACCACTACCATTCTAGAATGTGAATGTGTATTTACCTTCCTTTCATGCCAGAATCATAGGAAACAAGTGCTTCCTCTGGAATAATCCCCAAGCTGGAATCTGATAGCAAACTAAACCTCACATTTTTGTCCATATATTGAATTCCCTCATAAATTGCCATTTTGCAGGTTGGATGCCAAAACTGTGTGGCTGGCACCCTTCCCTTGAGGGCTAAGCCCATTATATTTGAAAAAGATATAGCAAACACAAGGCCCTAATCTTCTTCCCATAGATCAGGGTAGCTATTCTTTTGCAACTTAATGCCATTATAATGCTTTCCTTTAAGCTGTGCCCTGCTTTTTAGCATAACTCTCTACCCACGTTTGCTAACTTATTCTTGAAACACCTCTGAGATTGCTGCTAAAAGAGGTTTATAACTGTTCAGACACAATCAATTTAAACTGAGACTGTGAGACTGTTTTAGAAAAACAGTGGTGAGTTTGAGGTTCCTTGTTCATTGCTTCAGGCTGTCTGAGCCTTGAGGAAAACACCTGGGTGGAGCTGCACTTGGATTTTAATTTTATTTGCTGAATGGACATTCATTTTCCTGACAGTACTGCCTGCTGCTTACAAGTGCTAACCCATTCGAGAATTCAATATTACTTTTGTTACAGATGCTGGGTAAGCCACCTAAAGAGGATTGGGGCACATTTCTTAGACATGTTTGTTAATACTAAATGATGGTATGGAGTCTTCCTTCATTTAGAACATATGCTGCTTTTTTCTGCCACTGGCAGCTAGTGATGGTCCCCAGTCCTTGGATGCATGCAACCCTGATCTTTTAAGGTGTTCAGAATCCAAATTCTGATCCAGATGAGGACCAGAATGTTGCAGACAGTCCCTATCAGCCTCCTCATCACCAAATTTAGGGAAACTTCAAATAAGGACCTTCATCCAAATTTTGCAGCATGTGCCAATCACTTCTGAAAATGAAAATGTACAAAATGCCTACCTCTCCATACCAAGAATATACTATAACTTCTACAGTATGTTAATGGAAAATGAATTGCCTATGCTTATTTACAAAACAGTGTTCAGTTCATTTTGTCAGCATTAAAATACACTGGGACATGTGTTTTTAGTATGTTAATCCATATACTAGCAATCACCTGACATGCTTTTATATAACATTCCACTGGTTGTCTTCATCGACATAAGAGATACTATCCAATTTTGAAAACTACGTATAAGTTAAACAAGTTATGGAAAAAACTGTATCTTTCTAATATGAAGAGTGATTTATAGCAGGAAAATCAAAAATGGAAGAACATTAATTTAAACCCTATTTAAATCTCTGGATGAGATAGCAGGACTTCCATCTGTGGTTTGGACTTTCCCCACCTTTTTCCTCCTATCTTCCATTGACACAGCAGCTAAGTTCACCAGACTCTTACGGAATAAACCCACTTCGAAGTCTTTCTTTCTGTAAACGTTGAGCTAGTTTTAAAGTGTAACATGTTTACCTCCATCAAAGTGCAGCATTGCCATTAACATCATTTGGCTGGACCCAAGTGCCTATTTCAAAAGTTATATCAGGAACTTAATGTACTTCCACTATAGTTGCTTACAGCAAGCATACTGACTTGAAAATGGCCTGCTTACTCCCTCAAAGTATTACTGTGAGCCAGGCATGGGCAGATAAGTGGGAAGGATTGGGGACAGCTGAGCCATGTGAAATTCTCTTTTAAAGGTCAGTTGCTTTGGCACCTGGTTTAATAGAGCTTCACAAGTGTCAGATGTCCTCTAGAAGGTTTTGTTTTTGTTTGTAAAAACTATACTGAGTGCTATTAATGGTGCCTGATTCTGTTTTTTATAAGTACAAGTTCAATGCCAAAGATGGCCATTATCACCAGAGCAAAGGTGACCATTTTGGCTGGGACAGTCCCTTTTTAAAACTCTGTTCTGGCCATCTCTCTTTCTTGGCAAAAGTGGGCATTTGTCTCATTTGCTGTTGCCATTTTGATCAGTTGGGAAGAGCAAATGGAACAAATGCCTCATTTTGTCAAAAAATAAAAGAAGCGCGATGCAGAGGAATGTGCAGGGTGCAAGGGGAGATGCTAGCCCCTTGCAGTGTGTGTGTGTGTGTGTGTGCGTGCGGGGGAAGGCAGGGCTTTTGCGGGGGCTGGGGGGAGAGGCAGCCAGGGTTACAGCTCTCAGCAACCCCAGACTTACAGGTAAGGTTGGGGGAGGCTGTGCGGGCAAGCAGCTCAAGTCAGCCCTGTGCCGTGTTCTGTTTTCCCTTTGGGAAATATGGTTACCCTAAGCAGAGCACTGAAGGCCTGGGAGAGGCAGGGATACAGAAAAAAATGAGAAAGCAAATATGAAAAGATGCCAGTGGGGACACATTCTGCCCTCAGATGCCTGTATTTAACACCCATTAAAGTGGGTAAGAGTAGTGTGGGAGGGCAGAATTTGGGTCACAAGCTGCATGTTTCTAAAGTCTGCAGTACTGTACTGAAAATGGCATGCAATGGCAGAAGCACAAAAAGGCTTTCGAAATGCCTTGTTCTTGGAGCAGGTTAAGATGGAATCCTTGGATCTTGGGGGCATGGGCTTGGTGTTTTAAAGTGGGCCTGCTGTAGCAGTGATAAATTAAGAGACTGTCTGGTGTGATGGGAAGGGAAGATCAAGCTCTTGTCCAAGGGCATGTGTGTTAGGAGCTAGGGTGAGCAGGAAGGTAAAATTTGTCTGGATGAAGGAGAGTGGGAGAAAAGCTTTGCCGCCTGTCAAGGAGTCTCTAGGCAGGGCCCAGGAAAAGGAGTTTGTGGAGAGAGGGTAATGTATTTTTCAGGACCTAAAATTTTGTTTTGATGGCTCCTAGCCCTATTTTAATCAACCCTATGCTTCCGTCTGCTCCCCCCACTCTCTAGAGCCCAGTTATATATTATATGTGTTGGTATCTATTATGTAGGTACAGTACATTTGTCTGGTGCTAAGGCTTTCTTGCCTGTGTTTGAGGCCCAATCCTGCAAGGTGCTGAGGCTCTCCTGTGAAGTTGTGATTACCTTTAATTCCCACTAACTTCAAAGAGACCTGAGAGGTGTCAGCATCTTGTTGGATCTGGCTCTTCATGCTTGCATTCAAGTGGACTTTAAACAGTTATATGCTAAGGCTAACAAGACCCAACCAGCTAATCATTAAGTTATTGTCTTGTTCTGAAACTGAAAGGCTTGCTCCTTTATATTTCTGAGACTCATCCAGGCAACCATTTTGTTTTCAGAACCCTGGTAGTTTGTAAAGAGGAGCAAGACACACTGATTTCTTGTCCAGATATTTTTGATTAAGGAAAAGCCACACACACACACACACAAAAAGTAATTTGCATTGAGTGTATATGGTGGTGATTCTCTGTGTAAGGAAGAAACATAACATTTATCATATACAAGCCTTGAAATGTGCAATGGGAAAAAACACAGAGACAAACTATGATGTGAACATTTTTTTAGTTGTGGTGGGTTTTTCTAATTTGCTCAATGTTCAAGGATAAGGTTTTTCTTGTCTTAAATCATTTAGATCTAATATTAGCATACTTCATCCTCAGCTGATGAAACATGCATGTACTATCACATGTATATCCATTGATTCCAATGTATTTAATTCTGAAACAATAGATCAAAGAGAACTGGTTGCAATACAATATTTATTTAGCTTTAGCTCTTTTCTCATTCAGGAATATTATTTCTTTTGCTTTTAAAAAAACCATTTCTGTAAAGATTTCCCTGAATTTTCCAGTGGCAGGTGTGAGAGTCATCAAGAAAAACAGGGGGAAAATAACCCTAAAGCTCACTGGAGATGAGGTTTTTGAACATCAGACACAGCAGGGTTTTTTTTTTCTATGGGTTCAAATACCTTTGTGGGAACAGCATGTGGTCTCTAATGAAGTTCATGAATTGACAATCCATAAAGTGATCTCACTGGTGACTTTTTTTTTTTACTTTAAAATGGAAGTGAGATTATAATGATAGCTGATTTCAAGTCTCCTGATGCTGACAGAGAGATAATGAATCAAATTGTCCCTAGTTATAAAATGAGCCCCTAGAAGAAAATTATAATCAAACTCCTAAGTGGTTATAATCGCTAAGGAACGGAGTAGAAGGCTATTTAAATAATGCTCCAGCTGTAGGCAGTGTGAAGGGTTTACACAATCCTTGAATCTTTTATTTCTTTCTTTGTCACAATTATTTTCTTAAAGTGAACAAAAACATTTCTAAAAGCCATTACCTTGTGTGACACACAATACTCCACTTTCTGAAAAATGATCAAGGAGATTTGATACCACATAATTCTTTTTTTAAATGGATAAGTGGGGAGGGTCCTTTTAACATAGCTCCTGGGCTTCCCTTTATGGGGAGGACACACTAATAATCTGATTGTAGTTATTTACAGCCTCTCTTTAATTAAGAAGCTTTTGAAGTAAAGCATATAGGAATTTTACAAATGTATTCTAGGTACAGAGCTATGTTCAGTGTAATCTCAGGTGCCGGGACTCCAGTGGCAGAAATGGTGAAGGTATTTATGATGGGAAGCTGCAGGGATCTGCAAGCAGAGGTTAGGATAGCCCCAGGTGATTGATGTATTTATTTAGTATCACTGTCCCAGGCTCCCCTGATAGTGCCCTTGCGGAAACTAAAGCTGCTTTTTGCCTCTCTCCTTTAGTGGGAACTCTGAGGAAGGATAGCCGTGGCTGCGATGACTCAGGAAAGTGCAATTTTACAACTGCAAGAGCAACAGCAAGAGGGAAATAATTTTCACATATCCTGTGCCAGGGTTTAGGGGCAGTACCTGGTCCCTGGTGAATAATTTATTTTCCAGCTTGACTTCCCCTGCTGCTTGCACAGATGCTCAGAAGGACCATAATTTTGACTAATGCGAGAATGCTTTTGGGTGGCTAGGACTGCATACCAACATGTGATCAGAATAGATTGAACCCCAAGCTGAGAAGTTTTCTGATTTCGTTCTGGCTATATTAATTTGTCATAAACACTAACCATTGAGATAAAAGCAGGCTGACTGCCATTGTTTCTTCTCTCATATAGTCAGGGGGTACATATTGAATGTAACTCTTAGGGAAGATGATGGCCGGTGTTACATTAATGAACCTATTGCAGATGTAGTTAATGTGTGTAAAAGCTTAGCTGTTTGAAGAAGACCACTCACATTAGTAAGGCAAGAGGGTTTCAGCTCTCACCACCCAGAAATCACACTGCAATGAAGAGTAAGAATATAACTACCAGTATTCTAAGTTGAGCACTAAAGCTGGTTCTGCAGTGCTAATGTTAGTCATTATCCCTGACAATGTGAAGAAGAGCAATGAGAAGGTAAATGTTAGAAGTTCAGAGTTTGATAAAACACCATTGTAAGATTATGTGGTCAGCATTTCGGTTACTCTTGAAGTGATCCATAGACACCATCTGGTATTGTTTTTGTGTATGTAATTTAGTACCTATGAGACTACTGCTTGTTGAATTAAGTGAATGATCCAGATGAAATCAAAGCCAGTAATCTGAAAGAAGAGAAACAGTGGCAATTAACATCTTGTTTGTAGGTGCAGAAGGGGGTGAGGTTTTAGTCCATGGGGATGATTCTATTAAAGAGGAAAATGCACACTTCTCATGAACATTAACTCTCAGCTACAATGCCACAAAGTTCTCTTGGGTAGAGATTATGATAAGAATATGCAAGAAAGGTCCAACTGCATAGCAAAAAGAAATAGAAGGAAAAACTCAGATCTTTAAAAGGAATATGCAGGATAAGAGGAGAGCCACAGTGAATGATCTTAACATACAAAATGGAGATAATTCTTCCTTATGCTAAGCACCACATTTATTCTTTGTTAAAGTTGTCAAGTAAATTATTTATCGGCATCCATCAAAGCTCTTTACAGCATTAAAAACAGTCCTTTTTCATTATCATTCATTTAGGAAATTGATATGTAATTTCTCCTCCTTCATATTATGGGGATGGGTTTGTGAAATATTTTAAGCTGTTCATTATTTTACATACAAAATATATTAACTCAATCTCCTCACAGAATGGTATCTAGCTAATCAATGAAGGTTGAGAAACAGGGTCTCAATGGGCTAATGGTTTGAGAGCTGGGAATCAGGTTCAACTCTAGTTGTGAGGTTGAATGAATTAGGGACAGATTCACCTTTTTGCCTATTGTGTAGCATCTTAGTCCACTGTGGTTCTGCTCAACATGAGCGAGGGCAGCAGAATCAGGCCATCAATTGTTGTAAAATATTTTTAGTGTCAGGTGGTAAAGAAATGCAAAGTATTATACTAAGGCAGAACTACTGTGATACTGTTGTTCTTACTCTGATCAGTTATGTGGATCTTAATGATAACAGAACAATGGCTCTGAGTTTTGTATCTTTCTCTTGAGAATTCATTTTTAAACAGATTGCCCCTGCTTGTGGTTGTGTCCAGAAAAGAGAATGCAAGATTTCTCTATTTTCTTTGTTTATTGCGTCTCTTATTTGTGCTCTCCACAAATTTATTTTTTTATATTGCTCTTTTTCATATTGCACTATGGATTTAGGGCTAGACAGTAACTGGAACACATGGCCCACAGTTAAGGGGGCAGCATAAGGAGATATTGTGCCTCAAAAATGCCTTTGGACATTACGCTGTTGTTCTGCTCTTGCAGTGGGGAAGGGGATTGTTATAGAAAGTAACTTACTGGACCCAACTATGGACCATAGTTGCAGTCATCTACTTTCGCTAACTCATATATGAGCATTAGTATATCCACCTTCACCAGTTGCTTCTAGAAGGAAAGCTCTGCACTCACTTGAGTTTGCTAGGGAAGGCAGTCTAGTGTGGAGCACACAGAGTGGCATGCTTTCTCCATTCTAACTCCCAGCATGGCTAGTCCTTGAGGAGCAAGTGAAATACAGATACTATGGCTCTAAGCAGACTATACAAATCTTGCAGTACTACAGCACTCAGAATCCCAGCTGTCTTTTTGTTTTGTAGCAGAGAGTTGGGAACGTTAAAGGACAAAATAATCCAATGGTCCATCAAAGCTGTTCTTATAAATCAGGCAATACATCCTCTCAACCTTGTTGATAACAGAGCCACATACGGACTACTAGGAATTTTGTTTAGTTTCCTATATTTTAAGATGTGCCCAGTGTCATGTGAATTAATCGTTAAAACTCTTGAATGAACTGCTGCAGGAGTCTACCAATTAATGTGTTCTGTCATTTTAAAGTACCCTCGTGTCTCTTGTCATCTTGTTGCTGTCTCTTTGCTACCCTCTAGCACTGACTATTTTTACTGTGTCTAACAGCAACAGACAGTGGGGTATGGTAGGTTTAAACCTTTCCTGTCAGTATGAGGAAATGGAAAGTCTCCGCAGCCTCTTTCTCAAATCTTTTTACAGCTCACATGAATGTGAATTCTTTCAGGGCCTGATTTTGTCACCCTTACTCATGTTGAGTAATGTCTTATTCTGCAAGTGGCTCAGTTGATTTGAATGGGATCACACTATTCAATAAGAATAAGACACTTGAAGAGAGTGCTCCAATAGCCTGTACAGAATCCATGAAATCACACAGGGATATTCCTCTTTTTGTGATAATGTAGCTATGAGGGCCATATAAGTGCCTGGATACAGAGAAAAAAGGGAAGGAAGCAGGTGTTCCTAGAGGCAAATCTATGTAAAGGTCGATGGTTCTGCTTCAGTGGGCTGTTTGTCATAAGGAGAGCTGTGTGTGAATGTATTTAAAGGGACCCTCAGCAATGAGGCAAAGTTTTACAGCTAGCACAGTTTTCTTACAAAGTGTGACTTTCTTTAGAAGCAAGATGAACTGAGGTAGGAATAAAGTTTCCTTTTTTAAAATAATTTCACTTCAAGTATAAGGGTGGGTTTTCAGAAAGAATTAGACACCAAGGTTTTGAATTTTTATACTAGTCTCCTCTGGTGCCCTCTTTCTGTATTCATATTGTTATAAAAGAACACTGTTTTCCATTGCTTGACTTTCAGATTTTTCATTAAAATGCATTGCCAGCAGAGACATCCCGTGGGCATAAATAATAATGACTTTTTAAAATTAATATCTTTATATAAATAGATTTTAATGCTAACAAGCAGAAATGCAACTATTTCATGTCTTTGTTTTTAGTTAAACATACAAGTTACCCTATCCATTGCATTGGTTAGTGCTACCGATACATCACGTTTGTAGAATTTTAAGTTCTTATCTTGGAAGTTTTCTTTGTTTAGAAGATGTTCCAAGACACAATCAGTTATTGATGTTTATATGATGATAGCTGAACAACTGGAATGCTATTTATGATTGTGAGCAAACCATTCCTTGCAAAGGAAAAGGCAAGGTGCTTGAGGCATGAAGATTCAAAACTGCTGTGAAAACTCTTCAGAGGAGAGGTTTGCTATATGAGTAGAGCCTTCCTAACCTGCATTGATTTCAGTATTACTGTTGAGTCAGTCTTTTGATTTTGGTACAGTAAGTTTCAAAGTAAATGTGCTTCACTCAATATATTTTTGTCTTTTGTAATTGCAGTACAAATTGCAAGCATGAAAAGCTTTTGTACAGCTGTATATATAGTGTGCAAAATAAATGCTGGGAAATGTACGTTTGTTCTTCTTTTTAGCCAAGGTAAAATGGGAACACAGGGATCAGGATTGTAAAACCAAGCAGGAAATAGTATTGTAACTTAACCCTACTATTTCTTTAGGTAGCAAGCTGAGCAATTCATTTATTTTTTATATATTTCACATACACTTAAATAGTATATTCTTTTCCTGTAATAGATTTAGAACTCTATCATAATGCTGCGTATTTTACTTAGACGAGGATCTTGGTTTGAAAAAAATATCTGTGCGTAATGAATTCATTGGTAATAATCCAATTCTTGAATGCTGAACTGAAATCCCAGATCTGGACACCCTGCAAGGGGAAGAGGAAGTATGTAACAGAGTGCTAGGAGTCTAGAGTACTCTGCTCACAAAGTTACTAGCTATTCCCCCTGCTCCCCCACCTAGTGGAGTTAGTTAGTGGGATGGATGCTCATTGGCTTAATTCAACAGGAGGCTGATGAGAGCAATTAGCCCACCAAGTGGGAACAGTTAGACAGGAGGGGAGATTGGGGAGGGAAGCTGGACTAGGCCAAGGGATACAGGATGGTGAGATCTTGCCCTTTCCCTCCCCAGAGAGTGGTTTGAAGGGGAAGTTTACTTCCACTTGTGGATTGCTGTGCAAGGCTATATGGATAAACTGATGGAGGGGACTTAATAAATAACACACTGGTGCTTAGAAACTCTAAAGTGTCATGCCTCTGTGTGGTGGTTTAAGGGGTGCAGAAGGGAGGCTGTTACAGGTTGAGAGATATCAGCTTGTATGTGAATTTCAAATTCTGGAGTTTCAATTTGCATATGTGGAACTGAATAATTTTGTAGCTTGGATACTACTTAGATTCAACTTGAATGTAAATACCTTTATTCTAGGGCTTACATTTACCTTGATTTGATCAATTCTTTTGTTGTTTTGAAAATTAAAAACAATAGCAATTGAATCCTTGATTAAGCTAATTTTTAAAACTATCTAAATGTCAATTTAGATATTGTTAAATAGCTGAGAGGTCAAAATGACAGATTAAGAATGCCTAGAACCACAGTAGTGTTCAGGAACTGTAATCAGGATAGGGGTCCCTTTGTGACTGGAACTGCACAAACACATATGGAGACAGATTTTTGCCTCCGAGATCTTACAATCTAAGAAATAGCAACATAGAAGATTAATCCACCGTACTTTGGAGATGGATAAATTGAATATCATTCAGTCTACTGTGTTGGGCACCTTTCAGATAAGACTGGAAGGCCAAGATTTTCAAAGCTTACTTGTGATTTTTGGATGTCCATCTTGAGGGGGAGGAAATGGGTGTGACTTTCCAAGGATAGATGCTCTAGTGTGTCAAGTTGGACACCTAAAATCACTTTTCAAATGGGGAAAAAAAGGAAGAAGAATTCTGCTGTGCTTTGGTTGAAGTGAAATGGGAAATAGGCATGTAAATATTATTGTAACATGAAATTTTACATTAAGAATATTTGAGAAATGAAAATAAAATTAGATGCATCACTCTATTTATTTATTAGCCACAGTGTTTATATAATGTGTCTGGGAATGCTCATTGACATTATCAACCACTATAAACTACCTAATGAGAGGCCTGATACTTGCATAAACTTTATTATTTTTAAACTTTCTGTTGTGACAGAAATCTTTACCACATTAACCTAAAGATAATCTACAGACGGATTTAAAAGGAAATATTCATTAGTTTGCAAAACTAGAAGTTGCTCTTTTTTCTTTTCTTACCATGAATTGAAATATATCGGCACTTACAGCCAAAGTATTTGGTTTTGGAAAAAATGAAGCAGGAATGCTACTGCATACTGAATATGTACTTGTAATCTGTGTGTCTGTAGATAGCATTTTGAACTGGGATCTGGTCTAGACTGTGGGCCAAATCCTCTGGCCTAATGTCAGTGGAGTTGTGCCAGTGGGGAATTTGGCTCTGTAAATTTCCTATCACTGCTGGTGCAGCACTTCTACCTTTATCATTACATTATCAGCAGTGGAGATAAGCAAAAGCTCTGCAGATGGCAGCCCTTGGTTCAATAGGAGGGGAAGCTGGCAGAGTGACTGAGCGGCCCTTGAATAGACCACTTGCTTCTGCCAGAGGTTGTCAGCCTTCAGGGCCTATCTGCTCTTCCAGGCCTTCTAGGAGGGGGAGTGGGCTTGGAGAGTAAGATGGCTAAGGGCAGTAGTCTTTAAACATGAACAGACAATTGTTTTGAACGAGGAAAAAGCATGATGTAAGGGAAGGGATTTAATTAGGCTACAACTTCGTAAACTTAACTCATCTAAGAACTACCAGCACTAACTAGTACTGTCATCCCTTCCTTAATCTTTATCATGTGGTGGAGGGCTGCCGTCCAGTCCCATCCCTTCACAGCTGATTCCTCTGTCTTCCCTTGTGTGAGGGTAAAGTGGCTGAGGAAAGGAGGTTCGCTCCTCACTGTACCAGGTATGAAGTACCCCAGCACCATTCCCCAGCCTTCCAGTTTCTGTTCATGAGAGAACCAACTCCACTCTGGAATGAGTACTTGCATTGGACACCTGCCACAAGGGTGCCAGTAGTGAGGTTGGGTGCCCACCCTCTTACTCCCACTCACGTTCCCAGATAGTTCCTTCCCTACTGTCAGCTAAAAATGTATCCTCTTCCCCATTAGAAAGTTATACTCCATCATCCTGAATGACCCAGGTACCAAATAGGGTATTTTTGGCGTTTTACTAACTCTCCCCTTTCTGAACCATAGAATATCAGGGTTGGAAGGGACTTCAGGAGGTCATCTAGTCCAACCACCCTATGCTTCATGTCTTCTGGCCCATGGAAGCCTAGCAGCTCCCTGCCACATCATCACTGCAACATTTCAGATCCGTTTGCCGTCACTCCTGGAGAAAGGTCATGGATCTGTCCTAAATCTCTCCTGTGCCCTGATGAATAAGTCAACCAACTAACACAATCCCAGGGGATTTCATCCAGGTGTACCATAATTATTTCAGGTGGCTGCTTCCCAGCTGATAAGTGTAAGACGGGCATCAGCTGGTCCCAGAACATCTCCTGCCATTCCAACTCAGATTTGCCTCAGCAGGGAGGCCCAACTGTGAACCACCTGGAGAACTGGCTGCTTTTTTGTGGACCCAAACATCATTCCCTCACTCCATCCATACCAGCTCACAGCTGTCCCACCACTGAGGCCCAGCAGTGAATTTCCAGGGGAACCAGCCACCTACCTTCTGGACAAATGCACGCTATTATGTCTGCACATCCAGTCACTGGCTTTTGTGACCTGTTCATGTGATCCTGAAGAAAGGGATAAGTGGGAAGAATTTAGCACAAAAACCACTGATTCATCACTGGGGGCCTTATCTGAGATTTACTGGTCTGCCACCAGCTAGGGTGATGCCTTTCTCACCTCTCAACCACCTAGGGTTGCCAGGAGTCTGGGTTTCGACTGGAACTGCTGACTGGGCTGCTAAAAGTCCAGTCGGCGGCACAGTGGGACTAAGGCAGGCTCCCTTCCTGCCCTGGCTCCTCCTGACTTCTGGAAATGGCTGGCAAATCGACTCCTACAGCAGGGACAGCTATGGGGGCTCCAGGCCCTGCCCCCACCACAAGCACTGCCTCCACAGCTCCCATTGGCTGGGAACCGTGGCCAGTAGGAGCTACAGAGGTGGTGCCTGTGGACACGGGCAGCATGCAGTCTTCTGGCCCCTCTGCCTAGGAGCCAGATCTGCCAGCCACTTCCGGGAGCTGCCTGTGGTAAGCGCTGTCCAGCCAGAGCCTGTAGCCCAAACACCCTGTGCAGCGCTGAGCCCCCTCCCACACTCCCTCTGGCACCCTACCCCCTACCTCAGCCTTGAACCCCTCACACATCCAAACTCCCTCCTGGAGCCTGTGCACTACACCCCTCCAGCTCTGAGTCCCACACTGCACTCTGAGCCCCTTAGCCCCAGCCCAGAGCCCCCTCCTGCATCCCTTATCCCTGGCCCCACCCCAGAGCCCACATGCCCAGCCACAGCCCTCATCCCCTCCTGCACCTCACTCCCCTGCCCCAGCTCAGTGAAAGTAAGTGAGGGTGGGGGAAAGTGAGCACCAGAGGAGGGGGGGATGGAGTGAGCCAGAGGTGGTGCCTCAGAGAAGGGGCGGGGAAGGGGCAGGGCCTCAGGGAAGGGGCAGGGCATTTACATTTATTGGTTGGCAACCCTACAACCACCCTTTCCCAACTCCTGGTGGGAGGGCATTAAAGGAGCCACTACCCACCTGCCTTGAGATTACAGGGGTTGTAGTGTGTGTGGAAAGATTTTAATATGTTCTTTAGTGTAAATGTACCTACAGAGATTTATAGGCACTTCATTTAAAAATGGAAATAAATAAATAAATTAGCTGAACAGTATGAATGAATAATTCAATTTAAAGGCTTGGAAGCTCCTATATATTTCATCTCATGCTGTTTCTTTGGTGCTCCTTAGATGCTCTAGGATTTTTAGACGAGTTATTAGGGAAGAAGCCCTGCTGAGTGATCCAGGTAGTGAATTTACATTATTTTTTGAGCAAACTATTCTCTGAGCCCATCTAGTGTCTCCCCACCACCATCTCCTTTTTCCTCTCTTCTGTTTTTTTTTTCCCTGTTATATCTTTGCCTTGGCCCTCAGAAATGAATGCTAATGACCCTGCATACTTCACTTACATGCTGTCACAAAGGAGTTTTGCCTGAACAAGGGATGAAGGATTGGTTCCAGATTCCTTTCTCAATCAGTGTAATGTAATGCTGTTCAAATGAGCCGATTTACAACTTATTTGATAAAATACTTAGGCCCCAGTTCTGCATGCAGCTCTGCCTGGGTGTGTAAATAATATTTACGGAGACAACTGGTGGCATTGGGGCCCTATAGACATCTAGTGGGACACTTAGATCATTTCTGCTGACACTTATTTTTTTTGCATTTTTAGAATATTCATATTTTATTGGAAGGGTCATGCCCATGAAAATAGTTTTCCTTGCTTAGAGGTTTATTGACTCCTACTTAATGTCACAGTTCTCTGTTTTGTGTTCCTGAGCGTTCATTTTTATTGCATGATAAATGATTATTTACTGGACTTAGTTGAGACTGCCAGACTCCTGCCTGCTTGAGATCCTTGTTTCAAACTTAAATTTATTTATCAGTTCACGTTTCCTTCTCTCTTTCTCTGTAGTGATGCTGTGGACTCACGCTTCACTAGCCTCAACTTATTGTTATGGCTAAGTATATGACAGACAAGTTGACTTCGGTATGTAATTAGTGAGGCAGGCTGAGATGTCATTCAACGATTGTCAGGCAAAGTATTTACACAGAGCCCTGGGAGCTATCCCATGTATTGATGCCATTTCCTGTGGAGCCAGATGGTAAATTGTACAAAATCCATAGTTACGGTCCATGTACAATGAATGAATATTCTTGTGTTGAACAGAACATTCCACCGGCTGCATTAGAGCCCGCATCCCTTCACTTTTGCTATATTTTATTCCAAATTTTATTGTAACTACTTCCTAGTGATCATCATTACAACCTCCATATGATGTCACTAGCGTGCAAGTGAGTCAAGATGGGATGTTCCAGGCAGACCCATGTTTACATCAAGCATCATATACTTAGTACTTTGTTAAAGCAAAGAAGCAGTTAAACCTGGGCAACAATTGAACTGTGAATTTGTCAGCTGCTGTAGTCACTCTGGTGAAGATATCAGCCTGTCACTGTAGGGCGGATGCATGGCTGCAAGTATATTGCAGGTTGTCTTGCCTTATAATAAGTGATCTGCCCCTGGCATGACTGACAGCAGCATGAGTAAGGCGGATGAACCATGCGGGTGGTGACATTCTGACATTCCTCTGAGCAAATGCAACAAGAACAGCTGCAATGGTACTTCCCAATGGTAAATAAAATGTACAAAGTGTAAGAGAAATAAAGAGAAACCCCAACGAGGCACTGAATAGTCTGAAATAATTATAAACATTAAAATCTCCCCACAATTTCACGTCAAAATTACTGAAGACCCAGCCCCTGCCATGTGGCAGCTAAGATCTTTGGGTAGGATCTAATTTTGCCCCCCTCTGTTTTTCTTCCTTTGGGCTCAATCTCTGATTTCAATTTAGTTTCCTTTCCTAATTTCTTCCCCTACTCCATAGGTTTTCTCTCTGAATCCACATGGAGCTATCAAGTGATGTTCAGGGCTGGACCAGCTAATAAAAAAGGCATTCCACTGCTCTTGCTGACCCTGAAAGCCAGTGAGCAGATTGTCAAGCTGGGGTAGCCTAAATAACAGCCATACACTTGAGTCACATTCCACATTTCTTTCCTCAGCGTGAGTTTATTAAGCAAAAGAATACACTAAAGGCTCAAAATAATACCAAATGCTTAAGGACAGGGACCTTTCAAGCTTTCCACCGCTGGGGAGAGGGCGGGCATAGCCTACTCTTTTGGTAGCCCTTCCTGGCTACTGTGGAGAGGCCCACTCCTGGGTCCTTCTCTGGTTTTGGGTTTTCCTATATGGATAATCTTGATTTATAGCAAGCACTTCCTGCAGCCTGTAGTCACATGATACCTGTCATGTGCTCCATGAATGCTGTCGCTCAGTCTTAAAGGGCCAACCCTTGGAATACATTATAGAAACACATGCATGCACTCTAGAACCGGGAGCCTGTTACACTTCCCAAGAGCTTTTGGACCCATTCTAAAGTCCCCCTTGAAAAGACTCACATTGACGACAGTGGATTTTGTATTGGTTCTCAGTGCCCAAGCAGCTTTATAATAGATTTTTAAGGCCAGAAGGGAACGTGATAATCATCTAATCTGACCTCCTGCATACCGTAAGATATAGACTTCACCCAGTGATTCCTGCATCAAGTACAACAACTTGTGCTTGTCTCTTTTAGAAAGACATTCATCTGCTATGGTGATCAGGCTCAGATGATGTGGAAGAAGACCTGCACTAGTGAATCTGTCCCGATAGTACTTCACATCTTCATAACAGTCCAGTGACCTTAAATAGAAGAGACTATCTTTAGAACAGCCAAAGAGAAAATGAAAAGGTACAGGGGAGTAATGATTCAATGTGCCAATTATATGATCATGTAGCATTTCCTGCAGAACTCCTTATTTATTACAGGAAAAGAGAAAATTCAGAAGTGCTATTGTACTACATGATGCCCTATTTCCCTTTCTTTCACTGAAGATGTCTTTTATTTTATATAAGACAATTTGAATCCTCTGAACAAATCTCTAAAAATCCTAATAAAAATTGCTATACAGTATAGCTCAGGCTGGAATCTGACACATTCAGGAGAGGACAAGTGATATTAAAATAGATTTAGTATGAGTGGGAGCTAATCTTGATATCAGATGACATTAATAATATAACAGAATTCATTGTGCTAGTTGGATTCAGTGGAGCTCAGCTTTCTAATTGAAACCTTCCAAGAAAATTGCACCAAGTCATCAAGGTGGTTATTTTAAACCACTGGAAACAAATCAAGGCGCTGAGCAAATATCAGTGTACAGAAATCCAAAGTGGCATATTAGATTAAGCTGTTTAAATGAGTGTTGACTTGGGTTTGTTTAAAAATCCTGAGGTTCTATTTTAGTATTTTTAGGATAGGGCAAGTAAAACCATGAGTTAGAGCGGAACTCGAACTACACCTTTTAGTGCCTGGGGTAAGCAAACATATTTGCGCCCCCTACTGTTTTTTCATGGCATTTTTTCATCCCCAATTTTCCATCCCCATGGCTTTGTGCCCCGGGCTGCTGCCCCCCTTACTCCGCCCTGGTGACAGCCCTGAGCTAGAGTATCAGGTCCAACTATGAGTGAAAGGGAATAACAGTGATTACTTTGTATAGTTTTTAAAAACATGCATCCATTTTATTAAATTCTAGCATCTTTAATCAAAGCCTCTAGTCTGTATCCTACTGCCCATTGGCAGGATGAGTAGCAACCATCTAGATTATTTCAGATACAGTGGCCAGATAACCTTTTTAAAATATGTTAAAGGCTGCTAGACAGAGAATGGGGATCAATTATTCTCTGGGTTCACCACAGATAGGACAAGAAGTAATGGGCGTAATCTGCAGGAAGAGAGATTCAGATTAGATATTAGGAAAAACTTTTGACTATAAGGATATTTAAGCACTGGAACAGGCTTTCAAGGGGTGTTGTGGAATCCCCATCTTTGGAGATTTTAAAGAATAAATTAGACAAACACTTGTCAAGGAAGATCCAGCCTCAGTGCTGGGGGCTGGACTAAATGAACTTTTGAGGTCCTCTCCGGCCCTGTTTTTCTGTGATTCTGTGATATTCTGCCCGATGGATGTTAATTCAGTGGAAAAGCTGCCCATGTAGTGGCTCAGTCTGTGCAGTGAAGCAAAGATGAAAGGCAGTATTTCACATGACTGTCTAAAACCTGACCTTTGCCAAGTGGAAATTTGAAGTGATGGTACTGCAGACACTTACCTATGTAAAAATCTTTAAGACTGCTAATACCTCTTCCAAAAAACAAAGAAGTAAAAATGGTATAACAGAGAGACTAGTGCACCTTCATTTGAGTAATTGATAATGGACAAAACAGTCATTACTGTCTAACTTTCTCCTCATTCAGAAGCACACGGTCTAAATATACTTAATCCTGCCTCAGTGCAGTGGGATGGACCAGAAACCATTAGAAAAAATAGTGTATTTATCTTTAAATAGTTAAATTATCCAGTGAGAAATGTCTAGATGAGGTTTCGGTATCAGTCAGTCTTGGAGCAGCACATTCCAGCTGTGCCCCCCACCCTTTTTTTTTTTTTTTTTTTTTTTTTGCTTTGAGTGGCAAAAAAGTTAGAGCCAGCCCCTGTTTCTCAATATCATGGAGGTTTGATGCTTGGATTGTCATGGCAAGATCATCTGCATATCCAAATTTCTGTAATTTAGTTAGAGGCACTTATGTAAATATTTAAAAGGATTGGTGCAACTACAGAGCCTTGTGGTAGCCCATTGTTTACGATATGCAGTGAGCTGGTGTTATTACCCAGGTACACCCATAGGCATCTGTTACTCAGCATGATCCACAGCAGGCAAAGTGTTTGGTAACAAGGCATAATTTTAGTAAATGTTAGCATAAGGCTAAATCCATACAATATCACAGGGATTGGCAACTGTGGCATGCGGACCCCTAGGGTAAGCACCCTTGGCGGGTCCAGCCAGTTTGCTTACTTGCCGCGTCCGCAGGTTCGGCCGATTGTGGCTCCCACTGGCTGTGGTTCGCGGCCCCAGTCCAATGGGGGCTGCGGGAAGTGGGAGCTTACCCTGGTGGGGCTGCATGCCAAGATTGCCGATCCCTGTAATATCATATGCAAATGACTGGTTAACAAATACTGTGCCAGTCTTTAGGGTTTTTTTTATAGCCAGCTTCAGTGTGAGTTCTGAGTGCCAGCACTTGGTCACAACTACGTTTTGGCCAAAAACCTGCCTGCTAGAAAGGGATAATTGACTCAGTAAAAGAGCATATTATTTTGAGGATGATGCATTCAAGAAGTTTATAGATTGTACATAGTAGAGAAATTGGCCTGTAGCATCCCATTTTATCAGGGGGCTTTCCAGGCTTTGGAATGGCAATTTATCATTGCCTTCCGCCCTATTTCAGGGATCCGTACTGTCCTTAAGGTAGCGGAGTACAATGTTGCTAGCCATTGGAGTCCTTTGGAGTTGAGATGATGGAGGAATTCTGGTGGCATAATGTCAGGGCCTGCAGCCTTCCCTTTTTTCATCACAGCAAGTCCTTTTTTTTACTTCCTCAATGCTAACAGTGGAAGGTTCTCCTCAGGGGATTGATCCAAGTGTTCAATAGAGTTGTTGATAAACTTCTCTTCTTGTGTGTTTACTAAGTGATCCTTTTGTGTTCTCTAGCAGTTTGGAGGCTATTGAGTTTGGATGGATTTTTGGTGGCTGGTACTCTGTGGGATTAGCTGCCCCAAGATGTTATGTTAGTGTCTAGGCTCAACAACTTGAATGTGTAAAATCAAGGTTTTGCATGCACTCAAGCCAGCGCTGGTGTTTTGCTGTGTCAAGGGTGTGTAGCAGAGTTTTTGCGGTATGAGAGCTCCTGGTCTGATTTTATTGCCGGAGCAACTCCTGCATCTCTCTCATCCTGCAGAGAGCGTGCTTTTTCTGGAAGCCTCAGGGAATGTTCTTCTTTCCTGCTACTTTCAAGAACCCTTTGAACCATTGATAGCATTTTGGCCTTTCTGGAATCCTTGCAACAGTTTTCTCAACAGTCTGTTTGTAGGTATCCCAATCAGCTTTAGCAAAATTCCATCGTGATACTTGTTTCAGAAAGAACATGGGAATTTTGATGCCACGTAGATCATTATAGGCCTATGGTGGCTATTTGGAAATGCTAATAGTACTTCATGTGTTACGATGAGAGTGTTACCACTGTGGTCTTCAGACCAAAGAACTGGGAATGTTAGGCAAAGTTTTGTTTATTTTTTCCTTTTGCTGCACTGTACTTCTCCAAACATTAAGGAAGGTGTTAGGATTGCCTCCCCACTCTGAACTTTAGGGTACAGATGTGGGGACCCGCATGAAAAAAGAAATAACCTCCACAAGCTTATTTTACCAGCTTGGGTTAAAATGTTTTTCCCCAGAACACACATTTTTCTGTATTTGGACCTGGTACGCTGCCACCACCAACTAGGTCTAGGGTAGTTTGGGACCCTTCTTTTCCTTTCCACTAACCCTCCAAACTTCTTCCTTCCCTGGGAAGCTTGAGAGAATAAAAAAACCCAAACTTCGCCTGATCCTGCGAGACGTGCCCGATCCAAAACCAGGATCTTACACAATGGAAAACAAGCAGCCAGCTTCTTAAAAGAAAGATTTTAATAAAAGAAAAAAAAAAAGAAAGGAATAAATCCCTTATAACCATTAATAGAACAGCATCTACCATAATCAACAAAAGGATTCAGAAACCAAACCTCTCCCCCAAGGCAATTTTCTTCCACAGTTGATATCTCTGCTGAAGCTTACAATATTAAGAAACACCCAGCTAACACTCACCACTGAGAACCCTCCAAGTGATAAAAAGAAGGTAAACTTACTGACTACAGTAGTTGATAGAATCTTATAGTTATAGTGAAAGACATAGCTGTGTTCATCCCATAGCCAAGGTGAACAGAGAGAGACGCAGAGAGAGAAAAAAACTTAAAATCCTTTGTCTCCTGAGGAATTTCTTATTGGTCAGTTGTCCACCTCTCAGGTTACCTTTAGCTTAATCCCTTACAGGTAAACACTAATTCTAGGCTACTTCACACTTATGACAGAAGGTTTGAAAAAAATAGAGTATCAAAAGAAAAATGAAGACATTCAAAAGGAATGGGAGGTGGGGGGAATGTGAGTAATCATAGACATCCACACTGTTGCACTCCATGGCAGAAAGTATGCAGGAAAAAAAAAACCCAGAAATATTCAATCCTGATGGAAAAATTTTAGAAAAATCAAAAGCTTTCTGTGCAAGTTTTTCCCTTTTTTAAAAAAAAGGCCATTCTTAATTAAAAATAAAAATGGTTGGAATGAAAAAAGTCCAGCTTTCATTATTTCAGCAATAATCTGAGGTGCTCAGACATACAAGCCCTTCACACCTTTCTCCCGATATGGGTGTCAAACTGTCAACCCTACAGGTACAAATATTTATCTGTATATGGTACAAAGGCCCCACAGTCTATTTTAGGAGAGATCCCACTCCAACAGTCTTGCCCCTTTTATTTTAATGTCCTAATTCTGTAGCTGGATTTTAGAACAGATGGAAAATACAAAAGGAGGGCCTATCAGAAAAACAGAACTATATAAACAGCTATAACCAAAAGGGAAGGGTTTAGAAGGAGAAGCTCAACACACGTATGTAGACACATTTCCAATAAATATTAGTAACAAACTTCTCATATATAATCCAGTGCCCCTTGTGTTCAGTCACCTAAATTACATAATATTTTCCAGTACCCACTGATGAAATGTGTCCTTAAATAAGAAAATACTTATATTTTACTCTAGAGTGGGACAAACTCTTTGTAGCAGATGGTTTGTTCAGCCAATTGAATTCCCTTTTTTTTGTTTGTGAATTGAACAGATTTTATTTTACAAATTGATTTGTTCAAAATTACTTTATACAATTTGTTGATGCAAATATATTTCAGCTTGTGGATTCCTCACAAACTATTCACCAGGTATATTATTATCAGTATTCACTATTCACTATTTGCTTGGAGTGAAATTCACTCCTGGGCACAGGTTTGATACAAAGCCTTACTCCAGGTCAATGGATACTTTTGATCTTATCTCAAAGACAATGCTGTATCAATATCTCTAGTAAACTAATTAAAGATTTATTAGTTAAGAAAAAGAAATATGAGTTATTCAGAGATTAAAGCAAGTAAAATACATTGTAGGTGAAGCAGAGTTTTTAAATCCAAATGATAGTAGAGGTATAGTAATCTGCTGGTTTTCCATGTGTCTCTCAGGGTAACCCACACAGCTTTGGGGATCTCTTTCTTATATCTGGAAGCCCCCTGAAAGTGTCCAAACAGCCCAGAGAGACAGGATTGCTCCCAGAATTCATTCTTATAGCTGTCATCCCTGGAAAGCAGGCTGGCACATGTTCCCATCACCTTATGGGTCCATAGATTTCCCAGTGTTGATTACAATGTTTGCCCACACTTTGAAGTTAGCATGCTTCTCATTTATGGTTCTGGTTAATGGGCGACACGCTTACAGAGACATATATAATGCATTTAGTTACAGCCAGGCAGACAATCTGTCATTAGTTTTCCTGGACAATGTGATAGCCAGAAACAATCCTTCATTAGTTTTCATGCAGTTTTACACATTAAGTAAATTCTCATCTAAACGCTAATACATCCTTTGATCTAGGTTTAATTAAATATCAGGATACACAAAATGTAAATCAACAAGTTACAGAAAAGTGAAGACAATACCATCAACATTTCCTTTTGATCTATACTAACAAGTGAATTGGTTTGAACACATTATGATCTTTTAACATTTCTTTGACATTCGTCACAAGTAAATTGAGTTGTGTCCTTAGCCTGAGTCGGAATTGAAATTGCATTAAGCAACCTGACAAAATGTATCATTCTTTCTTTCACCCTCTCCCTATGTGTGGAATTGTATATTTAGCATAGTGTTTTGGTAATTTTTTTTGTTTTGGGTAGGAACGTATACTCTTTTTAAAATATAGCTTGGGAGGGGGGAATGTAGGTTTAATTCTTCCCCAGGATACTAGAACAAATGTGTTTTCCCATCTAATGTTATGGGCCACTTGTCTGGGACGTTGATCAAACTTCTTTGAAAGGACTGGGAAAGTGATTTCCATACTTTAAGGAAAGAAAAACATTTTATTTCTGTTAGAGCACTTGATTTGCAGTTTGGGAGGCTCGCAGATTCAAAGGTAGTAGAGTCTTGTGTCCTTGCTTCCTGATTAGCTTCCTTTGATTGCATTGCTTCATTGTCTGTTTTCTGTAATTTCTTGTACTGTTCAACTCCTGACCTTTCCTGTGCCCTCTCTAATGCATAGTGGATTGCAATGGGTATGAGAGAGTCAGATGATAATTGGTGCCATGAATCCTTCTGCTAAAGTTTTATGAGTATTGCAGTTTTGCTTATAATCTCTTCACTAGAAAAGTGTGCTGATATCTTTGCCTGCTTATTTGCCCACCAGTAAGAGTTATCACTGTACAGTGTATTATATAATTTAGAGAAAGAACAAAGTTTAAAAAAACCCACCAGACTGAGACCATTCCACAAAGGACAGGATTCAAATTGATTAGTGCCCTTGGCAATGGTATGTTTGCATAGACCTTGTTTTTAGAGGTGTTGAGCACCAACAACCCCAGCTGATGTCAATGGGAGCTGCAGGTACTCAGCAACTCTAGACATCAGATCCCTAGTGCATGGTAGACCTGGATTTTTACAGCCAAGAGATATTACTTCTTGCACGGCTCTGGTGAAATTGATACTGTTTCAAGAGCCACTGTTAGGACTTAGAGGCAACCAGTGACTCCTATCTTCCCCCTCTCCCCTGTTCCTCTTCCATATATGACCTCTCTCCCTATTCCTGTATTTAGGACACACATATTGACCAGTTTTGTTTATTTTTAAGCCCCACATTTCAAAACACTAGACCTTACTCAGCAAATTGTCTGCCAGTGCTTTCCAAGAGCAATAGATGAGTCTCATATTAAGTCCTTTGCAGCCTTACAAATTATTGGTTTCTCACATCTTTCACAGGACCCAAAAGCCAGCAGAGGGCACTACTATTTAAATATAGTAGTTTGTATAATTAATGTTAGAATTTTAAGGTCCCCAAAGTCAGGAAATGCAGTGTCAAGGGTCACATCATATTAATTGTAATTTATTCACATTGCACATAGAGAGCTCAAACTTGATCCTGCATACACAGCCATATCAGTCCCATTGATGCAAACTTGAATTGTGTAAGCAGATCTGAGAACAGAATTAGACATGTTAAAATGTATCTTTTGTTTTGTGGAACAAATTATTTTTAAAAAATTCAACTCCAAAATGGTGAAATGCTTTGTTTTGACACCCAGTTGAAATGGAATATTTTCACCTTTCCCCAAATCAAAATGTTTAATGTTGCTGCTTTTATCTTTGTTTTCTTATTGTGGTGCATTATCTCATTGGAGTTTTAATTTGGGAGCCAGATGCCCCCACTCACCCCTAAGAGCCAGGCTGCCTGGCTTGATTATATCTCCCATGATGCACTTGTAGTCACATGACTTCCATGATGCAGTACACAGACTTGATCAGAAGGCAATCAATTTGGTCCATGTTGCATAAGGGAAGATGTAGTCTTCCAGAGAGCTCAGCCCATAGAGGAGAACAGGGAGTGGGGAAAGAGAGGGAGATGGAGAAACAGACACGAACTACAACTCGTATGAGGCAATGTGCCATAATAGTGAAATGCAATTTAATATTGAAATGAAATGTTTCAGCTGAGTTCAACAAACTGCAACATTCCAAGTCAGGTCAAACTGACTTGAAGAAAATATTTTGTTTAGATTTTCCCAATAGAAAACTAAAAAACATTAGCAAAAGTAAAATTTTCCTGTGGCAGATTTTGATTTCACAGAAACTGAATTTTCTGTCAAAAATTATTTTGTTAGAAAATTCATGCCAAGCTTTACCCATGAGATCTGTGTGAAATGATAGGGCAATCTGCTCGTAAGCCTATAGACTTCCTGTAAGACCCCAACTGCTCCCTCCAGTTCTTTGTTGTTTATAATCTAGATGTAGTGGCGATGACTCACCGGTGGGGCACCTCCTGCTGGCTGTCTTGGAATTAGTTCTTTTCCAGCTCAGGAACGCCCTCTGCAGGCCAATGCCTCGCCTGTCACTGGCCCTGTGTCCCTCCCAGACCCCGTTGCGCCTCTATTTGGGGTGCTGCCCCCTGGCAGTGCCCCAACCCTCTGGGTCTGCCCTCCCCAGGAACCCCCAACCCTCTATCCCCACCTCATCTCAGTGGTTACTGCCAGTCGCTATCTAGCTCCTGTTCCCTGGGGCAGACTGCAGTATAAAAGCCACTCATCATTGGCGAGTGGGGTTTGGACCTCGGCCTTTGCATAAACCCCGGACTGCTGCTCTGCAGCCCCAGTACCTTCTCGGAGGCCTTGCATCAGGCCTGCAGCCTGGGGAGTTGCCAGGTGGGAGCTCCGCAGCTCCTCTCGCCTTTCCCCAACCCTGCTAGGTTGCCTGCACCCTAAGCTTTCAGGCAACCAGGTCCTTTTCCCTCTAAAGATGAGGAGAGAGTGTTCCACCCAGCTCCTCCCTGAGCCCTTATAACAGGGCCAGGTGTGGCCTGACTGAGGTGTGGCCCCAGCTTTAGCTACTTCCCCCAATCAGCCTAGCTTATGAGCTCCCCTAGGGCAGCCCTCTCCACAGGCTGTTTTAACTCCTTCAGGGCCAAAGTGGGCTGACCGCCCCGCTATACTAAACATTTAGACATTTGAGCTGGGTGCATGGAAGAAGTCCTAAATTTTTCACATCAGAAAAAGTGTTTATTTTCCCGATCTTCGCATAACTCAAAATGGAAGGAATTTATTAAACCCACACCTGAATTCAGTCTTTAGTCATTAATTATTTGTGTTTAATTGGGCAAGTATACCAATTCATCATTCAGAAAAATTTGTTGAGTGTTTTATGTGAACATATTTCAAGTAGTGTATTTGCTTGCAAATGTTTTGCTGTGTGATTTGATAACTTGCTGTTCAATATCCAAGCTGTCTGGTTGGTTTCTTTAGTCACATCGTATTATTTCATTTCCCCTGAATGGATGATTGTAGCCCCTAAAAATGGGAGATGGGCTTGAATGGGTCACTCTGAATGTGAGTGTTCACCAGATATTTATGTAATGATGAAATGAATTGTCAAAGAAAGATAATTGAGAGAGGCAGTAACATAATCCAAGAAATGTTAGCAGAATTTTTCCACCATTTCCCCATAGATGGATCACCAGGAGTTAAATTCTCTTTTCCAGTATTCTTTCAAGCCTGCATGACCTGTGGTGTAGAAAACAGCAGGTCAGATGAGGTTGGAATAGAACATTATTTGCACTGCCCTTGTTTTATTTAGAAATGTGACTTCCTAGTTAATTCCTAAAGTCTCTAGAAAACAGGTGTGTTTTAGCACAATGCTGGTGGGTTCTACTGTATCTATGGCAACCCTGGTCTCAGACCATTTTTATTTTATCTAAAGGCTGGCTTCCTGAAGAAAAGTAAATTGTTGTTCTAAGCTGTTAAAGAGCTCTGGTAATAAAAATACTACTGAATGCAACTAATGATTTTGCATGAAATAACATGAATTATATATCTGCAAATCATTATTTGCCAGACTAATTATAGACTTTTTTATAAAGAGACACAAAAAAGAGCATAAAATTGGACCTCATTACCTATTCCGATCATTATTTCTGGCGTTCTTCTTTTGTTAATCATGTCCATATACTCTATTGTCTGACCACTTAAATAATGAGCTGGCATTAAAATGTGTAAATTAGATCCAATGTGTTAATGTTCCCAAACAGAACAATACATCTAAATAATACAGTTTCTTTAAAGGAGAAAAAGTGAATTTTGAGGGCAGTTTTATTTGAAATAAACAGTTTTTTCTTTATCTACCTCTGTATTTGTAATTTCCTTCCCCTTAGTCTGTGATTTCTTCTCTGCATCCATTTCCCCAACACTCCCTTGTTTAATGATGGGAAGAAATGGCTCATTTAAATCTTCTCAGACTTAGAGGTATTCAAAGGGGCACAATAAACATCTTATTACCTGGTGCATACAGCTGGATTGGACTCCTTTCCAAAGCTATTATGACAAATGCCTTTAAAAAGCAGAAATCAGAGGTAAGGGTGAATGCAGAGAAGGTGGTGAAAGAAGAGACAGAGGAACTTGCTTTCCTTAAATGCCCCACATTTTGAAGTATTGTTTGACTGACGCTGTTTACCATTTAAGTGATGAACAAAGTCTACCTCATTATCCTAGTGATGAAATCTCATTGTTAATTTTTCCTGTTTCCTGGAGTTCTAGGTATCGATATTTATCCATATTAGCACTTCCAGAGATGATGATAATAATAAAAAGGACACCTATACAATGCAACAATACAATTCAAGATGAATAGAATTCTCATCCTACTTCTTAAAATACACTTACCAAGGATCACTATTCAAAGGTTTGTATGCAGTGTTAAGGTAGCCATGTCGGTCTCAGGATATTAGAGAGAAAAGGTGGGTGAGGGGATCTGAAGAAGAGCTCTGTGTAAGCTTGAAAGCTAGTCTCACCAACAGAAGTTGGTCCAATAAAAGATATTAATAAAAGACCCACCTTGTCTATTCAAAGGTTTGTTTTTCTCCCTCAGAGGAAGTGCCAAGCTATAAAGATCAGCCTGTTTAAAATGGGGTCTTGCATCATCATCACCATGGAATAACCAGATAGATTGGCTCATAGATCCAGGTAACTTACTGGTATGAAAAAATATAAGAAGTGGGCAAATAGACCAAACACTTAAGTTCCTTTTTGTTTCTTTAGTGGTGACTCCTCTGTATTACACATGCTCTTCTCGACGTCACACCTTAACTGTGATTCTTCAGAATTCTAACTCAGAACTGCCTCTCATTTGTTTTATGCTTTAAAAAGCAGTGTATGTACGGCAGCGGGGAGAAAGAAGGAAGGTAAATTCACTTTTTTCAGCGATTGGCCGCCCCTAGTTTCATGAGGTCTCTGAAGGATTCCCAGAGAATTAGAAGTCTGCAAAATGGAGCAGGAAGAAAATGAGAAAATTTGCACTTGGTAGATGAGCACTGTAAACTAAATCATCTCATTGCACTTGTCAGCAGTTAGCATTTAGGAAAAAACTGTGTGACCACATGCACATAGAAATTGATAATCAGATTCAGTCAACTCTTCATAAAGTGCTTCCACAAAAACATATGAGACTTGGAACATTATTAACATTATATGCAGTTTTCCAAGTGTGCCAAACAGGCATATTTGCATTGACAATTACTGTTGTTTTGGTGGGTTTTTTTTTTTTTTTTTTTTTTTTTTTTTTCAGTTCAAGAGAAAACCCGTCCTGTCACGCATCATATTCAGAAACAAACCTCAGGCTCTTTAGAATGGAGTTGATGAAAGGGGTGCCTGAAAGTTCGCTAGATTTGATGGATTAAATCAAGACTTGGCCAATCTCAAGAATGAGGAAAGTTCTCTTTTTATGGAATCCTTTTGTACTCTCTTGTTTGTCATAAAATAAATAAATAAATAAAGCAACTCTTCTGCTTTGTGACTGAAGCTCAGTCAAAACCCACTGAATCAGATGCAGAGAGTGCTAAAGAAAAAGAGTACATGCAGGCAAACTTTGTCACTTTCATCTTACGTGTTTATGAGATGATTGTGAATTGTGCTCTTTTGCATTTAAAGTTAAATATAGAACAGCTAGTGGAGTCATAAACTTAGGCGTTCATTAAAATATTACCTGTGCTGACATGTGGGTTGGTTTAAAAAAATGTCTTGCTGAATCTATACTTATTCATTATAACTGTGGTTTCTTTTATTGATGAGGTATATTACTTCATTTGATGAAAAACCTTGTTATAATAAATTCCATTGGAAGGAGATATTTACCATGTGGAATAGATGAATCCAATGTGACTTTTTTAATTATCATAACTGCACTTAGTATTATGTATTGTAAAATTTACTAAATGGTCCAATATAGCATGGATATAGATATGTATATGCTTTGAGAAGCTGTACTGTTGTTTACATAGAATGACCAAGGTAATAAAGGTGAGATAAACCATATGAGACAAAGCAATGTTTTATTTATGATACAAAATCATACATTTATATCTGTGATGAGCCTTTCAGTCATATTGATGAAATACAGGACGTGTCCTGTATTGCATTTATATGGCACATTGAGCACCAAATAGGAGATGTTTCTTAAAATAAGAAACTTTAAAATAAGGGTCATCTTATATATGCAGATATCTTGCAATTATTTTTACCATAACATCCACTTTTCTACTGCCCTATCTCGTGACAGACTAATTTTTAAACATTGTCGTTTAGCTGTTGGCATGCAATTAAAGGCAATCTTAATTTCATTGTTCAAGAAAGTGAAATGCTGGAGCAAAAGGTAACCATGGAAGGGCTTCGAGAGGAGATTCTGTATGAAGCATTCAGTACGAAAAAATATCACAGGATCTGCTAATGTACATGTTTTCTCCTCTGACTTGTATTTAGTGTCTGAGAGCAACTGAAATTTAAGGAGTGGTTGGGTTTTTTTGGAAGATAAAGAATGAGAAAAATCTTGAACGTACAAATGGTCTGGGCTAGTGTTGGCTCTGGTGACATACTAGTTTGCAAATCTGGAGAACATAATGCATCAGAGAAGCATAAAATCAAGTAACTGTTTTAACCTAGTTAAATTTTTTCTTTACGAAAAAGTGTTCAACTAATGTTTTTTGTTTGTTGTTTCTGCTCAGGTATATTGACGCTACCAGCAGAAGGAGCAGGTAAGCAGAAACAGATGGCAATTAATTTGGTACAAGGACAACTCTAGAACTTGAATAGAGTGATCCACTTATATTCATTTATTGCTTTTTGAAGTCTTTGGGAAAATGACTTTGATATAGAGTATTATTTCAGTATTTAAGTATCATAGTCATTTAATTAGTAAGCTATCTTATGGAACACTCCACTTTACTCTGTCCAAACTTAATACCATGTTCCTTACTGTGAATTTAATCTATCGCTGGTCCACTGGTCAGTTATTACACTTCATGCTTTTGAAAGGTTCTCTACCAGAAAAGATTAATATTTTGCTCACTTTAGAACATCTATTTGTAATTGAAGCTCTCAAACAGCATTTATCATTTCATTTATATCCTGACGTGTGAGCCTTTGGCTACATCAATGAGAAAAAGAGGAAAGAGAGAAAATGCAAGCTATTATCCTTGACAGGGATTCTTGTTCATCCCGTTTTTTCAGCCACAGAGAGTGTAGGCAAGTTTGGATAATTTAGAGTTGAAAAGTCATTAAAAGCTTTTTCATAGTGACTAGGACCCACAGGTTTTATTAGAGAGCATGTCTGTTAATGAAGAAGACTTGATTCAGGTGGAGTGGTAGTCACATGCACCTTGCAAAATTAATTACTGTACATCATAGTGGACTTTAGAAGATTGGTAGCATTATTCGTACTTTAAACTGGAATCCACTTCATTCTTGCTGCTTCTTAGGTTTGGAATGGTCTCCCTTATAATACACACATTCCCTGAAGGCTCACCATGTTAATTCACCATAGAAACAAATGCCAATAGTGCACACAACTGACAACATTCTTATAGCTTTTGAGCTTGTGCCTCTCTGGTGTTGAGGGTTGTGACAGGAGCTGTAAGTAATATGCTGTGCTGAACACAATGTTTACTTTTCTTTAAATAGTAATAAGCTTTCTAAGTGTGGAGGAATTGTTTGATATTTGGTGTTTGTCGCTATTAGACATAGAGATACATGTTGTTAAGTCATTTTATAGGTGCCATAAGGGATTTGGTACTTCATTTTGTGTTTTACTAGCCAGTGGACACCCAGCCCTTTCTGCTCAGAAATACCTAATGTATAGTGTAGGACTTAAGCCTGTCCCGTCGTCTTTGCTGCTGAAGAGAGCCCTGATGATCTGGTGTCACTATGGTGTGCTAGGGGGGAAAGGGGAGAGTTCAGAATGCTTGGAGCTCTACACAAAGGACCTCATTCTCTGAGTGCTACAGAAATAAGTTCTGCAGCACTCTCTCTGACGTCCCAGCACAGGTGGAGTGGGGACTAATAGGGTGATGGATATTCCATAATTACACAAAATCACTAGTTATTTCTTAGCTGTGGTTGCAACACCTTCTGGGGTTACTGCTCTGCATCAGACCCTTTTGGCTTTTACCTATGCACTGCTCAGTTGCTGAGGTTTTGTTGCAAGAAGACAGGTTTAGCCAATAAAGTGTATTTAACTATAACCTGTGAGCAAATGCACAATAGGTGAAATCTCTAGTGCTATGGGTTGTATTGAATGTTGTGTCCCTTGAGTCAGTCCTCACCCATGTCAACAGGCGTTCTATACACAAACTGAAACACAGTCTAGTTCTGTGAGTAGTTTGCCATGCAGAAAATAAAATAACCTGTGAATGAGTGAAAGCACAAGAAAAATATTTGTGTTACTTAGAGATGTGTGTTACTTGTGTTACTTAGGCTCAACAACTTTGAATTTTGGAGATGCTGGAATCTGAACCCAAATATGGCAGTTTGGAACCATTTCAGATAGCATTAGACGTGTTGTATAACCTCAGTTTCCTGAATAAGAGTTAATCACCATCTTAACAGGCAGGACTGTTACTTGTCTTAATTTGTAGAGTTGTTATTAAATGGTGCTAGCATCTGGATGGCTTGATTTTTCAAACACAGAAAATGGATCTGTGGTTAAATTAAACAGAGTATACCGCTCAATATTAGAGAGCTGACAGTGAAAAATGCAGCAAGCTGCTTTATTGAATCAGTGACTGTAATAGCTGTGGTACTGGTGACTGATTCACTTTACGATGCAATGAATGCTTCTGAGGAGAATGGGCTGAGTTGTTACATTTCTGGCAGGCAGCCACACTGCTCAGAATGTATGGAACATGTAGGCTGTGACTACACGGCAAATGCTGCTGCAGAACTTCAGTGCACACAGTTAGGCCTGGTCTACACTATAGAGTTAGGTCGATGTAAGGCAACTTATGTCAGCCTACATACTTAAATGTCTGCATTAAAATTTTGCTCCTGCTGATATAATTGCTCTGCTACACCAACTTAATAACTCCACCACCACAAGAAGCATAGAGTCAATGCTGAAGTAGTAGTCAGGGGAGGGATAGCTTAGTGGTTTGAGCACTGGCCTGCTAAACTGAGGGTTATGAGTTCAGTCCTTGAGGGGGCTGTTTTGGGATCTGGGGCAAAAAATCTGTCAGGGGACAGTATATGGTCCTGCTAATGTAGGCAGGGGACTGGACTCAATGACCTTTCAAGGTATTTCCAGTTCTATACAATAGGTATATCTCCATATGTTACATATTTTTTTTAGTTAGCTTGATGCATTGTCAGGATAGACACTGTATTTCTTATGTTGACTGTTACTGGCTTTCAAAAGCTGCCCCACCATGACAGAACAATTGATACAAGCACTTCTGCTGAGGACATGGACCGCCGACACAAGGAGTAAAGAGTAGACATACACAAGTAATGGAACTACTGTGGTGGCTGTAGGCCAACGTAAGTTAGAGTGACTTAACTTTGTAGTGTACTTACTCCCTTACTACAGTGACAGGAAGGATTTTCCTGTCACTGTAGTAAATCCATCTCCCAGAGAGGCAGCAGCTAGGTCAACAGAAGAATTCTTCCATAAATGTAGTGCTGTCTACACAGGCACTTAGGTCAGCTTAATTATGTTGCTCTGGGATGTGGATATTTCACACCCCTAGTGACATAGTTGACATATGTCACTAGGGGTTGTGGATATTTCATAGTGACACAGTTATTTCAGATATTTCATAGTGACATAGTTGACACATGTCACTAGGGGTGTGGATATTTCACACTCCTAGTGACATAGTTGGCTTGATCTAATTTTTCAGTACAGTCCAGCTTATAGTGTATATTACAATAAAAGAAAACATTCTTCTCCAGTGGAAAAGAAGCTAAAATCTAATTATAATGTGACTAGTCTTTCCACAGATGTATATGCCACATTAAACAGATAGAACAAATGTCCCACTGCCAGCTGGCACAAAAAAAAAAAAAAGGAATATTTCATGGCTCTCACAGCAAAGCCAAGATATGTGATTTTTCTGAAGTGTGAGGAAAAACAACTTTCTTAGTATGTGAATAACTAAAGTCTGCTAGACACAGTGATGGGAGTGGAACAAAAAATGCTACCAGATATTACCATCTGTTGTGAGGCAGGAATAAGATAAGGTGGTTCTCTGCTAACTCTCCCTCCATGCATCCTATCTGTGACTGCTTAAGTTAATTGCCGGTAGTGACTGTTAAACTGTAAAAGTAGATACATATCTAAAATGATTTTCACCTGTAACACAAAATTGTTTGTCTAATCTAGCTAGGTATTTATATCACACCCACCATCATGGCATTAGGTCTTCCTTTAACCTCATATCACCTCTTATAACATTATATAAATCCAACAAGTGTCTGGGCCTATTATTTTAGGCAGGCATACTCCTCTTTTTGGACATGTACAGATGAAATTTTCTTTTTCTAAATTAAAATTACTACATAATTATTATTAATAGTTATTAATAATAATTTATTTTATTACTGGAAACATTCAACAAAAAGGTGTTCTCATATTTTGTCCTGATGGCAATAAGATCTGAGGTCATGTTGTCTTGCAGAAGAGTATGCTATTGTCATCAGCCAGTGGACAAGAATGCTTTGCCCTCTGCCCCACTAGACTGCCCATAGTTCTTCTGTGCCTGTGGAATTCAGCCCTTGTGGTAGATCATGATTGTGGATTGAAAAACAATCCCAGAAATACCAGAGCTCAAGCTCATTCCATTGAGGGTCTTTGAAAATCATGACCAGAACCTTAAAACATAATCTTGTATTTATAGGAAATCGGTGCATTGTCTGCAGCGCTCATGTATTCAAGTAGCTTGTGTTACTTTAACCCTTTAAAAACAGCCAAGCCATCCTAATTAGCCCTGGAGTTCTACTTTAGAGAAATACAATTCTTTTCTTTTTTTATTTTAGCATAGAATGGAAAATGACTTTTCTTCAGTACTCTTTGTCTAATCATCTAGGCCAGGGGTCTCCAAACTATGGCCCAGGGGCCAGATCCGGACCGCGGCTTCGATTTGTCCCGCCCTCCAGCTGAGCAGGCATGCCAAGCAGGCACATGGAGAAGCCGCTGCTTCCCCCCGCCCCCCAGCCCTGAGCTGCTGCCGGCGGCCCCATGTGTGGAGGGCTGAGTGCCCCCGCAGCAGCAGCCGGAGGAGCAAAGGGCTGGGGGTCGCAGCAGTGGCCGGAGGAGCAAAGGGAGGATTTTCCATATATTTGCATATTGTGAGTTTTTTCACAGTCGCTTTGGCCCGCAAAGCCCCTTCAAAAATCTAATATGGTCCTCATCTCATAAAGTTTGGAGACCCCTGATCTAGGCAAAGGGAGGGCTGAACTGTTGAGCAAGAAATCAAACTAAAATTCGTATCAGTGACATGGCACTTTCCTGATCAGGATGCATCTGCCTAATCCTGTTTCACCTCAAATCTCTTTGTGTAGAAGCAGCAGCACAGAGAGGAAACTGCAGAAATGTCCACATCCATCTCAGGGAGACTTCAATCACAATAACAGGAAATTTAGAAAATAAACAGCCAGGTGCTCCCCTACTACAAATAAACCACTGAGGGGCAAGCCATCAGCAGGTACCATGTTGGTAATATTTGTTCTGAGGAAGAGTTTGGCCTTCCAGAAAGGAGATGGAAAGAAGTAGTCAATGGTACTACTTATGGGAGTCATTGCTCACCAGTGTGTGTAAAGGTTTGGCTGTCTGCTCCCCCTCAACCTTCCCCCCCGACCCCGGTGATTTCTTAGTAATCACGGGACTGGGAATTTATTTCTCCTGGAAACCAGGGGCCGTATATGGTTCATGCTTGACTGAGATTCATTAGGCTTTTGGCCTTGGAGAAGCCTCCAAGGAATACCATTTTACACTGGTAAAGGTTGTGTGCTATTGTGATGAAGCTAACTGAGTCAGCCCCTGGCAACATCTGCTGTTACCTGCCCACACACCCATCTGTCTGCCTTTCATTCAGTATAATACACACAGAGTCCAGCTTACCCCTCACTGCACAGAACACAAGTAAATGAACTGTATGCAGGAAGCTAAGTGGGTGTTTCGGGGGAGGCAGTCTCCCACTTCCAGCCCATGGACAGAGAGCCGTCTGTGCCTGCTTTCCCAGCCTATGTGCTGCATGAGTGTACGCTATCTACTGGGAAACCATATGTGTCTGTTTTTCTTCACCTGATACTTACTTATATGGATCCAGTAGCCTCTCCCCAACCATCACCCAGCGCTCTAAATAGACTGGCACGCAGTCCACATCTGTGGTGTGCAGCAAGCATGGAGACTTCCCCACATGAACACTCCACATTTCTCCCACCCATACAGTGCTACTATACTATACCTCCTCTCCCCACCTCCAGAAGTAGGCTTTTTCCTGTAATGAATTAGTCATACATAAGGTAGTACCTTGTCTGGTGAATGGATCTCAAAGTGCTGTTACAAGGCAATTATTTATATGTTTGTCATATAAAGACTTTGAAGGCGAGTGAATAGTGTATTGTGGTAAACCCAGAACAGACAGCTACAAGAGGGAGTAGTGGTAGTAAGAAGTCCCAAAAGGTTAAAAGGCCCCCTCCTTACCAAATGAAGAGAGGTAACCACAGGTTAATTAGGTTCAGCTGAAAAGAGGTTGCCAGAGAATCAGTTAACATCAACTGACTCCAGTTAAGGGCTGTCTGAGACTTTTTCAAACCCTCCCCTGTTAGAAAGCACAGGGGGAGGAGCTGCCAGTATGCTGGGTGCAGCAGGACAGGGAACCTCTCCAAGAAGGGAGGCTGCATTCCCTGACCAGAAGAGGAAAAAAACCAGCCAAAGGACTGACTAAGGGAAGGGAGAACTTGCCCTTGGGCATTCTAGGAGGTCTTGCCCAAGCCCGTCTCTCCAAGGCATAAAGGAATTGAGCCTGGTGAGACAGTGAACGTACTTTGCCACAGTATATTCAGAAACCTTGACAAACGCAGGTTATTAATAAAATATCAGCTGCTCCTTTTAAGTCCCTGGACTTTAAAGTGTAAAATGTATTGTATTTTTAAGGTTCTCTAGGATGCTGCCAAATTTTGATCAAGCTGTTCTTTCAGGCAGGCAATAGCCAAGGTTGGGAAACCTGATGCCTGAGGTATAAAGAGAACATTTCCACATTTTAATGAACTGCTCAGTCTTGTCCTTTCCCTGTTGCTGGTACTCCACTCTGCTCAGAACAGCTGATTCTTACAGTTTGAGGAAATGCCTTTTATTCCATCTGTATTATGGTAGTCTTTGTAATGTCTTTGCAGCCATTTGATTTTTTTCACCAGCCCAGGGCCCTCACCCCTTCCTGAACCCCAACCGCCTGCCCCAGCCCAGTGAAAGTAAGTGAGGGTGGAGAGGAGCAAGCAATGGAAAGAGGGGGAATGTGGTGAGCAGGATCGGGTAGATCCTGGGTTGCCCTTAAATTCAAAAAGTGATCTTGGGCGTAAAAAGGTTAGAGATCACTGGACTATATAATACTTAATCTTGTCATGAGTGCAGGGAACTGGACTGGATGACCTCTCAGGGTCCCTTCCAGTCCTACGATTCTACGATTTTATGCTTCTTGCCTTGGTGTCTAGTAATCTAGTGCTACTATAATATACATGATTAGTAATAATATTAGACTATTATTATACACAAATCTTATAAGCATTTTATTTGTTCGGCTTCCTGCTGGGCTCATCTCCAAGGTCTCTGGTACTGGCTTTGACATACAACAGGGATCTTTGGCCAATAAATAGTTAGACTTGATTCTGATGTCTTATTAGTTTCATTCCTCCTACAGCCCAGACCCTATCACCAAGCAGTCCTCCTATCTTACACTTTACGGGGCTAAAACTGGCGCTCCCTACACTATCTCAACTCCGCTCCTACCCCTTTTTGAAAAAATCAATAACAAAAGCCTCTGAATTCTTTCCTATTAGCTATGGTATATTTGCCTCTGAGAGAGTCATCCAGTAATCTCATCTGTGCATCCAGGAACATCTCCCTCCTTTGGGTAATCAGAGGTTTAGATTAATTATGCTAATCAGCCACTCCAGTCTAGCACAATTAACCAGAGCATGCAATACCTTTGGAAATCTGTACAGGATCTTCTTTTCCTGCTGAGCTTAATTTCACAATCCAGTGCAATAATTTAAAAATAAAGTAAAAAAACCAACACCACACTGTTTGCTTTTTCATCTGTACAGTAGACTGCACAAAGTCTCCAGAATAGGCCATGGGGAAGAGGAGACAGCATAACCCCTGAATCAAATTGCCCCTCTACTTGCTGTTTTATTTTTGTTATGAGATGATAGACAATGTTTATGTTTATATCCCACCATGAAACATTTAGCTGGAGCACCATGTTCAGTTTTGGTGGCCTCTGCACAAGAAAGGTGTCAAGAAGATCTGTAGAATGGCTAGTAGAGTGGCAGTGTTAACATTTGATATGAGAGACTGTAAAGTTTAGAAGACTGTGAATGAAAAAGGTGTAGGGAACTTAATGGAGGTGTTCAGTGTTAGAAAGAATTAGTGAAAACTGACCATCTCCACCCTCATAATACGAGAGCAAAAGGACGCTCAGTGAACTTGCCTTTCTTTTACAGCCTTCTCATTGTTTGTTAATTTTGATTCCCTGTACGCTCAAAGGTAAAGGGAACTTAGATCCACTCGCCATTTTACTTCACGTTAGATATTTTTTAAAAAAAACACAAACCAATCACCAAACAAATCTTTGGTGTGTATGCTATTTTGATCACAGTCTAAGACAGTGACACTATGACGAATTTCATTTGCTGGGACATTGTTTTCATTCTCACTGTTGAGACAACATCACAATTACCTCTTAGAGGAAAAAAAAATTAAAATACACAACTTCATTTATTTAATTTTACTAACATTGCAATGTAGTAAAGAAAGATTTAGTGTTACAGAAGATTCAGAGCTGGAAAATCCTGAGGTGAAATCCTGATCCTGTTGAAATCAGTGGGAGTTTGGCTACTGACTTCAATGAGATAATGATTTATCTTCTAAACTCTACATCCTAGTTTTGATACTGACTTCCTCTGTGGCTTCAGCCAAGTCACTTAGGGCTGAGCTACACTGTGGGGGGCTGGGGTCAACTTAAGATACAAGACTTCAGCTACGCAAATAGCATAGCTGAAGTCACAGTACTTTAAATTGACTTACCTGGCCATCCCCACAGCGGTGGGTCAACTGCGGCTGCTCCCCCACCTCCAACTCCACTTACTCCTCCTGCTGAAGTGGAGTACAGGTGTTGATTCAGGAATCAATTTATCGCGTCTAGATGAGACGCAATAAATCGATCCCCTGATACATCGAGCGCTACCTGCTGATCTGGCAGGTAGTGTAGCCGTACCCCGAGCCTCTCTTCCTAAGCTTCTCAGCCTGTAAAATGGGAGTAGCAATACTAACCTGATGCACCAGGATGCTGAGAACTAGATATTTGAAAAGTACCAAGTGTAACTATTCTTGTGATGTTGTGTTTAGACCCTGCAGAAGAGGGTTATATATTTCCCGGAGTAGAAGATCTATCATGGTTGTCTATGCCCTCATTTAAGGAGTTACCAAGCTATTCACATCATGATTGGAAATATGGTTGGAGTTAATTACTATAAAAGGATAAAAGTTCTGGAGAGGTCTGCTTCTGTTGAGGCTGAGGTCTCTTCAGGGACAGACCCATCCTGAGATAATGGGAAGATTGTGGTTGCAGGAAGCCATGCAGTTAAATTGCTTTAATTTAGTGGACATTGTTAGCAACCTACCTTTTGCCTTGAACCCCAAACCTGTGGGTTGCTTCTCTGGTGTCTAGCACCTTCACTTATTCATTTAAATTGTCAATTTAAATGTGATCAGACTATAGACTAGCCATGTCAAATTTATATTTATTAAAATTAATGTTAAATCTGGAAAATATACTGTACCAAAAGTAAAATACCCCCACTTCCCAGCCAAGACTTTTATCAGCGAAAGTGTTAAGTACAGCAAGATATCATTAGCAGCATGGCATCATGAAAATAAAATATGTTTGTTTTCCATTTATTTAAACCATTCATATCTCTTTTGCAAATGGCTCCAGAATTAAACCTAATAGGAAAGGGGCCAGACGATAATGTTTTCTGTTTCCTTAGACAAAATGAACCAGTCCCAATACTGTCATACCTGAGGTTGTAGGATTAGGCTATAAAATGTTCAATTAAAGATATGTAGTAAGATCTGAAATAGAATCTCACAATCCACTTCATCAAATGCTTTTCCAATGATCATCAACACAAGCAAAGGAGAAATAGGATTTAAACAAAAAATGTGCCTCAACTTAAAGGCGCACAATTAACAAAAAAGTGTAATAAATAAATTGACTTTACTTCAGGATACATATTCTTCTCAAGAATAGGGCATTTCACACTGTAGCTATCTTATTGGCAATGTCCATTCTTCCCTCGCTCCATGTGTGGAGATTCCATTGATATCAGCATGAATTTTTGCATGTGGAATGGATACAGAATATATTGTATATTGGGGGAGGGATAGCTCAGTGGTTTGAGCATTGGCCTGCAAAACTAAGGCTTGTGAGTTCAGTCCTTGAGGGGGCCATTTAGAGATTGAGGGCAAAAAATCTGTTGGGGGGGATAATACTCGGTCCTGCTAGTGTAAGCAGGAGACTGGACTCAATGACCTTTCAAGGTCTTTCCAGCTCTATGAGATAGATATAGCTCCATATTTACTGTTGAGATCTGTATTTAGATAAAACAGCCTCAATGTGAATTAGAAAAGAACCATTTTAACCATCATTTGAAGAGGAAAGCCCAGGGTCTTAGTTATGATAATTATATCATTGTTGATGGATACTGCTAATGTAAAGTAAATTATGCCCTTTCAGATTAATTTCCATGTTGCCTTTCACAGCAATTCCTTCCCTTCAATAGATTTCAAACTTAACTGGATATATTTAAAATATCATTTAGTTTCGAATATCACTTATTTGTAGTGATATTAGAGGTTCTAGCATCATTCCCCATTTTTAGCATACAGAATATTTCTGAATTCTGTAATATCACTAAGAATGAACTTTTTAAATGCAACTACTGTATGAAATATACAGATTTTCCCATATAACATAAATAATTGTTTTGGTTTTTTTAATAAAAGATATAGGCCAAATTTTCTTGTCGGTTATTTCTGTACAACTCCAACTAAGTCAACAGGGTTGCACGGGTGTAGCTGAGAGGAGAACCTAGTCTTCTGCTTTTGCTTCCTATTTTTATTTTATGAAGACTATTAATATTCTGCTTATAATTTTCTGTACTTTCATTTGTGGAGTTGCTGATTTTTCATTTTATACAGTTTTCTGGGTAATTTAGAGAGATCCTATATTAAAATGGAAAATAGGAAACAAAACAAGTCAAATTTTGATTTAGAGTGCCAGTGTGACGTCTTTAAAACGCCTTAAAAGAGTTAACTCGAGCTTTATTAGTACTTCTGCTTTTCCTAGCATAGGCTGACATTTTTAGCATCATCCCTGATTTTCAGAGTTACAGAGCAGAGAATTATGAGTCAGATTACTTTGTGTGTCGGGTTATAAACATGAGCCATGAATCTCTGAAATCCTTTGTTGTTTTAAGCAGAACACATTTAACTCTCTCTGTTTAGGGTTTAGTCATCCTCTTCATAAGACTTTTGATAAATGAGGTCATTAAAATTAATACAATATTAAAAACTGGTCTCAATAATTATAATGTTTCAGCACTGTTTCTTCCTAGATTAAACTTTCTATTTGTTTTATCTTTCCATCCAAGAACTTTAACAAACCTTATTTATAGCAGCCCTGAAGTTTTGCAGCTGGTTATAGCCTATGGCAACCACAATATTCTTGTCTAAATCCTTTATAAAGTAGGTTTAAATTACATAACATCTTTCTGTGGAGAAGTAAGTTTCAACATTCTCCATTTTATTCCACACCTTATATTTAAATATGTTGATTGTCTTTTAATAATCATATTTTTAAAATGTTGTTCCTAATCCTACCAGGTAATTTGTTTGATAATCTCGTTACCTTTTCCATTAACAAATGTTACCTGTCATATATTCCCACCCATCCATTAACTGAGTCACTGTATATTGGCATGTACTGTGGAGAGGGGTTTCATGTACATAGAGGCAAAACAATATTTCTCATAATAAAACAGATGAAATTTATGGAACTGGTTTTCTCTAAAAGGTAGTGTAATAAGATGGAAAAGTCTTTTAATCCTAATGACAAGGACTGTGACACAGCTAAATAAGATCACCATATCATATGATCCAACCCAGGTTCAATATGATGCTTTGTGTATTCTGGTACAGGACTTCAAGAGCTTATTCCCACAGACACTAATGCTTACGCTTCATACCTGAAAGTTGCATGAGAGGTTAAGCATTCTTGTAAGTGTTTGGCTTGGGATTAGGGCTGGCCCACAACATTTTGGTACCTGAGGCGGGGAGCTCAAATGATGCCCCAATGCTCCCTCGCTTGGGCTACAACTTTGAAAGGTCTCTTGAGTGCTCCTTCCTCTAGCACATAACTCCACCATCTCTGTGCATCTAGAGCAGAGAGAATGCACATGCACCAGCAGCAGACACAAATTTCTGCATTCTGGGTCCTAGTGGCACCTCCACCCACACCCCCACAAACAGTCTAGCATCTGAGGTGGCAGTAAGCCACACCGTGCAGAGTCAAGCACAGGGGTTTATTACGCACAGCGCTGGCGGAGTGTCACTTTGCTTATTAGGCTCAGAGACACTGCAGAATAATTAATTACAATAGATTATATATGGTGCTCACTGGGCTGTGAAAAGCAACGGGGATGGTTCTAGCAGCAAGACAAGATACGCACAATAAGCCAATGGTCTAAAAGATTACATAATGGCTTTGCCCAAGTCCCAAATTAATATTTTGCTACACACAGGTAATTACCCCCAAACTATGTCTATTAAAGTGTACAGGTTAAATCCTAATTTTGGGGGTCCAGGGGAATGAGGTAGCAGTTTTCCCGGTTGACCAAGAAGTGCATTCCTGGAGATTTAAAGCAAGAAGGCAGTAATTAGTATTTAACAATAACAATTGTTTATAAGTTTACCCTGGCATTTCTGTGGGCTAGGATTAGCATACATCTGTGAGGGGAGGGTGTGATAACTCATGTCATTCATGTTAGGCCTCTCCACAAACTCTGTCTGGAATCTGAGGGGTATTGTACTACTATCTCCTCCCTGCATTAGGGAGTTAACTTTGAGGCCTTTCTCAGCGCTTCACGTGTCTATAACTTGCGATAAGGACGCCCTATTACATTAGGAGTTATGCTGACTCCCCTCACTGACTTGAAACACACACCAAGTTATCTGTTTTCCCCAGCTTTCTCTTAGTCATGTATTATTCTCTGTTAGCTGGCCCTCATGCCCAGGCCAAGCTGTGGACTCCAGGCCTATATGAAAAGTTCTTAGCAGACACTGCAGTTACATCCACAGCAAATGGATTTTGGCCCTTCAGTAAGGCCAGCCCTGACTGGAATTGTGGTTACCCTGTGTAGAAAGCAACTCAGAATAGATGTTCTGTATGGCGATTACATTCATATTGAATCCAAGCGCCGTCATTCAAAAGCTCTCTGAAACTTGAGACACCATAAACTTTTAATTAGTAGAACAAAAATAGAAACAAATTATAACCAAGTCTATACTGTTCTTTTAAATGTCTACCACAGGCAGTGGTACACAGAGAACTTCTCTGCACTAGTTTACCAGACGTTTTAAGCCAACATAGATCCACTTTGGGATGAAGAATTAACTTTCTTTTAACTTACTGCTTCCTTGTTTGTGATAGCTCCTATAATGCCCCTCTCAGCAGAGACCCAATAAACTCCTCTCATGGGCAGCACAAGCTGAAACATGCTGTGAGCTAATTACCTTACATGCAGCATTTCAGAAATTACTGGTACCTAATCTTCATAAAGCTAATCACTCAGAAAAGACAGTGCCTAGCAAATAAACACCACAAGCCTTTATTCTAGAAACAATTAGGAATGACCCTAATCCTATTTAAAAAAATTAGGAGTGCTTTCAAAGTTGGAACAGTGTGTGTCTGCCTTTAATTCTGTAAAGTCCTTGCGTTTTGTTAGTGACCATCCTTTTTGATCCATTCTGTTTTTCCCTTCTGATCCCCTAAAGCTTGAGTTTTCAAATGCCTTTATAAATCTAAAAAGGTAATGTCAGCTGCATCCAATTTATCAGATACTGCTGGCTTTTAAGTCTGCTCTTTTGAATTTCTTATAAATTTCAAAAAGTTGATTTAAATATTTTCAATTTATGCATTCTTTAGTTTTAGAGAGAGTGATAAGTTTCTCTTTCATTTTGAATCTCTCCTCCTCCCTCTCCTTTACTTATGCCCTAAATCTGCTGAAATAATATTTTAGAAATGATACTACTTCAAACAACTACCTCTAAGTCTAGTGAATACTGCTTGTGCTGCTTATTATCACAGAAGAAAGTAAAGAGTCTAGATTTTTAGTATAATCATAATACTTGGCAATTATACAGCACCTTTCTTCCTCAAAGCACTTTGCAACATTAATTGAGATCACTTAAATCTGAATTGAATGTTGTTTTAGGAATAACTGTGACCTCACTTGACAGGCTATGTAGTTCCAGAAGTAAATGTATTTTTAGTAGGTGTGGGACAAATCACCATAATCTAAATACCTCCCACTTTGGAAAAGGTAGGCTCCATTCACAGACACACACACTGCAGATCACCCAGACAATTAATTAACATTGGGTTGGGATGTATTTATGTTGAATAAAGGAGTGCTTTCTATTCATTAAAACAGGTGACCTGTCGCCCAATTCCTATCCCACTTCAGTTTTACACTGACTTCACTAAGTTACCATTGATTTACACAGCATAAGTAAGAGGAGAAATGGCCCTTGAAGTCAGGACTCCAGTTCTATTCTTGACTCTACCACTGACTAGCTCCATGAACTTGGACAAGTCATCTATACTAAAGTTTGTGGGAGCCAGAAATGCATAGCACCATGAAAATCAGACCACTAATTCAGTTGCCTAATCATAAAAATGTTAACCTTAACCACTCTATGCCTAAATTTACCTATTTGTATGATGGGATGATATTTATTTCACAGAATTGCTGAAAGGGTTAATTACTGCTTGTAAAGTGCTTGAGATCCTACAATGCTTAATGCTACTATAGACCAAAGTAGTTCTTCCATATTTAAGGATCCAGCCAGGTTTCATTTATTTCTGATATTCTTCCCCCTTTCTTCAAAGTAACAAACATTTTAACATATGGTCTTCCAAACTGTTAGGTTAGCTCTGGGGCCATGGTAGAATTTTTCCACCAGAGTTGATGTGACTTGGATGAAGGGTTCATGACTAATGACACCCTAAACTTAGATGGGCTAGCTAGAGGAAAAAGAAAATGAAGCTTCAAACAATGAATAATAATATTAAATTATTGCATAGCACTTTTAATCTGCAAATCTCAAAGCACTTTACAAAAGGCAGTGAGTGTTATCGTCATTTTAGATAGATGAAATTATTTGTCTTATTTGATTCGGTAGGTCAGTGTCAGAGGTGAGACTAGAACCCAGCACTTTTTCTACTCTACTGCACTGCAACGACACTCTTCATTGGATAGGTTGTCTGGGAATACAAGGTGTTTAATCATTTACCCTCTTTGTTTTTTTTAACATTTTCTTAATATATGATGACATATAGCATGTTGGGGCCAGAGAAGAAAACTGAGAGTCAGGGAGCCTCTTCTCAGCTGCACTATGTACTCTCTCTGTGACAGACAAACCAGATGACCTCCTTATTCTTCAGGGCACTTATCTTTAAACTATAGAGACGAATGCCTGCCTTATGTCGTTAAACTTCGGTAATTAATATTTTACAGTGAAAAGTAATAGTGTACCTAATAGCTAACCTAAATCTCCCATGCTGCAGAGTAAGCCCATTACTTCTTGTCCTGCAGTGGACACCAAGAATTTATCCCTATCCTCATTATAGCAGCCCTTCACATATTTTAAAACATATTAGGTGCCGCAGTCTTCTTTTCTCAAGACTAAATATGCCCAGGTTTTTTAGCATCTTGTTGTAGATCAGGTTTTCTAAATCTTTTACCATTTTTGTTGCTTCTCCTCTGGATTGTCTCCAATTTTTCCACATCTGTTGTAAAGTATGGTATCCAAAACTGGACACAATATTCCAGCTGAGGTCTCACCAATGCTGATTAGAGCAGGACAGTTGCCTCCTGTGGCTTTCATACACATTGCTGTTAATGCACCCCCACAATGATATTAGCCTTTTTCACAGCTGCATCACATCGTTGACTCACACTCAATTTGTGATCCAATATAACCTCCAGATCCTTTTCAGCAGTACTACCACCTAGCCAACTATTTCTCATTATGTAACTGTGTGTTTGACTTTTTCTTTCTAAGTATGATATTTAGTACTTGTCTTTACTGAATTTCATCTTGTTGATTTCAGACCAATTCTCCAATTTGTGAAGGTCATGTTGAATTGTGATCAAGTCCTCCAAAGTGCTTGCAGCTCCTCCCAGATTCATCCCAGCTTATAAGCAAATTCTCCAGTCCATTATCCAAGTCATTAATGAATAGTACTAGAACCAGGACAGACAGCTGTGGGATCCCACTGGATACATCCTCCTATATTGACAGCAAACCATAGATAACTACTCTTTATTATGGTCTTTGCAGCCACCTTATAATAGTTTCACCTAGAGCACATTTTTGCAGTCTGTTCATGAGAATGCCAAAGCCTTACTAAAATCAAGGTACAGTGGGACCCCTGAATACCGCACCCCGCTATAGCACGAATCCGTTTATAGCATGGTGCGTGACTGGCTCCCGATGTTGGCAGTGGCCGCTGCTTCGATGTAGCTGAACCCCGCAATATCGCAACCCTGCCATTATCGCGATCGATTTTTTTTGGATCCCGATAGTCGCGGTATTGTGGGGTCCCACATTTACATCTATATCTTCCCCCGTCTATTAGCCAATATCCCTGTCAAAGAAGGAAATTAGGCTGGGTTAGTATACTATGTATAAATCCATGTTGGTTATTAGTTATTGCCCTCTACATGCTTAAAATTGCTTATTTAATAATTTATCAAAGTATCTTTCTATGTATTGAAGTTAGGCTTGCTGGTCTATAATTCCCAGGGTTGTCTTTGGTTTAAGATTAGCAGCCGTGTTAGTCTATATCCGTGGGCTATAGCCCACGAAAGCTTATGCTGAAATCAACTGGTTAGTCTCTAAGGTGTCACAAGTGCATCCGATGAAGTGGGCTATAGCCCATGAAAGTTTATGCTGAAATCAACTGGTTAGTCTCTAAGGTGCCACAAGTCTTCCTCGTCTTATTTAGGGTTGTCTTTTTGTTCCTCTTTTAAAAGAGATGCTATATTTGCCCTTCTCCAGTTCTTTGGGACCTCACCAATCCTCCATGAATGCTAGAAGATAATGGCTAACAGTTCCAAAGTAGATTCAGCTAGTTTCTTATTTACTCTAGGATGTGTTCAAGCCGTGCCAACTTGAATACGTCTAACTTATCCAAATATTCTTTAACCTGTTATTTCTCTATCCTGTCTTGTATTCTTCCCTCCCTTGTTAATATCAATGATATTAAGTATCTGGTCATCGTTATTCTTTTTAGTGAAGACTGAATCAAAATAAGCATTAAACACCTTAGGCTTGTTGATACCATCAGTTATTAGTTTTCCTTTCCTGCTAAGTAGTAGACATGGGCAATTTATTGCAGTGCTTAACAACTCTGACAGGAAGTTTTTCCTAATGTCCTACCTCAATCTCCCTTACTGCAATTTAAATCCATTGCTTCTTGTCCTATCCACAGAGGTTAAGCAGAACAATTTTTCTCCCTCCTCCTTATAACAACCTTTTATGTATTTGAAAACTGTTATCACGTTCCTGCTCAGTCTTTGTCTTTTACATCCCTTGCTAGGTGTAACTCATTTTGTGCCTTAGCCTTTCTGGTTTTGTGCCTATATGATTGTACTATTCTTTTGTACTCCTCCTTAGCAATTACCCCATGTTTCCACTTTTTTGTAGGATTCCTTTTTGATTTTCAGATCATTAAAGAGCTCCTAATGGAGCCATATTGGTCTTAGATTTTCCTCCCATGAGATCCTACCTACCAGTTCTCTGAGTTTGTTAAAATCTGCTTTTTTAAAGTCCTTTGTCTTTATTCTGATGCTCTTACTCCTTCCATTCTGTAGAATAATGACATTTATCATTTCCTCATTGCTTTCACCCAGATAGCCTTGTACCAGGAGATATGAGATTTGCAACCAATTCTTCCTTATTTGTCAGAATTAAGTCTAAAATGAGTGCTACCCTGGTTACTTCCTCCCAGTGGTGCTGGAACAATTTATATAGTGGGGATGCTGACAGCCATTGAACCAAATTGTAAACCCTGTATATGATGGAAGTCACTTCAAGGCAGGGGGGTACTGCTGCATCCCCAGCACTCCTAGTTCCAGCACCTATGTTTCCTCCACCTTCTGAAACAAGAAGTTGTTCCCAATACCTTTCAAGAACTTCTTGGATTTTTTGTGTTTTGCTGTACTACTTTTCTAATGGATGTATGGGCAGTTAAAGTCCTCCATTAGTACCAGATTTTGTTTCAGATGTATTTATTTTTTCTAGAAATGCCTCATTCACCTTATCCTGATTTGGTACACTTCTACCATCACTCCTTTTTTTCCCCCCTCATTTTATCTTCACCCAGAGACTTTAAACTCCTTCTGGACTTCAGAACAAATATATATTTTTGATGTACAATGCAATGCAACACCTCCTCCCTTTGTATCCTCTCTGTCTGCCTGAACAATCTATAGCCCTCCGTATTCCAGTCAGGAGATTTATCCCAACGAGTCTCTTTGATGCCAATTAAGTCATAATTTAGCTTACGTACTATTACTTCCAGTTATTTTGTTTATTCCCAACACTCCTTGCATTTGTGAATAGACATCTAAGATGATGAGGAGATTCCTCCCACTGTTTTCCCTCTCTTGCTCTGATTACACTGTAGTGATTTTCCATTCTTCCCCTCTCCCTCAAACATCTAGCCCTCTATTAGTCATCATTCTTATATCTGCCTGTGGGCTTTTGTCACCTGCCGCTTTGAACATACACTAGACTCTCGATTATCCAGGATGATAGGGAAAAAATTAATCCTGGTTAATAAAATCCAGGATAATCACCATCCACTGGAAATATGGGGCAGCTACCACCAGCTACTCTGCACCAGGGGGAAGGGGGTGTTGGTTCACTGGCTGTCCTGTGCCCTGATGAGGCTTTTTTTGTGTCTGTGCTTGGGGCAGCAACAAAGCCAGAGCCAGCCCTGCAAGTTACGCATATTTTTTTTGACATCCTGGTTAATCCACATCCTGGTTAACCCAATCCTGGATAATCGAGAGTCTACTGTAGTTTAAAGCCCTCCTCACTAGGTAAGCAAATTGGTGTGCAAATATATTCATCCTTTCTTGGGCAGATGGACCCATTCTCTTCCCAGAACAGCATCCTACAGTCAAGGAAGCAAAAGCCCTCCCTTTAAAACAGGTGACAAGATAAAACTTGCATTTATGCAACATTTGTAGTTACTCTGGGCCCTTTAATATTACCAGAGGTAAAAATTTAATTGGTTTTCCTGTTCTCTATTAATACTAGACATTTCTGAAACACCTCATCATGAAAAGACTATTTAGGTCATTTCATAAACAGCAGAGCAGATTTGCCTTTTGATCAATTTCTTTTTACTTTTAGAAAGGAAAGGCCATTTTAAAATACTGTCATCCAGCTGGCCAAAACGAATGACAGTTGCTTGTCTAGTCAGAATTAGTACGCTGAAGTCAGATATCACAATGCAGTGTTCCCACCAAAACACCCTAATTCTGGCATGAACTGCAGTAATTCTTATCCTATACACTCTGGATTAAATTTTGCTGTGGGTCAAGAGACCAAATCCCCCCACCCCCCGCCCTTTTAAAAATCCATTAAAGGAATAAATGAGATTGATTGATAGTATGAGAATAAAGCACTTTAAAATAAAATGCAATGCGGGGCAAAAGTATTGTTGTGGAAGTTATATCCGGGGTCACAGAGATTCTCTTAGCTCACAGCAATCTCATTTTAAATAGCAGTTAGTCTGGCAGCATCTGACTTTTAGTCACTCCTTGAGATGCTGCATAGTTTATACTGCCAGATGGAGCTATGTATATTATTCTCTCCAATACTGTAAACACCTGAAGTAGGTGAAGCACCTGGTCTTGCAGCGGCTGCTGGGTAGGGGCAAGAAACTTCTCCCCAAGACCACTTGGCCTAGGCAGAAGGAGTGATGGTCTCTTAGAACCCAGAGTTCCTGCAGGAAATAAGATCAACGAGACAGGAATATACTCATAGGTGGACGGGGTTTGCCAGGTGTGCCCAGGCACACCCTAATGCAGGAATGGGCAAGCTTGTCCTGCCTAGTGCGCCTGAGCTGCCAGCCAGGGAGGAGCTGCAGTGCTGTCCAGGGCCACTCCTGGACGCGGCGCACTGAGGATCCAGGAGGTGGGGGTAAGCAGTGTGGTAAGGGGGCTGGGAAATGTGGGGGTTGGATGGGGCAAAGTTTCAGGGAGGGCTGTCAGGGGATGGGGAATGCGGGGGTTGGATAGGGTCTGGGATTCGAGGGTAGTGGTTAGGGGCAGGGGGTCTCTGGAAGGGGCAGTCAGAGCAGGGGGGGTTCATTGGGGCGTGGGAGTCCTGGAGATCTGTCAGGAGGCAGTTGGATGGATTGGGGTTGGGGCAGTTAGGGGAGCTGAGTAGGTAGTGGAGTTCTGGGGGGTCATTGGGGTGAGGGGTCTCTGGAAGGGGCAGTAAGGGGATAAGGTCAGGGGAGATTGGATGGGTTGGGAGTTCAGGGGGGGGCCTGTCATGGGCGGGGGTGTGGAGAGGGGTCAGAGCAGGCAGGGAGCAGGGGGGGTTGGGAGTCCTGGGGGGTCTGTCTGGGGGCAGAGGTGAAGATTAGGGTCAGAGCAGTCACGGGACAGGTAGGGGGTGAGGTCCTGGGGGGCAGTTATGGTGAGGGGGTCTCAGGAGGGGGCAGTCAGGGGACAAGGAGCAGGGGGGGTTGGGAGTTTTGAGGTGGGCAGTCAGGAAGGGGGAAGGAGTGCAGGGGGGGGGGGCGGGGGGGGGCTAGGGGGGGACTCCCTGGGTGCACGCCTTAATGAAATGGGCTCCACATGCCTATGAATATGCTGCGTGGGCCAAAGAGCAACTGGTCCACCCCAGGGAAATGGGAATTGGACCCACAAGAGCACAGCGTCCAAATGGGGTTTCTAGCTCCTTGTCTGCTGTGGTTGAATTGCTCGGGGAGTCTCTAAGAGCACAGACTTTGTTAGCAAGACAGTCAGCTCCTACCAAAACTCGTATCCTTTATCTAACATGGCACCCTCTCATGAGTCCAGCCAGCTATTGTGTCCATGCCCCTCCCTTCCCCCATCCAGAACTGAATGATGGGGAATTGCAGTTGTGCAAAAAATGCTGTTGCCTTTTTTCTCAGCAGTCCCTGTACCCAAATCTGGCTCAGAAACTTCAGAGTTCTGTGATCCTACTAGAAAGAAAAATCAAGAAAACATTTTTTCTTATGCCTGTGTCTCCATGACTCTGGTAGGCTATGGGCTGGTACGTAATTTCTTCTCTTCCTTTGTAATTTCCCCAGTTCCTGGGAAGTGTCTCTATTTTATCATTTGGACTCTTGTAATTATATCCCACTTTAAAGAGAGAAATTAGGAGTTAAATAAAGACACTAGTTAGTCATCTCCATTAGAGCTTATTCCAAAGCAGTATGCAATAGCTGAATATTACTGCATGCTCGCTTATTTCCTGCTTTCCTTTCACTCTTGATTTTTACAGTGTAAAATTTTCAAAAGCGCTTAAATGATTTAAAAGCCTAAGTCCCATTGTCAAAGGCACCTTAGCTTATCTGATTAGATGCTTTTGAAAAATGGATTTAGGTTGCTTTGAGTGTGTTTTACACCATGTCTAGTTCTTTTTCCCCAAACTTGAGATAACCATTGATTCTCTTTTCAGACGTAATACTTTTTTTTGATCATATGATAGATTGCCAAGAATATTTTATAAATATATTTCCCCAGAACAATGGATTCTCAACAACAGAGAACTCATTTTGAAGTACTGTGTTTTCTCTTTACCATAGCCATTCTCTCATGTCCTACCCCAGATCCCTGTAATTTTACAGTGGAAACAGCAGCATGTCATGTCACTTAATGAAGGGGTTTTTAAAAGATCTCAGTAGTGTATGTCATATGCACAGCAGTTATCAAGTTCTTCCAACAAACATAAAGCAGATCAGTGCATTAGAATTTTGCAAACCAAACCATGTTGGCTATATTGACTATTGGGTTATTGCTATAAATTTGCTCTTTTCTAATTTCTGAGTACACTCTAATTGCTACTATTCTACTGTAAATAGATTACAGATGTCAAAATGTGAATAGATTATAGATGTCAGATTATAGATGTCAAAATTCTTAATGTCTTGTTCAAAATTCTGGACATTCTTTCATTATTAATGCTTTGTTATATTTCCAATGGCCTAATTTTATAATTTCATCTTATATATGTCAAGTTCTTGTTGTTTTTTACTCTAAAGTATTCAGAAGTATTCTAGATGCTTTATGGTACAGATGAAAAAAATTGCTGCATTCTCCAAAGAGCTTTGACTCATTTAAGATATGACCCAAAAGAGGTATGAAAGGAAGGAGTCGGGATGGATGGAGTGAGTGAGGTATGATGAAGGTTCCAGCAATGAGATCACACAATAACTCATGTGAAAAGTACATTATGGGAAAACAATATGGTTGTAATGGTGGTGTTAACAATAAAAATTGTTTATTTCCCCATCCCCTGACCACTCCCTGAGACGCTTGGTCACAATAATGGGACATCTTCAAGGAAAAAGCACTAATTTCCAATTGACAAATTTCTAATATTAAGCTTTATCCTTAAACTCAAATCTCTCTCTTACTTCACTGGTTCTTGCTGATAAAATCCAGTCAGCCTGAGGGGATTTATAATTCTGGTAATTGCACCAGATGATTAGTACCTACAGAAGCAATCACTTACAGTACATCACCTGCAGATTGATGAACAATTTATTATCAAGAGCTTAATTGCTTGTAATATATAATACACCCTTGTAGCAGAGAGACACATATAGCTAACTAACTTGTACACATTTAAAAATATATGCCATTTAAATTAGGAAAGAGTGAATGTTACAGGTTCAGTTCAGATAAGACTCTGCAAAGCTGGAAGTTAGAGTACTTCTCCAAATTCTATCTGATCCCCTTTGGGCTAGAATCAGACTGTACAGCTCATGAAATTGGGTTTTCTCACAAGACTTTTAGAAGTCCTGGTCTTCAGCCTAAAATACCATTAACATTGTTTGTATTCCTCCATTGTCAGTGCTTGTTTAACCCAGGAAGTAGAAATGGAATATGTGACTATATATGAATGTGTAGACCTGGAAGAAGATATGCCAGATCTGTTTCAGCTACAGTTTGGACTGAAGATTGGTTTAGGTTGATTCTTACTTGAACTTAATCAGTTGATGACCTGTTTCCCTCAGGGGCCATGTCTCTCCTTCCTAAACTGGGGTCTGTGGGACCTGGGATTATGGACTTGAGCATCCACAGTGCATTGTAAACCTGGGTTTACAATTCCTGGACCCGGGTCTCATAGCCGTGCTAATGAGTCTTTGCTACACAACGCAGACCTAACTCTGGTCTGCAGCTGCACCTGCATCCACACTGCAAAATGACAGGGCTTGGGTCTGAGTCACAGTGGGACTTGGTATCTGACCCACACTCCCTAGCAGGGCTCTAGGATCTTGGTCTGAGTGCTTGCTGACTCAAATCAGAATGATGGAAGTGGGGGGCTGGTTCAAACCTAAATCAGAGCGCAGGCTTAGTGTGCTGTGTAGACCTACCCTGATAGGCCCTTACCAGAAAGACAGAAATGGCCAATTCCTCAGGTGAGAGGATAGGCGCCAAAAAGATACTGGCCATTTGTTATGCATGGAAGAGAAAACAAGATAGCAAGGTCACAGGGAAGATGCTGGCCTGATAGCTCTGCAAATTGAAACCCTCTCTTCAGTTATAAAAGAAGCATAGTATAGGAAGTGATAGTGCAACATACCAAATCAATGGAAAGCTCAGTCATGCATCATTGTGTGGTTGTCCTTTTCAACAAGACTTCTGGTGAAGGTGACAATTGTGATTTTTTTTTTTTTTTGTGATTTTGGACACTTGTTCATTGGAAATTAAACTAAGGCTACCAAACTCATTTCTCATGAGCCGTTATGAGACAGTAACAATTTGGGGTTGTTGCTAATCTGGCCTGGGTTAGAACTGGGATGTGTTGTTTTATCTGGATAGGTTTGCTAGTCTCTGTCTGAACTCATTGCTTTAGTGTCTTTCAAAATACTGAAGATGGATCCAGCAAAATATCTTAAAACAGTTGTAATATTTGTGCTTTAAGTTTAGGGCCCAGCACCAGGTTCACCCAAACCACACTTGGTACAGGACTCATGGAGGAAGGAGAATGGAAGCAGTAAACTGCACTGTTTCCCTGATCCAGGAGCCCCATAAGGGTTAAAAAACCGCAGCATAATTTACAATATCCGAAAGCGACAAAGAGTCCTGTGGCACCTTATAGACTAACAGATGTATTAAAGTATAAGTTTTCATGGGTGAATACCCACTTCATCCGACAAAGTGGGTATTCACCCACGAAAGCTTATGATCTAATATATTTGATACATCTGTTGGTCTATAAGGTGCCACAGGACTCTTTGTCGCTTTTGCAGATCCAGACTAACACAGCTATTCCTCTGATACTGAATATCCGAAAGCTGCTCCAGATTTTTCTAGCTAGAACAGAAGGTGTGATTATAGCATGGATATGCATACTTTAATCTAGTGTTAATTTATTTAGCACAGGTAACAACAGTAATGAAGACCTGGGGGCATGGACTTCAGTGTGGAGTAGAAATCCAATGACATATCCAGTTGGTTCTTACTGATATGGCTAGCCTGTTCTGCCACATCTTCCTGTACTAGCTAGATTAAAATTAGTATGGATATGCCTACCTGCACAACAGTCACACTTTCATTTGCTGTGTAGATATATCCTTAAAGACATTCTGCATCCCCTCTGCACCATCAGAATCGTGCAAAGAGGATGGAGCCCGGGGCCCAGAATATACCTCTTAAACTATTTGCTGTGGAGGGATCTATTATTTAAGTGAATTTGCATGCTTTGCTAAGTACTGTTTGGGATATACTTAGAATGAACATGAAAACCAAACTGAGTGCAACCTTTGTTTCTGCATGAAAACGTAGATAATGAAACAATGGAAAATTTCCCCTTTCCTCTTTTAGAACTGAGTGTACTTGCACCTCCTAGACAATGTCCAAATGCAGCATTTCAGTGCTGGCAGTAGAGAGTCAGCACAAGAGGACTTTGTATGCCCTGCACATCTCAGTGAAGCCTCTCACCCCCCACAGTGGCTCAGTGCACCATAATAATTGAGGGGAGAGTGAGGGCATTTTTAGTATTTCACAATGGATCAGGTCTTGTGAGGTGCCAAGAGCAGTCAGCAAGGTACTCAGATAGTGATGACTGATTGAGGGAGCACAGCAATTCAGGGAGGTTTCTCACCAGCCTGAAGGATTGGGCATATAATATTAATCCACTATGGCCAAACTCTGTGTTGGAGGAGGGGAAAAGGCCACCAGATCTCCACCACCAGCAGTGGCTGGCCACAGGCCAGCTATGTAGGTTGAAACCCCTGAAGCAAAAGGGATTTAGGATTCCTTCCCTCTGCCCTGCTGACTTCAGCTTATTTTTCTACACATAAATCCCTTTGTTGCAGGGTTAGCTATTTTTGCAGAGTTGGCCCTTTCAAGTTACAGCACAAATTCTCTTACTTATGGAGAAAGCACCACATCATATTACAGCAAGATATGCGTAGCTGCCATTTTAGAGTGGGCCTGCAGTAAATAATGAAATGTTATTCTCAAACTTGTCTGCTGGTATTCTCTGCAATAGTGAAATGTGCTGCTGTTGGTGCTAATACTACTCAGTGGGGAACTCTCCCCTTTTTTCTCTGCTATTTGTGCTCATGCTATAAGGCAAGCCAGAGTAATGGGAGAATCAGCACAGCATGACTCTTCCTCACACTGTGGAAGTCTCATTTCACTGCATTCACTGTTGAAGGGCCATCGGAAAAGATCATGAATGTCTTTTTGTTTTGGGAGCTTAGTGACTGGGGGAAGGGCTAGTTAGAAACGTGGAATAGGATCCATCTCTCTGTCTGCATTGCAGTACGATATTGTCAGCACTGCAGTACTGTAACAGGGAAGTGGAAAGACATCCAAATGAGAGATAAGCTTACTTTAAACCTAAAGAAACCTGAGAAGAGAATAAATTCAATTATTTGCCACTCAAACTATTGAATTTCCTGGGCCACATCCAGGTAAATGTCCCATTGAAACCAGATTCACTGGTGAAACCAAATGGATATTTTGCTTGAGAAAAGTGCAGGGTGAGATCCAACAAGCTTTGCATTGGCTATTTAATAGTTAAGGCTACATTTTACTCACAGGTATTTTTAGTAAAAGTCATTGACAGGTCACGGGCAGTAAACAAAAATTCACGGCCCGTGACCTGTCCATGACTTGTACTATATACCCCTGACTAAATTGCTGGGGGGAGGCAGCTTGCGGGTTCCAAGAGTACATCAGGTGCCCGGTGGGGCAGGCCAGGGGGTACAGTGGATGCAATGCAGGGACGCTGGAGTGGTGACCAGGGGGCACCACATGTGCTGGGGATGGTGGTTTGGGACCCTCACTGGTGCTGGGGGGATGGTGGTATATGGCCACCAGGGACCACTCTGGTGCTTGGTGGGAGAGGTTGGTTCGGTTGGCGGGTTCCCTATCTGGCTCTATGCCTCCCTGGAAGCGGCGATGTCGTCCTCCCTCAGCTCCTTGGCAAAGGCGTGGCCAGACAGTTGTGTGCCCTGACTCTACCCCAAGCGTGTGCTCCTCATCTCCCATTGGTTGGGAACTGCAGCCAATAGGAGCTCCAAGGCAGTGCCTGCAGGTGGAGGCAGCACTCAGAGCTGCCTGGCCATGCCTCTGCCTAGGAACTCAGGAAGGGGGATGTCACTACTTCCGGGGAGATCCTGAGGTAAGAGCCCTGAGCCCTCATCCCCTCACATGCCTCAACCCCCTGCTCCCTCCTACAACCAAATTCCTGCCGCTTCAATGCGGGCGGGGAGGTGGGGGAGATGGGACTGCCCTAGCAGAGGCCGGTGCGACTGGTCCAGGGGCTGCCAGTGGTCATGGAAAATCATGGAATCCATGACTTCCATGACAAACTCGCAGACTTATTAATAGTGTATATGTAACTCACACACCTCCTGGGTGTGGTGTTCTGTCTCATCTAGTGGCACCAAAACCGCTTTGAGTTAAATAAGTCTGCTCTAGGTGCCAGCTGGCTTTTAGCTCATGCAGTAGATGCTCATGCACTATGCTCTAGAGGTCCGATTTTACCAACTGGGGTCTGTCAGCATTACAAGTGGGGATTCATCTGGGATTTCAGCTGGGAAGTATCCGAAACTCAAGACGTGCTTCCTTAGGCTAGGCGAAGTATATAACCCACATGCCTCCTAAGTGTGGTGTTCTGTCCCATGTAGTGGCACTGAGACCACTTAGACAGAGAGATTAATGAGTTTGCTCTATGGCCTTAGATAACAAGTAGTTGGCTTTTAGTTCATGAGTTAGAGACTCATGCACTAAGCTCCAGAAGTCCCAAATTTGATCCTACTTGCTGACAACTGGGGTCTGTCAGCATTACGTATACAATGAAATTAGCCCCTCACTTCAGAGACTCGTGTTTTGCTGATGCTGAGGAAGACTTCCTCTGAGTGAGAGGAGTAACAGGTAAAGAAAGTGTAAGAGTATAAGGGCTTTGTTGTTCTGTAACTTCACTAGCACTTGTTTGAATAGCTCAGAATGTTCTAGACCATGTAGAATTCCCCTGATGAATGTACATTTTTATCATGCAGTGAAGTGTGGAATCCCCTAAACCTAACTAGAGTAGAGCATTTGCTTACAAGACAGTAATAAGTAAGTAACTGTTTAGAGGAACTAAACAGTTATAAATTAAAGCTAGACAGGCAGCATGGTTTAGTGGCTAGTGTACTGGACTGTAAATTAGGAGACCTGGCTTCTACTGCCACCTCTACCACTGGCTTGTCATGTAACTTTCACCAAGTCATTTCATTTCTCTGTGCTTCTATTTTCTCTACAATCCTTTGTCTGTCTTGTCAAATTAAGCTGTAAACTCTTTGGAGCAGGGATTCTCTTATTATATGTTTGTACAATACTTAGCACCGGGGGCCTTTAATCTTTTTTGAGATCTCTAGGTGCAACCATAACCATACAATGAAAACCAAATTCAAAATAAACCACAAATGCTTTTTAAAAAGCTTTCTCTGTTTACTTATATCCGTGTTTTGTGTTTTCATTTTTTCTTTATAATGGTGATGAAATTGCATCCAATGAAGAAGGGCTGTATCCTGCAGTCTTTCCTCAGGCAAAACTCCTATTGCTGTCCACTGGATGGTTTGCCTGAGTAAGCATTCTAGGATTTAGCCTGTAACAAATAAATCTGACACACACATTATTGAGAATTTCATTACAGTACTGGTAAGATAGGTTGAAAATAATGAGAGGAAGGTGCCTACTGTTCCATCAGAAGTGGAGAGGGAGAGAGAGAGAGAGAGAGAGGATAGTGTAGGGAATACCCTGTAGGTGGCAAAAATTACTGAACCTACAGGCAGTGAAGAGACAGACACTCAAAGAGCAGCTCCTCCCTATATCTGAAGCTAACAGGATGAGAGGCAGATAGACAGTCAAAAGAGAGTGATATTCTGGAGCTGTAAATCTAGAGCAGACTTTTTTCTCTTTTGCTTTTTTGTTTTGCTCACCACATTACTGTCAGGTTTTGATCTGTCTTTTGTTTGTTTGCCACTTTTTTCTATTTTTTGTTCTGTGTTGATCTTTTATCTCTGCCTGTCTTTTCTATTCTATTTTTGTCTCCTGTCCAAGACTGTTGCATCCGTGTTTTTATTCTGTACCATCTTTTGTCTTTGAATCCTTCCGTGAAACTTTCTTCTCTCCTCACTGTGCGCTCTCTCTATTTGAAATAATGTACAGAGTGTGACAATAAGTGAATTGATTCAGAATGAATTGACAATGGCCATAGGGAATGCTAAGCTGTACATTTGCTTGGAATTGATTTTTTTCACCACCTCCTTGAGTTAGCGCTTTAAGAAAGGGGGACAATGGTGAAAAAAATAAGCCTTTTCATTCCACATTGAAAACTCAGACTGGAAGAGATCAGAGAGGAAATGACAAGAAGGAATAAGAGTGGGCCCTAAAAATTGTTTCTAGAGATGTGACACAGAGGCCTATTGGTGTTTCACTATGCTCTGTCAGCAACTCTTGTCAGGCCAGACATACTCACTACGCCTAACACACTGGTGGTATGATATATACCTAAAAAGTGGCATGTAATATATCCTTGGAAAACTAATAACTCATTGACCATCAATATTCCTGAATGATGAATGTCTGATGTGTACAGAGTTATAAATATGTGCTAGAATTATGTTCTCAAAATGTATATGACAAGCAGTGCCTACGGTATGTCTGTCCCAGACAAAGGAATGTGGTTCCACCTGCTGGAATATGTTTACAATATAAGAACATAAGAATGGTCATACTGGGTCAGACCAAAGGTCCATCTAGCTGAGTATCTTATCTTGTGACAGCCAATTCTAGATGCCCCAGAGGGAATGAACAGAACAGGTAATCACCAACTGATCCATCCTGTCACCCATTCCCAGCTGCTGGCAAACAAAAGGCTAGCGATACCATTCCTGTCCATCCTGGCTAACAGCCATTGATGGATCTATCCTCCATGAACTTATCAAGTTATTTTTTTAATCCTGTTATAGATTTGACCTTCACAACATCCTCTGGCAAGGAGTTGACTATGCTTATGTGAAAAAAATACTTCCTTTAGTTTGTTTTAAACCTGCTGCCTATTAGTTTCATTTGGTGACCCCTAGTTCTTGTGTTATGAGGAGGAGTAAATATCACTTCCTTATTTACTTTCATTCACACCAGTCATGATTTTAAAGACCTCTATCATATCTTCCTTTAGTCATCTTTTTTTTCAAGCTGAAAAGTCCCAGCCTTATTAATCTCTCCTCTTATGTTCTTATGTGTTAACCATTTCTGTCTTTATTCATTACACCTTATATAACTTAAACTGGTGACTTTTTGTTAAATAAACTTGTTCTACTTTTACTATAAACCATTTCAGTGCTGTGAGTAAAATAAGAATGTTTGTCAAGCACCAGTTAAATTAATGAGCTATAGTATGTTGTCTCTTTAAAGGAGCAACAAACATTCTGTGAATGTTCCAGGAGACGGATGGATGCTGCAGAGAGACATCTCTGGGGAATTCAGGAATTGGAGTTCCATGTTTGTTATCTGCAAGGCAAGGTTTGCCAGGAGAGTTTGCTGGCCAGACAGACAAGCTGGTGTGTCAGGGAGTTGTCACACAGCTTAGCAGTAGCAGAACTTGCACGTGATAAGGCTGAAAGGGGTAACCAAGTAACTCACAATTCTGGGAACATCAGCAGATTGTCGCATTAGGAGATGACTTTGGGGAAATTTGGGACTGAGAAGGTGTTGGTGTCACGCTGCAACTTGTAACTGGGCAATTGAAGACAGGGTGTGATCTGCATGCTTGTTGGTGTCAGGACTGTCATCCTTAGCATCATAGGATTTAAGGCACCCAGAGCTGCAGGACAAGTGGTGGCAGTACCCCTTACGGGTCTGGCCTGAATCCCAAAATGTCATAAAGAGGCATGATGACTGAGAGTCAGTTAAAAATGATAACAAATTGAAAAATAGAGAAAATGCCCTTAGCCATTCATAAAATGCTTTTAAATGTCCTTAAGATGTAACAAAGAAGCCTGCTACTTGGGAGCTGAGTTGCAAAAACTAATCCTCTGAGGCAATATTACTTTATTGCTGCATGACATCTATGTATGCTTTGAAAGGAAATAAAAAATATCCAGGAGCAGAAGGCTTATAATTGAAAAAATTTGACAGAAACTCCTTTGTGTAGTATTCCATATCTGGAGATTTTTCATAACCATGTCAGAATCTCATTCCTAATAATTTCACATGTTGAGATAAAAGTGTTATCTAAAGGATAGTGTCTGAATTTATATTAATTTTCAGTTATTATTTTGTGAGTAGATCCATCAAAAATCTATACAAACAGTGGCAACTGCCAGGTTTCTGGGGCTTTTTTCTTTTCTTTTCTATTTTTTTTTTCAACTGAACTACTTTTCTTACAATGTGCCAGAACTTGACATTTCTTTTAAATCTTTTCTAAATTTCAAAGGAGCAAATAAATTTACAACACTGGAAAGTTTTACAGTTTCTGTGTTTAACTGCTTTTTGATGTGTTACATCTCAGGACATTAAATAAAAACATGTTCTGCATAATCTTAATTGAGAAGACTCTTATCTCAGCCTGCAATTACTGATGAACAAGATTGCAGCACTGATTGAGCTATAAGATACACACATTACATTTTTTGATTTGAGTGGAACAGATTTTATTCTTATTTTCTTGTCCTGGTAAAGTATTGTTTGTGTTAAACCTGGTTTACCGGCTACCACATAGGTGACTGTATTATAGTGATTGGTAGAGTGTTTTCTATTTTATATAGCCTGTAACTCCCTTGGAAATTCTTGAGACTGAGAGGTGCTATATAAGCATAAGCTAGTATTATGAGGATTTCAGAACTTGTTTTAGTATGCAAGTCCTTTGAAATATCTAGGAATGAGTTCCTTAGTGCCTACTACAGCATGAGAACTTTTATTACACCCTAGGCAGTGAAACAGAAACCAAGCCAATTCTACTTAAAGTCATAGAGATGTCAGGCATGGCTAATATGGGACTACATTTTACCCCACCCTCATTAGAGCTGTACACAATCATAGCACTCACCTCGAGATTGAAAGGATCGGCTGTCATCTAAAAGATTGAGGGATGCTCCAGGCTGGAGGGGGAACAGGGACTCCAGCTTGCTTGGCCCATGCCCCTGGCAGCTAGGCCTTGGTGGGGAGCAGAGAGTGGGGCAAGCTGCCGCCCTGGACAAGCTCTCTCTCAGGCAGCCGCCACACTGTGCAGAGCAGCAACCCAGAGTGGCCAGCTTCAGCTGGATGAGAAGCAGCCCTCTCCTGCACCTCACCCGGGCTCAGCTGCCTGGGAAAGTGGCTGAACATGCAGGGTGGGAGGCACAGTGAGAGAAGGACATAGGCGTTCCCTTGCAGGGAGAGTGTGGTGGCCTCAGTCTGGGTGCAGAGCAGAGAATTTACTGGGCAGAGGAGACACGTGAGACTGTTACCTGTCCTCCACTTTAGATTGTGTCACCTCCCCCCCGCATATGAGGAGGCACGAGTCGTCAATGCCCAAGACTCTTGTCTACCAGCCAGGCTGTCTTGGCCTTGCTTTCTAAATACTTTGTCACATGTTTGAAGTGTTCAGCTACATTTCTTGTACTTTGTTTTTCCTTTTGGATTAAAGTTGGATGTTGCTATAAAGCAATAATATGTTTTGGCCTCCTCTACGGATTATTCTCTGGCATTCCTCCAGTGAGTGGGTTTCCTCACTGATTTTTTTAAACACTTCCAATAAATTTGAAAGACTTCATAAACTGCTAAAAATGGTTCTTAATTTGTTGTGTTTTCTCTGGTTTTGTTTTTTGTGAAAGGTGACCTTTGGGTAATTGATTTTCAGCATGAAAATTACCAAGTAGGAATTATTTGCTGCTTGTGGGGAATTAAAAACAATAGAAAGTATGACTCCTGTCTAAATGACCAAGCTTGCTGGCTCAATTTTTGAGCTTTTATTCTTATAACCTTAAGTTCGAGAAGCACATGAAACTGTGTCAGGAATTTTTAGAAACATTTGAAAAATGTTCAAGAGGGCGTGAAACCGTTACGAGGTGCCCATGGACGGTGTGAGTCCGGTGGCGGCCCCCGGCGCGCCAGGACCGGGTCTTCTTGGAGTCGGATTGCTTGGGAATGCAGCCCAAAGCTGGTGGTAAACTCCATCTAAGGCTAATTTGAAAAATAGTGATCAAATCTACTAATTATTGATCCAGCAATATTTGCAGCTAGAAAATCTCTGTGCATCACAGAACAATGGCCTAAAGACAATGTTGCATTTATAGACTGATAGCATCCTTCTTCCCAAATGATATCAAATCACTTCCTCCATTACAAGAAGTCATACTCCTCTTAACAGATATATGGCAGTTTTTAACATTACCTATTCTAATCTGTGTTAATAATGATTTTAAGAAACAAAAAGATACTGAAGCTAATTGACATTGAATGTTGGAAAATGTGAGAATGACTTCATAGCTCAGCAGTTAAGGAATTAATGTGGGTTGTGGGAGACTTAAGCCCCTGCTCAACACCAGGTAGAAGTAGGATTTGAACCTAAGTCACTTAAGTGCTGGGTGAGTGTGCTAACCATTATGTTAAAGCATATAAAGAGTCTGCTATTATCTTTGTTTGTGAATATCAACTGGTGATAGATGCCTATATCCCTTTGCTGGGCAAAGGGTGACCAGACAACAAATATGAAAAATCGGGATAGGGAGTGGGGGGGTAATAGGAGCCGAGCCTGTATAAGAAAAAGACTCCAAAATCGGGACTGTACCTATAAAATTGGGACATCTGGTCATCCTAGTTGGGCAAGGCTTAGGCCTCATTCCTCTCCTCTATACTTCCTTTGGCTAGTTTAGGTGGTTACCTGCTCAGTTTGCTGGTTTTTGTGGATTGTGTTATTAGGTGCCTACCCTTCCTATGCATTGTAGGGGGAGCATGGTTACCTAACTCAGGGCTATGGATTCCACTGGCAGTATGTCTACACTGCAGCTGGGTGCAAGCCTTCCAGCCTGGGTGGACAGACTCATAAGAACATAAGAAAGGCCGTACTGGGTCAGACCAAAGGTCCATCTAGCCCAGTATCCTGTCTACCGACAGTGGCCAATGCCAGGTGCCCCGGAGTGAGTGAATCTAACAGGTAAAGATCAAGTGATCTCTCTCCTGCCATCCATCACCCCCCTCTGACAAACAGAGGCTGGCCATTCCTTACCCAGCCTGGCTAATAGCCATTAATGGACTTAACCTCCATGAATTTATCCAGTTCTCCTTTATAGTCCTAGCCTTCACAGCCTCCTCAGGCAAGGAGTTCCACAGGTTGATGTGCGCTGTGTGAAGAACTACTTCCTTTTATTTGTTTTAAACCTGCTGCCCACTAATTTTAATGGGTGGCCCCTAGTTCTGCTATTATGGGAACAAGTAAATAACTTTTCCTTATTTACTTTCTCCACGCCACTCATAATTTTATATACCTCTATCACATCCCCCCTTAGTCTCCTCTTTTCCAAGCTAAAAAGTCCTAGCCTCTTTAATCTCTCCTCATATGGGACCTGTTCCAATCCCCTAATCATTTTAGTTGCCCTTCTCTGAACCTTTTCTACTGCCAGTAACCTTTTCTAATGCCAGGCTCATGCTAGCAGGCCTTGTGATAGCGAGCTAAAAATAGCTGTGTGGACATTGTGGCACTGGTAGAGGCTTGGGATAGCTATCTGAGCTCAGACCTAGGGATTGGGTGGGTGTGAACTCAGGTGGCTATTCTGAGCCTCTGCTAGTGCAGCAACATCTGCACAGCTATTCTTAGCATGGTAGTACAAACCCAGCTAGCACAAGTCTGTCTACCTGGACTGGGAGGCTCAGGTCCAGCCGCAGTGTAGACATGCCCTAAGTGGCAGGGCACCTCAGCTTTAGACATGGCAATGCTGAGTTTAAGTCCCCTTGGTGGATGTAGCCGAAAGACTATAATTACTCAGGCTGGAATGTAGGTTGGGACACCATTAGGTAACAAACTCATTTTTTCAAAAAGTTTCATGGGATGTATGTTAAAACGTAGTTATTTTTCAGCCTGTTGTATCTGGGATATATTCACGAAGGAACTCGGAGGGTATGTCTACTCTGCTATAAAACATCCACAGCTAGTCTGTGTATGCTGACTTGAGCCTGTGGGGCTCAGGCTGCAGGGCTATAAATTGGAGTGTAGATGGTCAGTCTTAGGCTGGAGCACATGCTCTGAGCCCAAATGTCTACGCTGCAATTTTATTGCCCTGCAGGCCAGGGGTGCAAGAGTGGGGGGAGGGGCATGGCCCTCCCACTTTTTGAAAGTGGGTTTGCTATGGGACTTCCCTCCCTTATCCCCCCGCCCCAACCACAAGACCCTGCCCCCCCACAGGCCAGGCCAGCAGTTGGAGCCTGGACAGTTGTGGGGCACCATGCCACAGACCCTCCATCAGCCCAGGTTTGAGGGCCAAGAACAGCCCCTGGCCCATGTCCCCATGCTACAGGCCTCCCCTTACTGAGCAGGTGGAGCGTCCACAGCTCCTCAAAGCTGCCTGCTAAGCTCTTACCATGGCTGGGCTGCTGCACCCCAGTCAGAGCCTGGTTGGTCTAAGAGCTGTATGGGCAGCTGTGGGGAGCCCTGGACCCTCTTGTGTTGGATGGGGAGTCCCTGGGACGGGAACATTGGACGGGGACTTCTCTTGGCTCTCCCACCCTGGGCAAGTGGGGGGTCCATAGCACCATGCACAGCTCTTATATCGACCTGACTTCAGCTTGGGGGTCGCAGCCCAGGCATGGTAAGAACCATATGGTCAGCTATGGAAGCAGGGCGTGGGAGGCAGACCAGGGGCTGCTCTCAGCTCTCCCACCCAGGGCAGATGGAGGGTCTTCAGCACCATGCATGGCTCTTATCCTGACCCAACTCCAACTTGTGGACCTTTCTGCCCTGGGAGGGGGGCCCCAGGGCAGGAATATGGGTGGGGGTTGCTCTCAGCCCCCTCCAGGCAGCTGGACGGTCCATGGCTCCTCACAGCTGCCTGCGCGGCTCTTACCATTGTTGGGCTATGGGCCCCCTCCCCCCAGCTGAACCTGGATTGGGGTAAGAGCTGCACAGGCAGCTGTGGGGAGCCATGGACCCTCCTGCCCTGGGTGGGAGGTGTCTGTGGGGCAGGGTCATGGGCCAAGGGCTTATTTCATCTCCCCCATGTGGGCAGATGGAGGGTCTGTGGCTCCCAGCCCACTCCAGCTTCTGGCTTTGCTGGAGGTGGGGACACAGAGAACAAGGACACTTGCTTGCCACACCCCCTGGGGAAGGCTCCACTGCCTCTGCTCCAGCCCAAGCCAGCTGACGGGACAGCTCTGGGTGTTTTATTGCTGCGCAGACATCCCTTATCTGGCTAGAAAGTCGTTGGGCACACATGGAGGAAGATAGGTATCTCAGAACTGGAGATTCACTAAAGCCAGCATTCTAGGCAAGGAGCGAGGCTAACCAATGGGAGATGCCAAGGAGAAGGCTGTGTCCAGAGCCCCACCCCCTCAAAGAGCTTGGCACCTCCCTCAGCTTTGGATTCTCACTTGCAAACCCTTTCTTGGAGTTAAGTGCCTGTGCCATGTTTGCAAGAAGCTGAGGGGAAGAGGCTGAGGCTTTCCCTCAGACTTTTAACCCAGCAGTTGGTATTCAGCTGGCATGTGGGAGACTCATCCCAGTTCAAGTCCTCCCTTACCTGAGGGGGAGTAGGGATTGGAACAGGGATCAGCCACCTCTCACGTGAGTACCCTGATCCCCGGGCTTTGGGATAGACTGATGTGGGGAGTTTGCAGTCTCTTCTGTTGAAGCTGTTTCAGGGTTGATAAATAAGTATAGAGTCATTGGAGTAGGGGGACTGGACCCTGTGGCGTGCTCTAACCACCAGGCTGTAGAGTCATTTTTATGTTTGTGCTCTCTTTCTCTCTATGGCCTAATGATAATGAATCCTCCTCTTCCCCCACCTCCCCAGCCCCCATTTTGTGTGAGTTTGGATATAGGGCCCAATCCTGAAGGTGAGCTATGAGCATGCTTACTAGATTGGACCCCACAGACAAGTCAGGCAGAGCAATGTCTAGCTTTTCCTGGTTTGTTCATTCTCTGGTGGCTAGGTGTCTGGATGTGTAGAGTAAAGCAGCAGTGCACATGCACAGAGGCAGAAACATAGGTGCTTAGGGAGCTTATGTTGCCAAGAAGTTAGGTGCTGAGTAAGCTTAGGTGCCTATAGGGTGTGGCCGCAGCTGAGTGGGGATTTTGTGAATCACATTGGAGCCTGATTCTGGAATATAGGTGGCTAAGTCCTTTTGTGCATCTAGCCCAATATGTCTATCAGCACAGTGTCTCCTAATACTGTATGGATTCATATCAGTATTGATTCAGAGGAAAGCATGCCACCTTCTCAAGCACCTTAGTGGTCATTGCAAGTCTCTTATCTAAATGTTGACTCAGCCAAACTCTCTAAATTTCCCATGATCACAGCACAAGATGGTATGGTGGCAGCAATAAACAAACAGCTCACAGGATCTGCTGTGGATGCCTGAAGCTGCAGATTTGCTTTTAGAACAATGTTACATTTATACAATATGTGACAAAGCTCCAAGTTTGTACTCATGGGTCCTGCGCTTCCTGGCAGATTTAGGGGCCTCAGAAACTCATCTAGGCCCCAGAGTGACCTCCCTTTCTCAGTATAATTGGCAAGAGTCACCACCTAGTGAGTTACCTTCATCACAGGCCAGTATGAAAGGTGGAAAGAGTGCAGGGGGAGCCCAGGCCCGCCCTCTACTCCAGGCTCCAGCCCGGGGACCCTAATAGTATCAGCTAAGATGGCTGACCTTTTATCCACAAAACACAATACAATTCCCTGGGCTACTTCCCCACAGCAGTCCCTGCTTCTTCAAACTCCACTTCACCCTTACCTCAGGGCCTCCTTCCTTCTGTATATGTTGTCCACCACTCAGTCTCACCAACAGCACAACCTCCTTCCACAGCTCCTGACACCCACAGCCCACTTGACTAACTGGGAGGTTTTTATCTGGATTCAGCCAGTCCCTGATTGGCTTCAGGTGTCCCTATTAGGCTAGCTGTTTCTACTCCTTTCTAGAAAGTTCTTAATTGGTCCCAGGTGTCTTGATTGGTCTGGAGTAGCCTTTGTTTGGCTATCCAGGGAACAAAGACCTGCACATCCTGAGACTAATATACCTGCCTTCCAGCACTCTCCTATATCCTTCTGGTCTGACTCCGTCACAAATAGTATTCAGAGAGAATTCTCAGCTTGCTCTGAAATATCACAATTTGCTGCAACTTTATTCTGTTACCTTATGGCTTTCTGCCTGTGAGACCTCTTCCGAGCAGAGTAAAATCAATCCAGATTTAAGATGATAAAGTAGTAACACAAAACAAACTGGAGTCAGTAGGAGTGCACTTGGCACTAAGAAGACCCATCTGAGTTCCACATTGTCTCCTGCAATTATAAAAAAATAATTGCTGCTACCCAAAGCTTATGGACAGTGGTTTTTTAAAAAAGGTTTTATAGGGGAGTATTCTCTCCAATTTCTGGTAGATGTTGTAATGTGGGGGGGGGGGAAGGTGTACTGTCACTAGGGATGTATCTGAAACTTCCTAAGCTTAATTAGTACTTTTAAGATTATGAAATTCATCAGTTCAGGCCAACAAGAGGCCACTCATGACTCAGGAGAGTCAGGTACGAATTCAGCAAAATATTGTATTTTCCCGAGCATAAAAGGGACATAGTAAAGTACTGAACTCTTCCTACCTCACTCCACTCCATGCTTAAATTAATAGAGGGTTTTGTGACATCCAGCATTATGCCTGAGTGTGAAAAGAGGTCCCTGAAGTTGTTTCCTGTCCTGAGTTTTCCCTTTCATTTGGTACATGAGAATAAGAAGCTGTGTTCATAAGTGTTGTATGTAAGTAGCATTTTTATTATACATTTTTTCAGATGGAGATTTTTAGTTTTATACAGTTAAGTGGGGGAAAGGATTTTCCCATTTAAAATCTGGAGCAGGGAAGATTCATTGATCTGTCTTTGATAATACGTTACACGTTCATAAATCTCCTTTGAGACATTTGAAAAATCATTTAATTTTGAAATATATGCAAATGTGATATATTGAAAAGAAGGTTTCAAAAGATTACAGAATCGATTATATAAATATCACAATTTACAATCCATTAGACTAGTAGAGGGCTTTGGAAAACAGAGGATTTACCCTGTTTAGGGTTTACTAAGCCATCAAATATTAAGATAACTTAAATTTAAGACAGAAAATGTAGTGTTGGTAACAGAAGTGCTCCCAGATAGATGGATGTGGCCAACCTGTTCTTCTCCATCTCTTATTTCTGGGATTCAAGTCACAGCAAAGTCCATAATGTTATCTGGAAGGATATTATGCACTAGGGTCCTTGATTGTGAACTTGGGAACTGTAGACCTTGCCTGGAAAAGAATTTTTCAGGTTCCACATGTCCAGACAGAAGTCAGAACTGACTGTTGTCTGCTGTAATCATATTGCACCATTGTGCTCAGGGCTGCTTTAGGATTTTGGTGTGGTTCAGTGACCTGACTAATTTTTATATTACACAAGAGGGGACATTTGGGCCACCCTCTCTTCTGCTGCAGGAGATGCAGAACACCTCTGCTTGTGCACTTTTAAAAATGTGGTATGGGGACAATTCAAATGAATTACAGGTCTCTGGAGTTGCTAAGCTCCCATCTATTGGAGGGTTTGTGTGTGCATTCTGGTGAATGTTAGCATTTCACAAGCCTTAATTAACTCTTACATTTTATTATGCCTAGGTTACACATAGGAAAAGAAGTAACTTGACCTAGAACACACTGGGAGAGCCAGGATTAGAATACAAAAGTTCCTCTTGGTCTCATGCTTACAACTATAATGCTGTTCATACTATGGAGATGTTCTCCTTGTGGCTACAGACATAATGACAGGGTTAGCTACAGGCAACCAGTTGGCAGGGTGGTTGGCAGTATCCTCAGTGATGCAAGTGTAGCCAGCATGGCAAGTCCTCACATAACTTTGAGTTGGTCTCTGTTTCTTTCTAGATATTAAAAGGGACCAAATTGTGGTGGGTTTTCTGGGCCCCAAAGACTGATCTGTGATCTTTAAGAAAAAATCAGAATGAAAATTTCATAACTCATGACCATCTTTTAGTTTCAAGGAAACTACCTTCAGTGGAAGAGCAAGAAGTCTACTTTGGTTAAAAAAGTGAAAGCAAAACCTCTTTTTTTATAGGTCCTTCAAAATTGTGGGCTTTACATGCCCTAAATGCCATCTCTGATAATATGGTTGGAAAAGTGTCTCAGTATCAAATCAGAAGAAAAATAAAAGACCGAAGAAAAATAAGACCAAAGAAAACAAATACATTACACATTCATAATACGTTACATGTTCACCTTGTCAAGGTCATGCTTACCTTTCTGAAACACCATTGTTTGGCACTGAATTTTTTTGTGGGGTCAGGGGGTTCTAGTAACCACAGTAAAGCTAATTTGAGTTAAATTAATACAGTAGATCAGCTTAGAACTGATGTGTTAAAGAGGTGCCATTTATTAGGAAATGTTTGCAATAGTGCTTTTCTTTCATACTGTCTTGTGGAAGAGGGAGGTGATGATGAAGGATCCTTGTGTTGTCAACTGGAAATTTACATCCAATAATTTGGTCAAATGATATGTTCTTTTCTGTTCAACAAAATACTTCTACTGTTTAGCAGTAATAAAAAGAAGTGCATATAGTACTCATATATTGTCAAGAATAAGAATAAATTATTTAATCATTAATGTATATTTATGGCACTTAAGTTTTGGCTATGTTTGTAAAATATGTGTTAATGGCATTTTCATTGTTGAACCAGTTGTGATGGGTTGGGATCACAGAAACCCCCTTAGGAGCTGCCAACGGATGTGCCAAGACTACTTCTGCCCCTGCTTTCCTTCCCAAACAGCTTAGGAATTCAGTTCCCTGCCTCTTTTGAACCAGACCCGCTAGCCTGCTCCAAACACAGATCCAGTCTGTGCCATGTCCCCTAACAGCGGTAGGCTTGCCTGGAAACAGGTAAGGAAGTGTTCTTGCCTTTAGCCTCAGATGCTCAACTCCTAATGGCGTCCAAACCCTAAATAAATCCGTGTTACCCTGTATAAAGCATATATAGGGCAAACTCATAGAATGTTCGCCCTCTATAACACTGATAGAGAAGCACAGCTGTTTGCCGCCTCCTCAGGTATGAACACGTACTCTAGGTTAATTAATATGTAAAAAATTAATTTAATAAAGACAGAAAGTAGGATTTAAGTGGTTCCAAGTAGTAACAGACAGAACAAAGCAAATTACCAAATAAAATAGAACAAAACACACAGATCTATCACTAATACAGTAAAAAGCCTCACCCTCAGAGATGTTTCTTCTTACAGGCTATCTTCCCTTTAGTTTGGGTCCAGTGATCACTCTCAAGCCAGCTGAAGACAAAATAGAGGGGTCTCCCGGAGAGTTAAATAGACTTTCCCTTGTGGGTGGAGACCCCCTCCTCTTTCCTATGCAGAATCCAGTTGCAAAATGGAGTTTCAAGAACCATGTGGGCAAGTCACATGTCTCTGCAAAACTGAGTTCCTTACCAGCCAGGCCTCATTCCTGGGGAAGCCCGGATGTGGACTGACATCTCCAAAGTTTGTTGTTGGCTTGATTTGGTTCTTGACTGGGCATTTACTGAGAATAGTTCCGTCTCAGAAAGCTGCCCAGTTGCTTCACTGAGGCTATTTAAAATTAACCAAGTACATAGCCAATATTTATATCTTCGAGTACAAAAATGACACATACATACAAATAGGATGAATATAACCAGTAGACCATTACTGTTACATAGATATGTTACATGGCATATGTAGCAAAAGCATATTCCAGTTGTATCATATATACCTTTTATAAGCATCTCCCCATAAACCCTTATGAGGTACACCATTGCACCAGTGATTACAGAAATAAAGATGAATGCTGACATTAATGTTCAATAAATAAGCCAATGTCTATGCCTTTTACATGACTGATAACATAAAATGTGAATGTTATTTTCTTTATTTGTTAAAGACTCTAACTGGATGCAGGTTCGTGTATTATAAGGATGACACGGGTCGCGGGGCGGGGGTTCTGCAGACTAAAAAAGTAAAAAAGATCAGGATTTGGTTAAGAAAAGGCAGCAATCTGTTCGTCCCATCAGCAGAGCAAAGAAAGAGAGAGCAAAAACAATATCTCAATGAGCACAAATTCTGGTGAAATTTTAAGATCAAGAGTCCTCATGGTTACCTGAATAGAGAAGTAACAGCACAGAACCAGATATGTCAGATGGCTGCAAAATTAATTTCCTGGTCACATACCACAAATGTACATTTCCTGTACATACCACAAATGAGCTAAAAGCAATGTTTGAAACTCAAGTATCTATGCAAGTGAAACACATTGGTATATCAGATCTTCCAAGAGGGCATTCCCCATGACTGTGTGTGTTTGCTAGGATGCAAATTCTATAATCAGTTTAAAAGGCATGTCTTAAGGAACATAGGACCATTTTAAGATTTCATACTGATGTAAATAAATCATAAGCAATACCAGTGAGTGAGGGGGAAAAAAGGTCAGCCATTCTGTTTTCACAGATCTTCTAGGCAACTGTCTGCATCAAGGGACACGAAACATGTCCCCAGAGATGGAAAAACAGACCTAATTCAATTTTATACCCCTTCTCTAAACCATATTGGATTTATACAGATGGTACCACATTCCTCTGTTCCTTTATGCAAGAGATAACTTGATCAAAATGCATTCCTATGTATTATTTGCTTTCAAGTTTTACCCATATTCATCCTTGGCTGATACAAGAAAAGCTAGATTAAAATATATAGAAACTTTCCTTCCCAAGTAAATAGTTTACAGATCAGTTTAACTAACTACAATGGTAAAAGACTCCTGAGGGACTAATTTAGCAAACTGGAACTTTAAAGATGGACAACCTCTTCCAAAAATATAGTATTTTATTAAGTTAGCAAAAAGAAAAGAGGCAAATTTACTTGTTAAATATTAAAGCTAATAATTGTAAGGCTCTGGAACTCAATCTGATATATAATAAACATAAAATGCTTAGATCTATTTCTGAAAATCCATTAAACAGACATTTCTGGCATCAGAGACATAATATAGTACATATCTAAGATGTCGTCTTGGGTTTATTCTGGGACAAGATGGACCCTAACATAAAAAAAAATGTAAACTGAAAAGTTAGGTACAAGTTAAAGACTTCCTCCCCTCATGAAGTGTGATACCAAGTTCTGAATAATTTAAAACCAGTTAAAATCTCTTCCATGGAGCTTTCGATAGATTTCTTTATACAGTATCAGGCATTTTCTTACAGTAGTAAAGGGATAAGGCTGGTCAACATTTTTCCATCTTAACTGTTTGATGGAAAATTGGGTTTTCCATTAAACAACATTTTTGGCCCAGAGTGACTGTTTTCTGTGGAAAACTTCAGGGTTTTTTGTAAAAAAAAAAAAAAAAAATGCAAAAAATATGCTGCCAAAAATGTGTTTCAACAGTCAAATATTTTTGCCAAATAATGACTTTTTTTTTGTTTTCAATTTTGTCAATTTTCCAGGGGGTGGGGGTGGGGGAGTCTGACCAGTTTCAATAAAGAATCAACTAGATAAAGGGGTTGAATTCTACACAGTCCTAAATATCCCTGGTATTACTACCAGCAGTACTTTATGATACAAGGAACTTAAGGCTCTCAATCTTTCAATCAAGGGAAGGTTTTATCTTAAATATCTGAACCATATTTGCTGTGCCCATATTTAAAACATGCCTTGATTAGGCTATAGCATATCTGAGCTGTCTCTGAATTACCTTTTTCTTTCAAAATATGAAATACAGGGTTTAGGGAAAACCTGGAAAGGTATTTTAACTTGACTGAAAAGCTAAAACAAATTAGCATATTTTCACACTTTGCTGTCTACTGAGTGACAAACTGTTCATACTTCTAACAGCATAATAGTATTCCACTATTCTATGGTCAGGTCTAGCTTATTATCACTTAGAATACATGACAGGATTTTAGAACCTAACATGAGATAAAAAACTAACTTATTTTTGAGGTTTATATTTTGGGCTTTTGTTGTTTGGGGTTTATTGATAACAATTTTTGAGTTTTATGTAGACATGAAATAATGGGTTTCTAGGGCTTTCTGTTTGGTGTGTATTGTAATGAGTAATGTATATTATAGTAGTATATACCGTAATGAGTAATCTCTTTGTAATGTTTCCAGGTGTTCTTTAATGTAGTACTGTGTCAAAGAGTACAGAACCAATCAACCTTTTTGAACAGTAATAATAACAGCAACGGTACATGTATGTTATGTACCTGCCCTATATGTACAACTTTTCTGCTAAAATGTTTATAGAGGTTGCAGTGGGAGGAAGTCCAACATGAGACTATGAATTGAAACAAACACCACTTAATCTCGCAGAAGGTGGAAAAAGAGGGGCTATGTCAGAATAGGAGTTGTGTGACCGCAACATCAAGGAAAATGCCCCACTCTGGCAATCTTGTGATGCAGCAAATAATGATGAAAAATAAGTTTTAGCTCAAATTGTTAGAGGCCCATTACAGTAATATAACATGTTGAGCACATGGTAAGTTTGTCTACTGGATTTCAGTTCATACATGTGCTATTGGAAAGAGGCACACAATTCTGCCTTTATGCTATATGTTTATGGGTTTTAACGAAACACATACAGTTGAACTGCTACTAAGGATGATTAGGTCAGATTTTCCTTTCAGTAGAACACAGATGTTCCAATTTGCCAAATGATCTCATATAGGGTTTTCACTTGCATTCCATTATTTGCAACAGTTTAAAGTGTGTGTGTATGTTTCTTTGAAACCTAATGATAAACAAGCTGCAACAGATAATTTAGAAACTAATTTGAACTCATATGGGAAATGAAACAAAATAAACACTTTGACTGTGTGCTAGATGTTGTCTTGTCTTTGTTAACCAAATAATGCAGTGGACAGTGTATTAATTGTGTGAAATTAAACATGATGATTTGAATTCCTAAAATGATAGGTACCCCAATTGATGTTCAGCATGTTCCCAGTTTCGATGGAGAGAAGGCCAGGATATGTTATGTGACGGAGTCAGACCAGAAGGATATAGGAGAGTGCTGGAAGGCAGGTATATCAGCCTCAGGATGTGCAGGTCCTTGTTCCCTGGATAGCCAAACAAAGGCTACTCCAGACCAATCAAGACACCTGGGACCAATTAAGAACCTTCTAGAAAGGAGTAGAAACAGCTAGCCTAATTGGGACACCTGAAGCCAATCAGGGACTGGCTGAATCCAGATAAAAACCTCCCAGTTAGTCAGGTGGGCTGTGGGTGTCAGGAGCTGTGGAAGGAGGTTGTGCTGTTAGTGAAACTGAGTGGTGGACAACATATACAGAAGGAAGGAGGCCCTGAGGTAAGGGTGAAGTGGAGTTTGAAGAAGCGAGGACTGCTGTGGGGAAGTAGCCCAGGGAATTGTTTTGTGGATAAAAGGTCAGCTATCTTAGCTGATACTATTAGGGTCCCTGGGCTGGAGCCTGGAGTAGAGGGCGGGCCCGGGCTCCCCCTGCACTCTTTCCACCTTCCATACTGGCCTGTGATGAAGGTAACTCACTAGGTGGTGACTCTTGCCAATTATACTGAGAAAGGGAGGTCACTCTGGGGCCTAGATGAGTTTCTGAGGCCCCTAAATCTGCCAGGAAGCGCAGGACCCACGAGTACAAACTTGAAGCTTTGTCACAGTAATTACATCAATAGCTTGAAAATACAGACACCATTTCATCCTGATTATTAGGCTGGAAGTATGAAAAGTCTGAAAGCCAAAATGCTCTGCTTTTCACAATTTGAATGATGAGTGCAAACATTCAGGCACTGATTCTGGAAAAAAACTTATGAAGGTACTTAACTCTACATACTCGAATAGTCATGTTGAGTTGAATTTCGGTGGGGACTATACATAGGCTTATTTTTCCACAAATAAATGAGTATTTGCATGACTGGCACTTGCACTCAGGGCTGTCCTTAGGCATACATGGCTGCATAGGGCACCCAAAAATTTTGGGCACCTCAGGTCTTAGTGTCCACCTTTACGCTTCTTCCTATCCCTGTTCTGACCCTTCCTGCAAGCTCCCACAGCTAGCTGCTGCAGTCTCCTGAGTCTTCCTCTGGAGGGGATCTAGTAATTTAAAAGTGAAAAGGCCTTCCAGCCTGCCAGACCTATTAACACAACATTTAAGGTGTTAAAGAACCATTCAAGTAGTATTGAAGCCATTTAACAGGCATTTGCCAACCCCCAGGTATATAATATCAGTTTCTGAAGTTACTGACAAAAACAGTTGTGCATTAATGTAATATTTACTCAGAACATGTTAGTCTACAGGACCTTAGTTTAAAATTTGCTTTAAGAATATTTCATTAGTGTGTTGCTGAAGATGATAAAATCACATCTCTAAAGAAATCCTTGCATAGATTTTTAGATGCATAATCTGAGTGTTCATGTTTAGCCTTAAATGCTTGGAATTTTAGACATATAGTTTTAAAAATAAATCCTTCAAACCCTTACCTAAAATATACATTTTAATTACTATAATACAAAAAACTTGCTTCCAAAGTCATCTTGTCCTTTCTGTCCATCCCTTGGACCCTTCACACCCCTGTTGAAGAGAGCCCTTAAAGGGAAAACACCCTTTTCCTGCCAGATAACTGTACAAACGAGTTTCCCTTTCTTTACTTCTGACTATCTGATGAACTATTTTTAAGAGAACCGTCTAACAAAATCAGTACCTTAGTAAGATATAAAATCTTTGGAAACACGTTTTTTAAAGTTGGTGAAATTTCATAAACATGTCTCTTATTATGGAGAGCACACAAAGTAAATTAGTGTTCCCTTTTTCTAAAAAAATTCTTTGTTATGAACACACTAAACCTCTGTGACTGATTAAATTAAAATAATGTCTTTGTTTCAGTGAGTTAAATATGTAGTCATATAGAATGATTACTTTATGAAGGCTTAAGAGTACCTTTAAAATATAAAATCAGCTTAGAAATACTGATTAAGAAAATGTAAAAGAAAGAAGAGCTGCATCATGTATTCCATAATACTTAATGTTGTATTCAGCAGGTCAGACTTGTACTTGCTACAACATGTTTGTAAATAAATCTCTGACAAACTTCATGGTATATCAAAGAAACAGTGACTGACATTTTTTATTCCCAAATTTAGTGTTTTTAATTAGGTACTTTCTGCATGTCCAGTCTTCACCTTCTGGCATGCACTGGAAAACATGCTCCATTTTCTTTAGAAAGACATTGCAGAAGAGTAGTTTTTTCAAATGTCATTTGCTTCATTTGGGTTTAAGGATTTGGCTGGAAGCGGGTGATCAAGGAGGGGAAGGAAGGAAAGGGGAGAGTCAGTGGGGAGAGGGCAGGGCCTGGGCATAATGGGGGTGGGGCTGGGGAAGAGCAGGGGTGGAGTATGGGCGGGGCCACAGGCAGAAGAGGTGGGCTTGGAGAGCTAGCCTCCCCAAGTGGCAGCTTCACCCACCGCCCATGACAGTAGGTAAGGGCAAGTCGGCTCCCACACACCTAGTGCACACTGTAGCCTCCTTAGGCAGGGGCCATACTCACAGAGCCGAATGCGTTGCGTAAGAGGGTATGGGGGTGTAGCCGAATTCTGTGTGCATAAGAGGGTATGGGGGTGTAGCAGGATGCTGGTGCAGAGGCACCTAATCAGCCCCTGCTCAGAAAGCCCCAATCAGGGGAGATAGATTGGGGCTGGGAAAAGCCCGATGCCTCACCTGGGGATTGGCTGCACTTGCTGGCTCTAGGCCTATAAAAGCTGGAAGAAGTCAGAAATTGGGGGGAATGAGCAGGGCAAGGTCAGACTCCTGACTGAGGGCTGTGTGTTTGTGAGGAGCCAAGCAAGCCTCTAAGATTGTATATAGTTTAACACTGGTGGTGGGCACTGCTTTGTAAATAATAAATACACAGGTGCTGCACAGTTGAAGCCTTGTGGCGCTTTAGTTGGGTAGCCAGCGGGCTGCAGGAAGAGGGGGCCAGCAGACACTGTTACAGGGAGTCTCTGCAGGGAACTGTAACTTTCCACCACAGTGAGGCAGGCTGGGTGGCTTGGTATCCTTTGTTGCCTCATGCATCCGCCGGGCTGCAGTTGGGCATAGGGGCACCAGTTTAATAATACCCCATAAATCCTAAGGATGGCCTTGCCTGTGTGGAAAAGTGGAAAGGACTGAACTTCAGCATCCTGACCTTTATTAAATATTACCTTAGAAACAACAAAACTTTTCAACGAGAGATGAATGTGGATCAGGGTTTCCAACATCCATGTTGAAGCTTTGATTTGCATCTCTCACTGTTTTTTAAGTACATTAATATTTAGTTTTGAAAAATAAAAGCACTTATTGGGAAATTCTGAATCACAACTGTTTCTGGCTTTAATTTTTATTAATCCTGTTTTGGTTGGTGGAGTATTTCTTCTGGATACCTTAGGGTTTTTAAGAGACTTCTCATTTAATAAATTCAAGAAGTACAGCTACTACCTTACTTTTAGTACAGATTGTCAATGTTTCTTTACAAAACACTGGCATCATTACATATTTGGATATCCACATTGTGTTCTTCATCTGGAAACCATGCAACAATCATGTTCTGAAAATCAGTCAAGGAAAATGAGTCTTTTTTTCTCTATAGTCTGTTTTTTGAGATACTGAATGGAAATACAATAGACAATGTACTATAAGGCAACCCAGCATACAGAAATTATGTAAGGCATCATAATATGGTTCCCCAACTAATGGTACTAATGTTGTTTTCTTCTCTCTAAAGTGACTGCATGTCTAAAATAGACTGATCACTGTGTGCTTTTAGGAGGAGATTGGATTAGCATGATAATCTGCTGCCATCTAGTATTGGACAGTAAATGAAGCCATTATGTCACATTAATGAATGCCATTTTTCAGCTCCACAGCTACTATTTAATGTGTAACTAAGATGGCTTTTCTATCCAACTGGAAATGTGTCATATTCATGATATTTAATTGGGGTTTTAAGAGCATATATCTAACTGACTCCCTCCCCCTACCCCCAGTCCACTGGGTTTTTCTTAAGATAAGAAGCTATGATAAAAGAATAAGATCATATATGGCATATTTATTTAGAATGCATTTCCAAGGCATAAGGATCGTTTATGTGGTTCTCTATATTTTGTGACTCTTCCCCTTACTCTTTCGGTGTATAATGTATTCTGTCTTCTCACCATGTATTTCTCTAGCTTGTATTTCCTCTTTCTTCGCTTTAGGAAGAGTAGTCTATTGTACTATACTTGCGAGTCATAGCCAGAAACCACTGTGTTCTAATGCTGGCTAAGCAATCATTTGCTGCCATTGAACAGCTCATTTAACTTCCTCATACCTCTGTATTCTCATCTGTATATAATAATACCTCACAGGGGCATTGTGAGGATTGCTAGTTAATGTTTATACAGTGATCTGAAAATATGATTTGCCAAATGAGGTATTAAAGTGTTTTTATTTGTATGTGTGTGTAAATATATATATATTATTTCAATTTACAATAGACTGTGTAAGGGAGTGTAGTGAGTGTATATACTTATTGTATAAAGAGACTAAGCGGTGGATACGAGGAGTCCTTGTGGCACCTTAGAGACTAACAAATTTATTTGGACATAAGCTTCTGTGGGCTAAAACCTACTTCAGCAGATACAAGTGGGTTTTAGCCCATGAAAGCTTATGCCCAAATACATTTGTTAATCTCTAAGGTGCCACAAGGACAACTTGTTGATTTTGCCGATACAGACTAACACGGCTATCACTCTGTAAACAATGAATGAATTTCTGTGTGCTGGCTAGCTAGCTTTTCCCTGTAACCCTGGTGTTTGTTTTTTATCTGACCTCATCAGTAGTGCCACAATGATATGTTGGACACTAAATGAAGCCATTATGTGACATTCATGAATCCAGCCAACAGGGCACCTTTTCTATATGGACTTTTGTTAAAATAAGTAAAAAGCCTATTTCTTTACAAGTGTGTTACTCACTCTATTATTGCTAAGCAATTGCTCAAGCAATTTTATCTGAATTTTCGTACAGTGAGTTGACAGTAATGGAAGAGAACATATGTACATTAAGGAAATAGTGTGTCTGATTAAAGTCTGAAATTGTGCTTAGCAGAAAAGACATCTTACATTGTAGTTTTTGTAATAATGCTATTGTTTTATTTATATAGCTGTCTTCTCCTTGTCCGCTGCCTAGGCATTCAGGGCACCAGCATACACCAATAAAACAAAAGGATTATGAAGCTGTAGTGAGGTGGAGTGGTCTCACACAGACCCAGAGCGGGAGGGGGCACTTGCAGAGCCAGGTGGGCAGAGCCAGGCTGTGCTCTCCCCACCCACTGGAAGTCAGTGGGTGGAACAGGACGTACAAAAGGTGGGCCTGCAAGTTCAGTTGGTCTGCAATGGCTGAAGGAGCCAGATGCCTCCTGCCCACTCCCAAAGTGGGAGACTGCTATGGATCCCTGTGGTGCTGACGCTACTGGAGCCACACATTGAGCAAGCCGAGGGGGGCATTGTCGGGGTTGCTGCTGGCCTTCTACCCAGATGACACAGGAGACCCCTTACAGACCCAGGTATGCCCTGAGGGGAAGATCAGACATAGTCCTGGGGAACTAGACAACCATCTGGTTGAGAGCTGGCCTGTGACTAGTCAACGTCTTGCATGAGGATCCCTGCTGACCCTTCTGCCAGTGCTATAGTCCTGGGCTGGGATGCAGTGGAGTTGGGCAGGCCTGTCCCCCCTGCCATTCCCATCCTGGGGTGGCAGTACTCCCACCCCCGCCATAGGGCATATGTCCACCTAGTGAGGACACTAGGCTCTACTGCTGCCTGAGCCCCCATTAATTGTGTATTTGGGTGCTCTGCTCCAACCCTAGACTGTGTGTTTGGGTGCTCTAACCCTGTCTGAGCCTAGAGGACTTGCTACCCCACCCCAGTTCAGGGCTTGGGCTCTGAACTGTTGGTTTGCTGCTTGGCCCTGAGTGCAGACCTGAGACCCAGACTCTGTACCGCCCTGTCCCGACTAAGGGCTTGGCTCACTGTTTATTTGCCACTTGCCCCTGATACAGTTCTGAGGCCTCGACTCTTCACTGACCAGATTACGGGCTAGAGACCCTACCTGCCTATCACTCTACCCGGATGCTGACCGCAGCTACAGGTTGAGAATGACTGCAAATTACCCAATTGTGAGCAATGCCCTGTGATGTAGTGAGGTGGATTGGCCTCGCACTGACCTAGAGTGGGAGGGGCCACTGCTAACCCACTACACTGCTCACTAAAGTGTACATTATAATAAATTTCTATTTGTCTTGTTATATAGGTAAAGTTTAAATGAAATGAAAGGGGAGAGGCAGGAAGGAATGAGTAGATACTAGAGTAGGAACTGAGCAGTTCAGAAAGCAACAAACCCCAGGGTGAAGGTTGGAGCTGAACTTTATTGTTCATTTCTTTGCTTATAAACTCAACCCTCAGAAGAGACATTGCGTTTGGGCTCTAGGCAGAGTAGGAACTTTGTTTAAAGCAAATGAAAAAGTTGCTTGTTCCCTGACTAATTTCCCTACAAGTGTGTATACCTTTTTCTGTTGTTGTAGAAGGATTTTTGTTTTTGTTTAATGGCAAACCAAATTATAATGTACTGGAAAAAAAGTGTCAATGTGTTTCTCAGACTTCGTTTAATGATGTTTTTCGAATGGCTAGCCTGAAGGCTGAGTCCTTAAGGCTTAGCACTACGTGCTATCTTGTGATGAAAGTAGGCTAGCTTTGGGTCTGTCCTTAGGATTCTCTCTCTCTTCATGAGAGCTGAAGATGTGAAAACCATGAGGTAATATTTAGCATTTGGGTTACTGGGTTGAGTGTACAGTGGGTACTGGAATTAAATAGCTTTGTAAGCTGATTCTGGAGTGTCATTGAATCTCAATGGTTGTTGCTAGCTCATCCTGCTCATAAGCAGTCATGCTTGCTGTGTTGGCAAAGTGAGAAGATTATTCTGGTGGTTTTTTCCCCAGTATAAAGGAATGAGTTGACGATAAGAGGAAACTGAAATAGCTTCCCTCTAGAGAGCTTCTTGTTGTTTCTGCCACCTATTCAAGTAAAAGCCACATGCTGCACTGTTGATAGATGTGAGAACCAGAGGATTTAGTTTAGGAAGAGTTGTCTAAATTCAGAGCGTGGATTGGCTGATTCACCTTGGTTTCCAATAGTTCTGACCCAAATTACTTATTGAAGGAAAAAATGAATCTCTGAATTTTAGTAAACAATAAACATACAAGAGTAAAATCAAAAGAACTCCTCGGTAAAACTACTATACATTTCATTCAACTAGTTAAGGAGTGCACAATGTAGTTCTCAAACTAAGGTCAAAGTAATGTCAGTCAAACAAATTAGCAGTAATATTGGTGTTAATTTAATGATTTGACTAAACTAATGATTAACAGAAGTGATTACTTAATCCCAACATTCAAGGAGGCAGCTTTTTAAGTAAGTTACAACCGGAAAACTGTTACCTAGCTAAAGATTGTTTCATTGTTGTGAGTATTTTAGTATAGAAGTCAAATTGATGCTTTCCTCCTTGGGGCTTCATTGTGGCTAATTGCTTTGTGTTTTCTTCCCTTCCCCCCCCAGCCCCTCCATAAGAGGATGGCTTGTGCTTGTGCTGGAGAACCTGGGGACCAAGCCAACGCTGAAATGAGCCCCACCTGAGAGGTATCAGTCAATTTCATATAAAGAGCAGAAGGTGGCTGTACTAAGAGGAAAGCCCAAGAGGCTATAATGAGACTACAGAGACCAACAGGCTTCTATAGGGAAGAGCCTGAGATCGGGGAAATTGCTTCAGCTAGGAAGGGCTGGGAGTATCCTGTTATGAGAGGAAGGACTCTGACCAGACCAGGAGAGTTGTGGCTGGAGGGAAGACTGTTGTGTTTAGTTTTGAATTTTGTTGTTAAATCGGACCCCAAGGAGAGCTCTTGTGACTGGACTGGAAAATCCCTTTGTAGAGTTCGAGGGATCCAAGAAATGAAACTGAGGTTAGGGGCTGCATGCAGAGCTGCCCTGAGGTCACCAGGCAGAGCAGCAAGGTGGCCATTTGTGTATACTCACCTCTATCCCCTGCCAATGTAAACAAAGTATAGGCATTACAAGCCAGTTTTTAACAGCTTTTCAGTAAACAATAGCAGCTTTGGTTCCAGGAAGAACTTGCACATGAACAGACACAGTATAACAGTTTCTAAGGGTAGATCTTAAGAGTATTCCTAACATAACCCTAAAGTGCTTTCCCTGATGGTATTAATGGGACCTCGGACACACAAGTCATCTTCAGCTCCTTGCCAGACTCACATGGTATAAGGAGCTATACTGCAGTCATAGACCATATGGTGTCTTCTGACACTTAGTGCTTCTTGGCAGTTGTCATCTTCGGGTACAAGCAGGACTGGTGTTGTCTGTCTGTCTCCCTCTGAACCTATCAGCTGTAGAGTCTTGGAAGGTCAGTCTTCTTGCAGTGGCTGGAGACCCTGAAAAGACACCCAGTGCTGTCTGTGTACTTGGATTTTATGTGGGATGATTCTCCCTTGCTGCATCTTGTAGTACCTCCTTTTGGAGCTGTGTGTGGTAAATCATGGGCTGCAATACATCTTGGATATGATGATGAGGTCCAGTCATGTCAGAGAGACCAAGTTCTGGCGAATGGTTCTTATTTTATCTGTGGATGAAGAAAGAAAAGCATGAGGCAGCAGTTTGGGGGAAATTACACTTGTCTGAACCACTCAAAAAGCAACTGAATTGCATCATACAATGTAAACATCCATGGACTTAAAGAAATTCCTAAAAATAGTTAATTGCCCATCTAACCATTCACTCAACCACTTTTACACATGAATCTATTCTAGTTCTTAAAATAAATCTGAATGTGTCTTATGACCGCTGTCAAATCACTTTGTTTGTGATGAAATTGGGGAACTGATTGGTTAACTATGTGAGAGTTTGCAAGCCTTAAATAAACCAGCTGCCTCAGTAAAAGTTCATCAAGCCTTACTGGTGAAAGTTCACATTCTAATTGTGACTCGGGGAAGGCTTTGGTTATGTAGGTCATGGCCTGTACTCCATCTCAAAGCAAAAAGCTGTTCAACACTGCCTCATATTGAATTAATATTAATAAATTTAGTCTCTCATGCTATTTTGCTCACATAGAACAAGATCAGATTATAGTCCCCAAGAACAATTGTTCAAGGGGACATAACCTTTTGTGCAGCATAGTGGAGCCTGGCTTTTAAAATATTTTAATGATTTCTCTCTGATGTATATTTTAAAGGCTCTCAATCTACTGAAGAGTGTTTTGATGATCTCTCTGATGCTCTTTCCTTCTAATAGCATCTTTTGTTATAATTAATGTGTGAAATGTTGTGCTGTATTTTAAATGGATCCTTTCTTATCAAATCCCATGTCTTGCTTTTCTCCTATTATCTGTCTGAAGTGTGATTTCAGCATGCTTCTTGTACATTAGGTATCTTAAACTATCTATTAACCTTCAATCATTGAACCTGGAAGGATAGGTAGAAAACAGATTTCTCTACCCATAAAACAATAAACTGGAACAGAGCTATTCATACCCTGTCAAGTATGGTTTTGGACAGGGCACATTCACAGTATGACAGCATTGGGTGGCTTGAGGCGGTATGGTGAGATGTTAGTGGGGAATCATTTTTTGCCTTTTTAATTTTACTTCTTATTATCCACATTCTCCTAAACACTCATTAGGATACATTGATCTTCTCAAAGTAATATCAGTTCCTGGAGATTACAGTCCCTGCTTTACAAAAGTTTAGCATCAAAATAAGTCTTAAATGGCACAAAAATGTTGGGAAGTACAGCTAATTTTACTAAAAGCCCAAATGATTAAAAAGCATAATCCTATATGGAACACAGAAAATCACCCTTCAGGCAAAACTATCTTTCAACACATCTTTACAAATACTTAACTTAATAATAGTCTCTAATTTATGGCTGAGAAAGTAATTCATCACTAGCTTATTCCTTTTCCAATGTTCAGTGTGTGATAAGTGGTAATATATTTAAAGTCTGAAATGGAACATTATGGATAAAATAGTTCTTTCTCTGAATTTATGGTAAGCATGCGTTTACCTCATTTGCATTTGTATAAATGTTATTTATCATTTCTAAAACTACACATTTTTCTTTCTAAAACAAGTTTTAAAAAGAATGAAATTTACTCATGCTCCAAGGCTCGACATCCAGAACATAAGTGGCCTTTGTCCTCTGCACATGGGAGAATTTCACCCAATGTAATTGTATTGTCAAGTCCAACAGTAGCCCACAATTCCTTAATAAAAGGAATTAACATGATGCACTTCATGAAAACTACCTACATCTTATCTTAGTCTGTGTAAACATGACTTCCATCTCACCTCTCTCCTAGTATTGTGCCATCTGAGAGGGGGGAAAAGAGGCCATGCTTTGCAGGTGGTCAGTAACAACCTGTGGTGGTAGTTATGAAAGGCCACTGATGGAGCTAAAAGCTTCAGCAAGGACACAATTTTATTGCCTCTTGTCTTCTGCCAATGAGGCTAACCCAGTCTCTGTTACTATCTCAACTTAAAACCCAATTAAAAGAAGTCGCACAAATATTTCCCAAAAAAGGAGGCTGGAGACTGGCTGATAGGTGGCAAGATTGTCAGCATGAAAAGATAGCTTCTTATCACAGGCCTAAAAGTCACTTAATGGACATTAGTGACACACAGGCTGATCTAAAGCCCAGTGAATGGCCTCTGGCTCAGGCTCTTAAGGTGGCATTGACATGTAGAACTCGGTGAAAATTTTCAATTTTTGATAGTGTGTTTGGGTTTTTTTATCACCCTGTTTGATAATTTCCTACAAAGGACCTGGCTAGATTTTATTAGCCAAGAAAAATTTGGATCTAATAAATAAGTTGCAGTTCCCTGTATACAGCCAGAAACTCACTCAATGAGTCCTTTTGAAATACACTCAAAAGAGCTGCTCCATTTGCCATACCTGACATACATCGTCTAACTGAGAAGTAGTTCAAAACCATTTGAGCATACTATTAAATAAGCAAACAGCTCCTCCCAGCAAGAAATATTCCAGCCTGCTTAGGAACATTCTAGGTTTGATGGGCTAGCTATGATCCAGAGCAGTTGTAGTAATAGGTGTAAAATATTAAAAAAAAAAAAAAAAAGCATTATATACACTTGCAAAATATAGTCAGGCTAGAAGAGGTTTATTACCTTGTCATAAGCTAGGCATGATGGCAGAGATGTGTGACATTACACTCCATATTCTCTCTAGAAATGTTATGAATATGCCATAACTAATATGTTTTATGCAAGATGGGTCTTGTAAGATATCATTGGAAAGGTTATGATTTACTGAATGTGACTATCCAACTTGTATGCATGTATCATTTTTGAATCTAATGTTAGGAATATTGACTATGTAACTATTGCAACTGTGTGTGCATTTGGGAGACACCCACCAGACAACAGCTTTGATGGGCCATTAGGAAGAAACAACAAGACTTAAAAGATACTAATCTGTCTTTCTGAGGGGCATCCTGGGACATAGCTGTGACACCCACAAGGTCAGGTGGTCCTGTTACTAAACACCATCTTGGCCGTCTAGTCATTTTCCACTAATAGGAGTGGGAGGGTTGAGGCTGGGAAACAAGAGTCCCACCTTATGTAAATCTTATTTAAGGCTGGGGGGAGGGGAGAGTTAAGGCAAAGGGGACTCTTCTCCATTGCCTAAGAAAGATTGGATCCCTAAGAGAGACTGCTGAAAATACCTGAGGGGAAGGAAAGGGGTGAGTCCAAACTGAGATAGGGGTCCAGTCTGAAAGAAGAGAGAACTGGAACTCTGAACTAGAGAAGCTCTCTGCAACTTGCCTAAAAATAATGTTTAAGTGAAATTACTTCTTGCAACCATGACAGAGTCTTTTGCAGATCCAGACAAAGACAGCTACCCCTCTGGTTCTTGCAAGCAGTCTCTTTAAGGTCTTAAGTTTAGTATGCATGTTTTATTCTTTTTGCTATGCCTTGTAATCAATTAAAATCTGTCTCTTGTAGTGTAGCAATGTGATTACTGCTCACTGATGTGGCTCCTCCTGATGGTCATCTCAGGAATTAGCTCTTCCAGCTTGGAGCACCCCCTGCTGGCTAGTGAGTCACCTGCCTCAGGCCCCCATGTCCCTCCCAAGCCCCAGTGCCCCTTTGCTTTGGGGTTCTCCCCAGCAGTACCCCTACACTCTGGGTCTCCCCTTCCAGGGGAACCCCCAACCCACTAATCCCACCTTGCCTCAGTGGCTACTGCCAGTCATCACCTAGCCCCCACTCACTGGGGCAGACTGCAGTCTGTAATGACCACTCATCATTGACAAGGGTTTGGACCAGCTGCTTCTGCCTATTCCCAGGCTGCACCTCTGCAACCCTTTCCCAAGGCTTGCAGCCTGGGGGTTTACCTGACTGGAGTTCCCCAGCTCCTTTTACCCTATTCCTCAGCCTTGCTCTCCTCTGCTCTGCTTCAGTTACTTTGCTTCCAGGCATCTAGGTCCTTCTCCCTCCAAAGCTGGAGCAAGACTCCTTCAGCTCCTGGTCCACAGCCCTCTTATAAGGCCAGCTGTGGCCTGATTGGGCCATGGCCTTAGCTGTGGCTGCTTCCCCAATCAACCTTAGCCCTCTCCAGGGTTCCTTTTACTCTGTTTGCCCAGGAGTGGGGCAGCTGCCCCACTACATGTAGTTAATAAACTTATTTCTTAGTTATAAAATAACTCAGTTTGTGCAATTTATATTTGCAGGGGGGGATGGGCAACAAGAAGCTGTGCATCCCTCTCGTCACGTTGAGGGGGTAGAGTGAATTTGTATGCGCTTGTGCTGTGCAGATCTGTCTACACAGCGCAAGGCAATATTATCTAGGGTTTACCTCTCCACAGTGGGTGTGCACATGAGTGCTGGATGAATCCTCTTATACAGCTCTGACTGCAGTGTGTGTCTGCAGCTGGGTGTGGTCTGGCCTGGGTGTGTGCTGGAAAGGGGCTTGAGAGCTTGGCACAGCAACCCAGTGCAAGGGAACCCCAGGCTGGCAGGGCCAGAGGGCTGAGTGGGACCCCAGCACATCAGACAGCATTCAAGATGGGGGAAGGGACCTGACCCATCACAAGATGTTGAGAGTGTTCAGTTCACATATCTCTAAAAATATCTTAGTCTGTGCAGCTTTTCCATAGAAGAATGTGCCCATGTCTCACTCTTGCTCCATCCTTTTATGTACCTAATACTTTTGTATGCTTATTTATCTTCTGGGAATGCATAGCAATAACAAATTATAGTTATTCCGTATCGGCTGTAATTTCTGTGCTGGGGAAGTCATGTCTTAATGGGTCATGCTGCTATCGAAATAGAACTTTTCAATACAAGATTATGAAATGAAGGTTTTCCTACTCACTTGTCTGATAAGTGAAAACAGAATACCTATGTATTTTAAAATTGTACACTGGACCCTCGCTATAGCCCGGGGTTCAGGATCCATGCGCGGTCCTGTGCTACTGCGGGGACCGGGTTAACGTGGGGGACGCATTGCCATGGATCCCTCTTTAAATTTAGGATCCATGGCAACAACTGCCCTGCATGCGAACCCACTGTGACATTATTGACATGATCTGGGATTGTATAAACCATTATTGCAACCAAGGTCCTGTAGTGGCACCAAATCTTATGTAAAGGGAATCAAATAAGGTGTCTAAGACCAGGTTATGGTTTGCTGATTATGTTTATGCTGTCTATATGCATGTGTTATTTTTGTTGTGGAAGTTATAAATATCAGCTCTATGCTTCTGGCTAACACCCCAGACAAGTTGGTGTTAGCTCTTCCTAGCCTGCTTGATGGCCCATTAAAGACATCAGCTATACAATTGACCCATTGGAGAAGGCAGACACACCTTTTGACTCGGCAAGGTATGCAGGGACTTGCCAAGGTGACTCCAGACTCCATTTTACTGTAATTTTCCACAGTAAGAACAAAGCAGGTTCTTATACCTGGAAAAGACTATAATAGGCAGATGCCCCATCTCCATAAAGTCTTCATTCCTGCTTCTTACTCTGAAGGAACTTTTGCTACAAACTGAAGCTTTCATCAAAGGACTGAGGGACCCATCCCAGCTATGGATGTTTGTACTCCAGAGACTTGATTTAAATCTGCAGTCTATTTCATCACTGCTACAAGCCAAGAACTTTGTCATTACTATATGTAACTGAATTCATTTAACCAATTCTAGCTCTCGCCTAAATCTTTTTCGTTTTACAAATAAACCTTCAGATTTTAGATTCTAAAAGATTGGCAACAGCATGATTTGTGGGTAAGATTGGATTTGTGTACTGACCTGGGTCTGGGGCTTGGTCCTTTGGGATCAGGAGAACCTTTTTTTCTTTTACTGGGGATTGGTTTTCATAACCAGATATCCCCATAATGAGTAGCTAGTGATACTGGGAAATTGGAGTGTCTAAGGGAATTGCTTGTCTGACTTGTGGTTAGCCAGTGGGGTAGAAGCAAAGTCTCTTCTGTTTGGCTGGTTTGGTTTGCCTTAGAGGTGGAAAAACCCCAGCCTTGGGCTGTAACCGCCCTGTTTGAAGCAATTTGTCCTGAACTGGCACTCTCAGTTGGGTCCCACCAGAACCAGCACCGTTATACCTGCGCTATAGCAACACGGGCTATCGCGAGGGTCCAGTGTATTTTTGCATCCAGAGAATTTTATCCAAGAGATAAAATCGGTGTTCACACCTCCAGATCAGCTGCTAGAAGATGACCTCATCCTCCCTAATTAGAGATAACAAGGTGGTTCAGCCTGATTGAACTAAGCTTGTTATCTCTAACCTGGTTCTTGCCTACTTATTTATATCTGCCTCTGGATACTTCCACTGCATGCATCTGACAAAGTGGGTACTAGCCCACAAAAGCCTATCCTTCAATACTTTTTGTTAGTCTTTAAGGTGCCACAGAGCTCTTTGTCGCTTCTGCAAATCCAGACTAACACGGCTACCTCTCTGATTCTTATCCAGGAGAGTTTGCTATATGAATTATGTGCCCCCATCGAAGTGCAGCATGATCTTGAAGGAAGAGTTGCTAGTATGATAAATCTGAATTCTTTACTATGGTAATAGTAAAGGGAGTGGTAGCTCTTGATTGAATAGCCTTGTCTGATACTGTATTTATAGCCAGTAAACTAGTCCAGATTCTAGAATAGCACTTTTGGGTACCTGGTCTAACTCTCATTAAGATTAAACTTGTGATTGATTTCAATGGGAATTGGCATGAGCTCTTGGGGAGTTAAGGCTGATAGTTCACAATTTTTCAGCAGGTCTCACTGCCTGAGCTATCCTGGGAAGAGTGTGCTGTTTGGCTATGACATGGCACTTTTACTGGCTAAAAGCTCCATTTTATTAGCTAAACCTCATGGAGTTTCCTGAGCGCCCTTTCCCCCTCCTACAGGTTTTGCTATGGGAGGGTAGATATGGTCTGAAGAGAATGGGATTTCATGCTGAAAGTATCTTTTATTACACAAAGAATGTGAAGAAACAAACAAAACTGGTAATTCAGAACCAAAATATTCTCCATGCAGTAAGTGTTCGTGGTGTTTAAAGGATTTGTTTTGTTAATTCTAAATTCAGTCTTTGCTAAACATTACTTTTAAAATAACCATAAAATGTTGATGCTACTGAGCATACTGTGAAATATATTACACTTTGAAATATTTATACTGCATATTGACATCCTCATACACTGCTCAGCATTGGAAAATCATCATATAACCACAATTACTATACCATGGTATCTGAGAGAGTATTTCATTTTCCTGTCCTTAGAGTAGTAAATCCTATTAGTGGTCCAGAAATAGCTATGTAGTAACCAAGGATACAGGCTAACTTTTAGTGATGCTATATATATATATATAATGTATGGAGTCAGGGCACTGGGAGCTGTAAATCCATTTGTAAACCTTCATTGCCTCTCCCTCCATCACAGGATTGATCAAATTCCTATTGAAATAAGTGGAGGATTTTCCATTGATTTCTCTGAGAATTGAATAAGGATCCAAATTTTCTAGTGTTCTGACTCACCCCAGATTATCAGATCCTCTCTCCCACTCCCTTGGGGGATTGCAAATGGAGGATATAAGAGCTACTTTTCACCCTGTCTTTCCCACACATCATGCTGCCACCTTCCTCATGATTGGTCAAGTTGCTACAAAGCTCCTCTCTGTCAAGCAAGGAGTCTGTGCAGGCCATGGAATTTGGTTCTGTTCTATGAATGATAGAAATAAAAATGGATAAAAATAAAAATAGAATAGTAGCTGCTTTTCAATCTAGACAAGTTGTTTAAACAAGCTTTTTCTATCTAACAAAAAGTGTCTTAGTGTTATTAACTCCTTCACATAATACACAAACTAGGGGGCACCAAATGAAATTAATAAGCGGCAGGTTTAAAACAAAAGGAAATATTTTTTTCACACAACACAATCAATCTGTGGAACTCCTTGCCAGAAGATGTTGTGAAGAACAAAACTATAATAGGGTTCAAAAAAGAATTACCTAAGTTAATGGAAAATAGGTTTAATGGCTTTTAGCCTGGATGGGCAGGGATGGTGTCCTTAGCCTCTGTTTGCCAGAAGCTGGGAATGGATGATGGGATGGATCACTTGGTGATTACCTGTTCTGTGTATTCCTTCTGGAGCACCTGGCATGGTCCCTCCTGGGCTAGATGGACCTTTGGTCTGAGCCAGTATGACCATTCTTATGTCTTCCTTTTGCAACTGAGAAGATGATATTTCAGAGACTGGTTACTGCCTGTATGACCTTTCCATGATTCTACTTCTCATTAACCTGTAGAAGTGTTGGTTTGCACTGAGAACTTGGTGAAATGGTTTATGATCTTTGTGTGCTCTCCAAGAAAATCTTGTACTCCTTACATGCACAATAGTGTTTTTAGAGCAGTCTATTTTGAGCTGAACTATTTAATGAGTAGCATTCCATTGTTTACTGAAAATGGATTTTTCCAGCCACTTTAACTTTTTTAAAAAATGATCAGGATCATAGTCTTTGTTCTCACTTCCCTGCTATTCAGTTTTTTACGCTGTGGGATTGGGACAAAAGATCCATCTGAGCAAATACTGTGTTTTAAGATATAGGAATAATTTGGTAAACAAAAAAACTATGGCCAAATATATTCTTTACTTCCACAGGTACTATATTTTTTTCACTAGGTTTATTTTGAATTTTACAATTGGCAGAGAAATTACTTTATGAACTGGTTCTTATAGCAAGCAAATGATCTAATTCTGACTTCTTAAGCAGGCAGGTTTTGTTTATCAAAGTTTAACGTTGATTGATTCTTATCAATTTAGCAATTCAGAGACAGAGTTGTCCAGCCAGATAGATTCTGACAACATAATATTTTCTCTAGCAGTTTCCTAGCTACAGGTTCTAATTTTGTGTGCTAGTTAATTAGTGCTTCCTATAATTTTAGACAACCTGTGTGTTCACTACACAAAACTCCATCGTTATTGCCCAAGGTAACTATTTGTTGTACTAAATGGTATTTAGCTGGGGGTAGTAAATATGGAACATATAATAAATATTACTTATTAAAATCATATTTGCCTAGATGTAATTCAGTGATCATTACAATTTAGGACAAATAATGCTCAAGTGTTTTTTCTTAGGCAACCATTAGCCTGTTGAGCTCCATGCTATGATAAAGTCCAGACTTTCAAATATAATCATAGCAAGTATCATTAAGTATATTTTTGTATTCTACCAAATAAGACTGGCCCATATACAAATAAATCATACTCTAGTAAAGATACGGTGACAGACTAATAATATTTTGAACAAACTTTATGAAATTAAGATAAACTTTATTGAATTATGGTTGATACCTTTGGGGTATATTAAAATGCAAATGTTTATGTGCTGTTGTGAGGGTGTATGGAATGTCTTTAGCGGGAAGACAAGATTAATGCAATCTCTGGGAGGTATTAGCAACTTCAAAGGTCTTTTTGGAACAATATATGTGAAGTGGATTTTGTAGGACATGCCTGGGAGTGATGGGAATGCAAATTCTCTTCTCCAAAGCCAACCTTCTGAAATTATACCCTGGGGAGAGAAATCTATTGTATATTAATTATCTGCTTCTGGAAACTCCAGATCAAAGACCAGTGAACTAAACATATTCTGAGCTGAAACTGTGATGAAGTGGTAACCACATGGACTCTTCTAGGGTGAGAGTGACATGGGTGAAAGACTGCTCCTGCCAGAATCCATGTTAGGGTTGGGGTTAATTCTGGTAAGCTTATTAGCATGCATGGAGCTTCTTTTAATGTTTCTCTGTAATGCTTTTTACCTTAAGAATAAAATAGACTTCCTTAGGAAGAACTGTACTTATAATTGTAGCAATTACAACTGTTAACCATTTCTAAAGAAAGTCAGCACAGAGTTCTTTGTGCTGGGAAATATATAGTAAAGGCAGGGCACTGTGGAGTCTGGCAATACCCTGGTCAGAAGGGAGAGGCACACAGGTCAGCACTCAAGAGAGGCGACAGCTAGGGAGTTGGAAGGCTGAGGTTTGGGTGCCCTGGCTGGACCACAGAGGGGAAATACAGGTTCTGGTTGCCCAGAACTGAGACTGATACATTTTCATGATTCAGAATTCAATCAATTCTATTCTGAAGCAGGGGAGAAGAGTTATAAACTCTTTGTATATTGACTTTATTACAGAGACATGCCCTCATCAAACAAACTTGCCCAAAATTTGTCGCATCTGGTGCTTTTCACGTATTGTATTTTTTTGAGGTGAGTGTGAACCCTTCTCTATGGGATCCTGCTGCCTACTGTCAAGTGTCAAATAACAAATCCTTTAAACTTTCATTTCTCTTGCACATCTTGAAGCTGACATTTCTGGTCTCTCCTGCAACCTCAGCCTTCCTCTCAGACTATAGTACGGTCTTCTTAGACATCATATTTTAGCTAGCATGGAGCTTATAACTATCAGTCAGTCAAGTCTATTACAGGGAAAACTTAGGATGGCCCTTTTACTTGGTGATACACAAAAAAAGGCTATAACGGCTTTCCCAGAATTACAAAGATGTGTTCTTCATTTAAATAGAATTGCAAGAGCTCAGACAAAGTCCCTGCTACTAACTGGGAATGCTTCCTCCCTAACCAGGTGTACCCTACCAAGTCTGCTTGCTTAAACAGCCCTCTGCTGATTATGTCCAGAACCTCCTGAAGTATTCTGTTTGAATCTTCTCCTTGCACGCTGCAGAAGCCTTCTGAGACGATAGAGCAAGCAGAAACCCTCTGACCTCACACTTCTCCTTGTCACTAAGATGGAATGTGTTCTAGTGTGAGGTGGTATCATTAAACAATTGCAACCCATACTTTATGGGGAGCACAGCCTAAAAAATCTTTGAACCCCCTTTCTAGCCTTCAAAGAATCTCCCCAACCTCATCAAACTCATAATCAGAAGCAAACTGTCCACAGACTAGGACCCACCAACTCAAAGCTGCACCAGCCCCTATCATAACAATAGATCATGGATGGGCAAACTTTTTGACCTGAGGGCCACATCAGGGTTGCAGAACTATATGGAGGGCTGGGTTGGGAAGGCTGTGCCTCTCCAAACAGCCTGGCCTCCATCCTCTCCACTTCCTGCCCGGTGACTGCCCCACTCAGAACTCCTGACCTATCCAACGCTCCTGCTCCTTGTCCCCTAACTGCCTCCTGGAACCTCACACCTTATCCAACCCCCACCCCCGGCTCCTTCTCCCCTAACTGCCCCAACCCCTATCCACACCTCTACCCCAACTGCCCCCTGGAATCCCACCCCAATCCAACCCCACCCCTTGCGATCATCCCCTGTCTTCTGACTGCCCCCCAGAATAACCTGCCCCCTTACCGTGCCATTCAGAGTGTCGAGCTTGCAGCCATGCTGCCCTGCAGGAGCGGTGGACTGGAGGGCTGGTGGTATGACAAACTGTGCCTGCGAGGGAGGAGGCAGAGTGAGGGAGGGCCAGGGGCTAGCCTCCCCTCCTGGGAGCTCAAGGGCCAGACAGGATGGTCCCACAGGCTGGATGTGGCCTGCAGACCATAATTTGATCACCCCTGGTATAGATGCAAAACCTGCAGACATGTCGCTACTGCTACGATGATCAATACTCCCCACAACACACCTTTTAGGATTCATGGGTCCTACATATGCCTATCATAGCATGTAGTTTACCTCTTCCAATGCACTAAATGTTCCAGTATCAACTATTTGGGTGAAATGAGACGCCATATCATCTGTGTGTGAACACTTTTCATAAAGCAATCACTCTATATCTGACCTCTGTCCTCATCACTAAAGGAAACCTGCACAAGACCTTCAAAAGACAAACCTAAGTTTAAATTCATAACTTTGTTAGTCATTAAAAATAATGGACTCCATAAAGACACTGGATTTATGGCTCATTACGACAATCTAAAACCCACTAACCCTCTCTTGTCCTATGACTGTAGAGATGTTAATTGTCACTTCATCTTGAATGGTCTCTTACAACATGTTATTCCTTATACTAAACAATCTGTTCCACCTTGTGTTTAGTTGTAACACTTTGGTTATGTCTACACAAGGATAAAAAACAACAATTTGTGGCTGGCCCTGGTCTCGTGATTCAGGCTTGTGGAACTTGGACTCTGGAGCTGAAAAAAATGCTATATAAATTATAGATGCTTGGGCGAGGATGCAGGTCCCAGAGCTCAGTCTCCATCCTATATCCAAATGTCTACACAGAGAGTTTTAGTTTCACGGGGCTCCAGCTATAGGGCTAAGTCAACTGACCAGTCCAGCCACAGCCATGGCAGGGGTCTTTTATCTTTGTATAAATGTACCCTCTGAGTACCTTTCCCTGAAGGTGAGGCGCTATGTAAGCTCAAACGCTTCTCTCTTTCAGCAACAGAAGTTGGTCCAATAAAAGATGGAACCTCACCCACATTGACCATCAGGAATTACTCGTTGTGACGAATATTCACTGCAAATTTGGCCCTTTGTCCTATTCACAAGGTGATCCCGTTATGTGTAGGCATTTGCCAAATAGTTTGGACAAACCATTTCCAGATTATGGGTTGTCTAAATTTTTCACATTTCTGTTGGTGGAGGGTGATTGGCCCTTACTTTGCGTTATGTCTGCTGGACTGGATCCCTGAAGCTATTCAGAATTTTTAAATAGTGAATTCACCATTCATCACGCACTGTTATGAGTTTTTTGGCATGTGCTAAAATTTGGGCTGTGAAACTTGGGAATCATAAACTGTTTCATAAATATTCCCAGCAATTATCCAAATACACAAAAGTAACAGTAATGTCCACCCACCACCAGCAACAAGGCTGGTCCTTTAGAAAAGGTACATGTGCACTAATTGGTAGAACATGCCCCCTTGAAACCATGGGGTCCCTAGATGTGGGGAAGCCTGTTCCATATTCAGTGCTTTTGTGAACACAAGGCACATATCTTGCCTTGCTGCTGCATGAGATAAAAGAGTCTCTCAGATCCCTCTTTCCTGTTTTCTGATCCGCAAGTATGGTCCCAAGGAATGTTGACTCTGGGTTCTACAATAATACATGATTTACATATATACACATGATGATAATGCATTGTTGCCTCTCATGTCACACAGACATGGAGTACCTTCAGCTCCACACAAGTGATTGAGGTTAAAAAAGAACATAGGTCATGAGCAGCAACCAATATATGAAAGAAAAACAAAGTTAGGGCCTTGTTTTGCATACACTGAAATCTATGGGAGTTTTGCAGTTATCTTCAATAGAACAGGAATGAGTGCTTAATTCTGACTCCTCGACTGAATCAGTTGTCTTCTGCTCTGAGAACACCACATCTGGATCTGTTTTAGTTTCTAAGGGTATGTCTACACTGCAATGTAAGCCCAGGACTGCTAGCAGACCCAGAGTTGGTCAACCTAGGGCTTGAGCATCTAAATTCATTTCTAACCTCTGGTTAGAAATTGTTGAACCCTGGCTCCCAGTCTGGGGCTTCCATGTCTACACTGTATTATGCAGGCCTGAGTCCAACCACCCAAATTCCAGACTTCCTAGTGCCCTCCCAAAATGTGGCCATGCTAGTCCTTTGTTCATGGTGCTGTGTGGGAAAACGTGACTATCCAGAGGACAAAGGAAGTCCACCCATACGATTGTGGGATACTTCTGGCAGACTTCCAAAGCATGATTACTGTGTGGCTGCATCTACACTGCAAAGCAATGGGGCTTGAACCCTGACTTGGCTCTGGCTTAGACCCTCCAACCCCGTTGGGTCCTGGGTCCCTAGGTTCTAGCTCTGATTTGTGCAGTGTGTGTAGATGGAAGAGGGATTACGGCTGAGCCTGAGTTCTAACTCTCAGCTTACGTTGCAATGTAGATGTACTCTAAGGGGTTAGAACCATTGTCTGGAAGGTTTAGTGCTTTAGCAGTGGAGGATACTGGTACTCTGCCTTTGAATCTCACACACTATGCTGTGGATTTCTCTCCAGTTTTTATGTAATGTAACCACTGATTTTAAAGTGCATCCATAATAAGTGGATTCAGTCAGACTGTGTTTTCACCTGAGTGAGGAGGAGCTATTCTGTACTCTGACTTCTATGCAACCTACTCGGAGTGTAATTACGTACTACTTTCATTTGTCCTCTTTCATCCTTGATTTTTTTTGTGTGTGTGATACATTTCAGCAACAGATTCTCCATCTGTGATTAAGTACTACTTTGAGTTATTGTTGTGGTATTTAATGTGGTGGGATTAATACTTCACCACTACTCTAACAGATTAGTATACAAATTCATTTAATGTATTGCTTGCATTCCCTGGGGGTGATTGGGAAATTCAATCCAGTGCAGAAGGCTCACACAAGGCTCACTGCATACACATTATAAAGGATGAGGCAGAACTAGAGAGTAGTTGCTGTATGCAGTATGTTTCCAGAGCAACCCATTCCAGCTCACAGGCAAGACTGAAATCTTCTCTGTACTGACCCCCACAGGGGAAAGCAAGGTAGGAATGGGAGTCGAGGATTTGGACTCATGAACAGTAGAATCAATTCCTGGTTTAGTCACAGGCTTTATCATGTAATCTATGCTGTGCCTCAGTTACCCATCTGTAATGGGAGGAGTAAGACTTCCCGGCCTCACTGGAATGTTATAAGGCTATAATCCATTGATGATTGTGAGGGTCTCTGACATCACAGTGATCAGGGCCAGAGAAGAATTTACATTGATGGTAGCGTGCAGCCATATTGGGGGAGTCAATGACCATGTGGATTGTGATCCAGAAATAGGTCCTACTTATTTATTTGAACACCTGCAAGTTGTGTGATGAGTGTCTCTACAGATCATGAAGTGCCCTGTGTGCTGCTGCATTGCAATGTTTGTACAGAATGCAAGCCCTTGGGAGAAGGGACTGAGTCTTTTGCTAAATGCTATAGAGCAGCAAGACACACTGGAGTGCTTAGCAAATATATAATAGCCCCTCACTAAGAGGGATTAAAGGTTGACATTGGACCACCTGAGAAATTTGTATATACTATTCTGGTAAAGAACAGCACAGAATTTATCTCCTTGGCAACTGAAAGCAGTATTTAAAATGTGAGTGCAAGAGTTAGGAATAGAACTCAGGTCTGTGTCTGAAACTTGTATAGTAACTCCTCATTTAAAGTCGTCCCCATTAATGTTTCGTTATTACATTGCTGATCAGTTAGGGAACATGCTCGTTTAAAGTTGTGCAATGCTCCCTTATAACATTGTTTGGCAGCTGCCTGCTTTGTCATATGCTTGCAGGAAGAGCAGCCCATTGCAGTGAGCTGGTGGGGGCTTGGAACCAGCGTGGACTGGCAGCCCCCCATTAGCTCTCCGCTTCCCTAAGGTCCTTGTGCAGCAGCTGCCCAGCAGGCTATCTATTGCTGACAGTTCAGCTGTCCCTCCCCCCACTGCCACGTGCTGCTCCTGCCCTCTGCCTTGGAGCTGCTTCTTGAGACTCCTGCTTGCTGTGAGGGGAGAGGGGCGGAGGAAGGAAGAGGGAGGCTAATGTTAGGGTGTCCCTCTGCCCCCTGCTCCTGCACCCTCCTTACACAGAGCTCATCTTCCACAGAGCAGGGAGAACACACGACAGGGCTCAGGAGGGAGATTTCTGGCAGTAGCTGCAGTCTGTTTGCTGAGCTAATTAACAGGGCAGTGTAAGAGTGAGGTCAGCATACTTAAAGGGGAAATGAGCATCTCTCTCTCTCTCTCTCTCTGACACAGACACGCACACACACCATGTGCATCTCTGCCTGTCTGTCATGCTGTCTCCCCTCCCTCCATTCCTGCTGCCTTGTAGAGTGTGAGGCTACATTAACAACGAGTTAACCCTTCAGGGCTCAGCCAAGTGCTAGTTCATCATTTAGCAGTAAGGCATTCCCTGGGAAAAATCCCACCCTCTGAATTCACCACTTCAACCAAGCTTCATAGTCATCATCGCTGTGTACAGTATTAAATTTTGTTTAAAACTTATACTGTGTATATATGTATACGCACGTGGATGCACACACACACACTATATATATATAATATATAGTCTTTTGTCTGGTGAAAAAAAATTCCCTGGAACCTAACCCCATCATTACATTAATTCTTATGGGGAAACTGGATTTGCTTATCATTGTTTTGCTTAAAGTCACATTTTTCAGGAACAGAACTACAGCTTTACGTGAGGAGTTACCTTATCTGATCTACTGGATGACCCTACCCTATAACAAGTTTTTGCAAAGATATGAGCTTTAAAGAGGGAGCTAAAGGAGGAAGTAGAAGTCATTTTGGTGCACAAAATGTGGAAGGTTGCTCCTAGCATAGAACCAGGCATAAAAGAAATTAAGTCCTACAAGATGCTATCCTATAATCATTATTTATTTCATTATTCATAAGTATGCTAGATGCTATACAATACACACACGGGCTATGCAGCTTGCAGTCTAAGGGGCCATTCTGTCATCTGTTCTTGTAGAGGAGAGATTGGCACTCAGGGCTTGATTATACTTACAGCTTTATAGCGGTTTTGATTATACCTGCCTTCAGATACACCTCCAGGGATAGCGCTCCAGCATGTCCACACTCACAGCCACAACCACACTGGTGTGGCCACATTTGCAGCACTTGCAGCGGCACGGAGAGTGGTGCATTATGGGCAGCTATCCCAGCATTCAGCTGGGTGCAGTGTGCTTTTCAAATGGGAGGGGAGCATGTTGTGCGTATGTGGAGGCAGAGAGCGAGTGGATTTTTGACAGGGTGAATGTGTCAACAGTGTCTTTGGAATGCAAAGCCTACTAATCTTCTCCTTCACGCTCGCTCACAAGGTAAACATTTGCATTGTTGATTTGCTGCGTTGCAGCTAAGCTCTGAAAACGTACTTCCGCATTCCTCCAGCCGAGTTCAAAACAAAGGGAAGAGAGGCTTAATTGGCTTAAATTGCTTAGGGGCGGTTCCAGAGATCACTCAAAGTGATATATAGTTACTACCCATTTACACTGGAGCTAAAACAGAGCTCTCCATACGCTATAGCTGTCAATCCTCTGGTAAGGAGGATTACCAGGACCAGTATAACTGTGGATTTATAGCGATCTAAGTGCCTTGCCAGTCTGGACGGGTAGTGAGTTATAGCGCTCCTGGTGGCTTTATAGTGCTATAAAATGCCAGTGTAATCAAGCCCGTAGGGTCAGATTTTTAAAGGTATTTAGGCACATAAAGATGCAGATAGGCAACTAGAGGGATTTTCAAACATGCCCATTGACTTTATTGGGAGTTGAGCACTTAGGCACTTTTGTTAAATCCCACTTAGGCACCTAAATACTTGCCAAATCTGGCCCTAAGCAATTAATCCATTCAGGTGAACAAACAAGACCCATTTCTCATAGGTATAGCTAAACCAAGAATTTATGTAACTGAGTATGAAAACCCTGGCAACGTTGCCATGTTTTTGTTGCGCTCTTCAATTTCAGGCCAAGGTACAGTTTATTCCAGCCATGAGTGAAATCTCATGGAATTTGTGGGGTTTTTAACTAAAGTGATTTTTTTTTTCTATTCTAAAAAACCCCCCCAAAAACGAGTCCTTGTGGCACCTTAGAGACTAGCACATTTATTTGGGCATAAGCTTTTGTGGGCTGAAACCCACTTCATCGGCTACATGGAGTGAAAAATACAGTAAAAAGTATATATATTACTGTACATGAAAAGATGGGAGTTTCTTACCAAGCGGGGGAGGGGGGGAGGGAAGTGTAATGAGGCCAATTCAGTTAAGGTGGAAGTTGCCTATTCTCAATAGTTGATTACTGTTGTAGTGCTAATGAGACCAATGCAATCAAAGTTGGTGTCACTCATTTCCAACAGTTGATGACAAGAAGGTGTGAGTATCATCAGAAGGAAAATTACCTTTTGTAGTAACCCATCCACCCCAGTCTTTATTTGGGGCCTAATTTGATGGTGGCCACCCTGTGAGTTTGGGGTACAGTGAATTGGGCGGGACCACAGAGACTTGCTGTGTACCAGGGATCACCTTGCTTTCTGGCACTGGGCTGCTCTTAGAGTCACAGTTTAATAACCAGAGTTAGCTTGAGATCGACTTTAAATATACTCCTGGCAGAGGCTGGGATTGCTCGGTGATGACCCTTCTGGTTCACTCAGTGATAGGGTTGATAGTCCTGGAGGAAGTCTTAGCTGGAAGGATGATGAGACTAAAGCTGGCGCTCTGTGTGGCTGGATTAAAGGTGGGAAAATGGCAGAGTTCCTTCCCCCTGAAGGGGATTTGGGGACCTCCTCCCATTCCAGTAGCCCAGCAGTTTTACTTTTCACTGTTCATGCTATACTGCATGAACCATGCAGGCCATCTCGCCTTCTGTGCTGAAATAGGTGTTCATCCCTTTTTTAACCTTTAGAATTTTATTCCCTTTACTGCAGTTTTATAGTTGTTAGAAGGGGAATCGAGAGGGCAGGGTGTAGGAACGGAATACAACACTAGAAGCAGATCCACTTGGTCAGACTACACACACAGTCTAGTCTAGATATGTTTAAAAAGGTAATTACAGAGAGATGGTTCAGACACAGCCAAGGTAATATAATATTGCACCATAACTTCACAGATTTCTATCATTATTGAGGGTGTTATCTCATCTTTCTTTCCCCAAGCCAGCCTTAAAGACAACATACTGATGCAGCCACATAAGCAATAGGATAATGTCCAACATGGCAATCCATCACCTTTAAGAAGAGATCAGTTTGCATGTTAGAACCAGAATTTTATATAATAAATCATCAACAACTGTGATGGGTTCCCCCTAGGGTGCCACCTGGAACTGGGCTACCACTGGCCCCACCTGCATGAGATCCTTTTACATTGTACTGCTGTGACAGGCTTTCAAGACCCTTCCAATACACATAAAGGTAGGGACACACCCAGCTGCAGCTTCACAGAGATGCTGAGATGAGCTCTGCATGGGGAGGCTCAGCTAAGGAACTGCCCAGTTACTCAAGTGCACTCCCCTCTTTGAAGGGTAAACCCAAAATTATCCCATCTTGCGCTGCACAGGGAACTCCCTCAATGTGTAGGAAGATATGCATTAGCTTTATGCCTCAGTTAGGATTTCCACACACTGGTTTTTAAACAAAACAAAACAAAATTATTAACTTACAAAAGAGAGATTATAAGGGACAGCAAACAGATCAAAGCAGATTACCTAGCAAATAAAACAAATGCAAGCTAAACTTAATATATGAAAAAAATTGGATATGTATAGCAAGTTCTCACCCTAAATGTTGTTTTAGGCAGTTTGTGGAGATTCTTAAAGGCAAACTGTACTTACTTGCAGCTTAAAACTCCAGGTATTCCTTTAACAGGCTAGAAATCTCTCTAGCCTCAGTTCAACCCTTCTCTCACAGTTCAGTCCTTGTTTCTCAGGTGTTTCCAAACAACATCTTTGGGTAGGGAGTCAGTGAAGAACCAAATGATGTCACTCCCCTGCCTTAAATAGCTTTTGCATATGGCGAGAATCTTGCATGTCTCCCAGTTTTCATTCCTACCCCTTTCAATGAAAAAACACTAGTATTCTATGGTGGAGTCCAGTACCGGTGACTTGGTCACAAGTCTCTGTAGGGCCACAGCAGCCATGAAACAAAGACTGTTTGTAGCATACTCAGGAAGGCTTCCAGTGGGAAATTAGCATCTTCTATGACCTATTGTTCTCCCTAATGGCCCTTCCAGCCAGCCATCTAGACTAGCGGTTCTCAAACTGTGGGTCAGGACCCCTGTTTTAATGGGGTTTCCAAGTCTGGCATTAGACTGGCAGAAGCTTGGGGCCAAGGGCCAAGACCAGCCTCGCTGCCTGGCCCTGAAGCCAAAGCTTGAGCCCCACACCTTTGACTTCAGCCCTGGGCAGCGGGACTCAGCCTACAGGGGCTGGGGCTGACATCCTTGGGCTTTGGCCCCCCTGGGGTGGTAGGGCTCAGGCTTTGGCTGGGCTCAGGTGGGCTCAGGCTTTGGTCCCCCATGCTGAGGTCGTGTAGTAATTTTTGTTGTCAGAAGGGGGTCGCAGTGAAAAGTGTGAGAATCCCTGATCTAGACTGATTGCATTCAGCCTAGTGGACATTCCCCAGGTGTAAACACATTTGTAATAGATGCATAGACAATATTCCTAACTTCAGATAGAAAAATAATACATACTTACTGTAACCGGAATCCCAGGGGAGCCAGCTGAGTTCACTCAATTAGGGTGAACTGCAAAGAATGGGGCAGGCAATCCTCAAAGCTGGGGGATATTCCAATACTTAGATTTACCACGCCAGCACAAAACATCTAATATACCTTACTGGTTACTCAGAAGTCAGCAACACAGATCCCTTAAAGTAACCCAGGCTCAGGCCTCCACCTAGACATGGAAGTCAGGTATGATGAGGATTTCTGAAAATCTTTGTCATCATATAAATAGGTTCTACCAATCCTTTAGGATTGGACACATTACCTCTCAGATTAATGAATATTCCAGACCTTTCCTAAATACATGCTTACTGCCAATGCTTATTAACTAAACTAAAAAAGAAAAGGGAGAGAAAATTGGTTAAAAGAACATTATACATACAGATTCAAGTCAAGCTTGAGATTCAGATTCATAGCAGAGATGTCAGGCTTTATAGATGCAAAGAGTTCTCTCAGAAAGAGTTCAAAGTTTAAAGTCCAATGTCTATATGTCAGGGCGGTCCAGTCAGAACTGGGATCTCAGTCCTTGTGGCTTAGGCTTTACCTGCATGAAATCTCAAGCAGATCTGATTTGACAGGATCAGGACCCAAGGGTGTTTTATACAATTCCAGGCCTCCTTGGACAGGTCGGACTCCCTAGGCCAACAATAGGCAATCAGGGCAACTTTGAAGTAGGTCCATTTCCCAAGCATCAATCGCAATTAGCTACATGAATTAACATATGGCAATTGTCTGTTTTTTTCCTCCATTCACAGATGATTTGTATACATATCACAGAGATGAATATAGGCCATCCTATGTTTACAGATCATTTAAACATTGAGATGTTCTTTTGATCTCTGAATTAATAGAATGTAGTATAGACAGGAACTGTGATTACAGTGTGTTTTTGTGTATTTACTTACAATACATATACAAAAATTATCTCCCCATATGTTTTTAAGGTTTGAATTTGAGTCATTTATTCTGCAGGATGCTTAACCCTTTCTGGTCATGTGTCACACATACAAACCGGATTATCATATTCAGTAAATCGTAGCCTTTTCAATGGTATTTCACATGACCTATCTTGTATAAAATACATCATAGTTATGCCATAATCATATCCTAACAATATCTCTATGAAGAATATGGGGCATAGTGTCACAAGTACATTTTCCCTGAGCAGCATCTCTAGATTTATTGTGAAATTAGCCCTTGGGCACTGTAGTTCAGGTAAAGTAACTTTTGCCCCTCCAGCTGATTCTGTGTCCAGGAAGGCAAAGATAAGAGACAAATCAAGTGAAAGTGCTTAAATTCCCTTCACACACTCTATAGTCACTGCCATGTTGTAAAGCTTCCTGGGGTTTCTGTGCATGTGTATCAGGGAGCGGGGAAAAACGGTAGGCAACATCATGTCACCAGTAGCAAGAGATGAAGATGTTAAAAAAATAAAATGCCAATTTGAAAGGGCACGTCTAGCTGCTACTAAGTTACAAGTACAGATTTATCAGAAAGCCATTAAAGGCTGAGTCCTAAATCACTAGTTGTCTCATACTGTAGAGTGTAGCTGTCTAACAAAATATTTGTCTAGGAACTACATGTGTGCTTGTCGATAATACTGAAGGAATGTTACTTGTTCTGTAGGAGAAATGTTCTACTAATAGCTTCTCACATGTTTATTCTGTATTTTCTTGTAGTGGTTACCTTTACTCTACCGCTGGATCTTTGTGTGAATTGGTACAGCTCCACTGAAGTTGCTGATATACACCAGATGAGGATCTGGCCCTAGGGCTGTCAATTATCAGTGTTATACAGAAGGATAGGAAATGACGTTATCTGATTTCCCTCAGTAAACCCGTGTCCCTGTTACCCACAGAGCTGCTGGTAATAACCCAAGTTGAGAACATGAAAAAGGATTCTAAACACTAACATTGGACAAATAGTCTGAAAATCATGGCTACCTGCATGCTCCTGTCCCCATCTCATTTGCAGAGGCAAACTTGCTGCTATTTTATTATTAATAATACTATTTCTAACAATTTACAATAGCACCAAAAATGTGTAAGGCACTGTACAGAGAGATTTTTGAAATATTTACTAACTAAAATTCCCTCATTTTTTCCATTAATTTCTTCACTTCCAAATTCCAGCCCAACCATAAGCAGGAAGGACTGCTCCTATGAGAAATTATAGCTGCACTTGTTTTAGTCTGCTTAACTAAGACATCTAGCTAGCTAGCTAGCTATCTAATCTCCCCATCTCAGACGTGTAATAAATTTAATCTTTGTGATTCCAAAAAAGATAATTTCCTATTTATAAATATTAGTAGTTTACCATTACATAGCTCCTTTCACCCCACCGCAATCACCTCCGTTACTATTATAACCATGTTAGAGATGGGTAAACTGATGCACAGCAGAGCAAAATTGCTTTTCCAAACTCATCATAGAATAAAATTCACCTCTGTGCAGCTGTACAACGTAAGTCTCACTTAAACATTATTATGGGGGATTAAGTAGTGCATAGGTCTTGTGCTAGTCCTCTGCCCAGGAGTGAATTACACACACATAATGGGGTGGGGGCTGATGACAGAAGAAGAACCCAGTTCCTTGCTCTGTTATACACACTCCTTCCTAGAGCATATTTTTCCTGAGTAATATAGAAACATAAATTAAAATGATAAAAACCCAGCACATGTTAAAGGATTCTATTCTGCTGTTATCTGTAAGTGGGCATGGGCTCAGAGAGCCTCCCTGTAGAGCTCAATGAAGAATCTGGGCCTGTGCTTGTAGAGCACTATGCGTTATGTTGCATAAATGAATTTTAATAATATGTCCTGCAAATTGGCTGTAAGAATAATTCTAACCCCTTTGAATGGCATATGATGAGACTTACGTATAGTTAGTGGTCATTGAGTCGAAAAAGACTTGGTAGTGGAGTGGGGAGAGCAGGAAAAGGAGTAGCTTTTTTTCCCTCTTACTCTGATTTTAGTGCATTCTTTTAGAGTGAGAGCTATCAGTATGGAAAGCACAAACATTTTTGCCAATCAGTTGAGTGCCAGAGAAACACACTTAGCTGTATTCTAAGAAACATGTGCAGCAGTACAACAGTGCTTTATTCATTGTGCCCATAGGACTAGAATCCGTGATCCTGCTCTCTTTTGATATGTTAATGAAATGCAAAAACACTAGGCTGATACTTGAGGTGTAAATAAGATGCTTTGTCAGTTTCACTGAGAATTAAAATAAACCAAGAGAGACTCATACTCATCTTTTTAGTTGAGTGAATTAAGGTGGGTGTGAGCAATACTGTTCTCATCTCTGTATTGAATTTTCTAGGGTGTTAGAGGTGGGAGGACACACTCCCCCTACCACTTTTTTTATTATTACTATTACTCAACAAGGTCTATGCATCCCTCTACTATTTGATCAGAACAATAATCAAAAAATATTTGACTCATAAGTATTTTATCTTCATTGCTATTGCAAGGTATTATAATCTTTGCTTGGTGTGGGTTAGAGGCTGTGTTCAGAGGTTCTTTCTAGATATTTCTTCTTGGAGGCAATCAGAAAGAAATGCATGTCTAGCCTGAGAGACACACCAAATATTAAAAATTCAAGAGACAGGCAACCTGCAGAGGCAGGAGTGGATTTGGGGGTGAATTTTTGTGGGATGTCAACCAAAGCAGGGAGCTGTTGGGAACAGAATGCACTTGGGAAAAATGAAGGGAGTATTTGCATGAATATGCCAGTAGATTTGGGTTTTGATCCCATTCCCTTTTTATGAACTGATTAATTTATCAATCCTTATTGAAAATCGTGCTGAAGGTTTGAATTAAAATGAAAACAAAAGTACCTAATGCAGGTACATCCTATGGTAGATAAACTTAAAAGGTTAATTTTGGTCTTGGAGAAGTGCCATCCCAGAGATAGTCCCAACACTTAAAATGGAGAATTCCACTAGAACTTTAAGGAATTGCGTAAGTATGCCCACTGAGGGACCTCAGAACAGAAAGTGCTCTTGCTCCATGTATAATGTTACCGTAGGGTTGTTGGGGCTGGCATTGCGCTTACTCACATGAACAATCCTATTGATCTCAATAACTTTATTTGTGTGAGAGAGGTGAACAGGATTGGTTGGGAGTATTACAGGTTTTATTTTTATTTTCAAATGGCAACAGGCCTTCTGAGGCAAAATCCTGTTCATGCAAGTAATTCCACTGAAGTTAATGAATTAAGGGAAATGGGGAATTATGAGAGCAATGGAAGCGGGACTTAGTTGCTATTAAAGGTCTTGGAAAATCCAGAATGGAACTTGATGAATTACACTGATAATTAACAACATAATAATGGCTTAACTGACTTTCTAGCTTTTTTTAAAAAGCCAATGCATATGATTTATTGAGACTTGTATGTAAAGTTCTACCTTCCTACAGATTAGAAATTCACAAATCTGAAAGTTTACCTTTTGGTTTGGATAAACATCCGTAAATTCAAATGTTTATAGCATCTGAAGTGTAGCCAATCTATCCAGGTCTGTAAATTTGTGCTGTAAATCTCCTGGTACAGATTTTTAGAATTCTGATGCTTCCAGGCCCAATTCCAGAAATAAACTGGATGTGAAAAACACTGATTTGAACATTTCAGGACTTCAGAAAGGCTCTGGTTCATGTTCAGTCCTATAAATGAGCAGCCTTAAGGTTCCTAACCAAGAGGAAAGAATGACAGTCTTTTAACTTCATTTAGATTCTATGCTCCTTGGGGTAGGGATGATTTTTACACCACCTCTGAGTTTGAGGTATCTAGGACAGTGGGATCCTGATCCCTGATTTAGTCTGCTAGGGACAGCAACAATGTAAATAACTTCTGTGGTGATTTCTTAGTGATGGTTATTGTGGTGGTCAAGCATTTAAGTAATTATTAATGGTATTGACAATTTGAAAAATAATAGCTTGCATAATAGCAATTATAATCTGGCACACCAACTCTCCATCCTCCAAATACTCTCTTGCATGAATCTTCCCTGATTATATAAGGGTATATATTACTATGATGAATTCAAATGCATAGTGGGCAAACAAGCTAGCTGTACGTTTAATAAGCAGAAGTCCCATATAGATTCAAAAAACACCTGTTTTTCAGCTTCCCAATTACATGCCTTTAATTTATTTTTAACTCCAGTGAGCATCCTAGTGGCATCAGTGACAAAACAGACAAACATCAGGCAGCTAACACTCTTCTGCTAGAGACTAGGCATATCCATTAAAGTCACATCTGGTGGATTTGAATGACATTCAGTAGAACTGATTAACCACACAATGATTTGCCAGAACCTTAACAGAAAAAGTCACTTCTCCCTAATGTCAATCAATCACTCACTCTCTGACAGTACAAATGCACATTCAGAGTAGAATGAGTTTGACCTCCACTGTTATCAGAATAATAGCGAGCAGCCATTGCCAGACTTTAGGCACGGGCGGGAAGGGAAGTACAAGCCAAATGCCAGAAAGAGAAGTCACAGATGGGGATACATGTTGCTAAATGGCACTACAGCATGTGAGTAGAAGAACAGGGCAATTCTCGGTACTGTAATGGATGTATTCAGTATGCCAGTCTTAGAGAATATCAGGAGCTTACTATATTATTTTTACATATATGATATTTCAACAGTTGAGCATTTTAAAGATCAGTTTTCCTGTATGTGCTACAAACAAAATAATCCAATGATTACATCAGAGAACAAAGGATTTAGATATAAGCTAGCCCTACTCTTTCCATCTATCTAATCTATCTAAAAATAAGATAGCCCTATTCTTTCCAAGTCCTTTGTTCTCTTACCTAAGCATTAAATAGATATGGATATATCTTTGATCCTGATTCAGCAAAGGACTTAAGCATAGGTTTAAGCCTATCTCTGTTCAGCAAAACTCTTAAGCACTTGTTTAAGTCCTACTGAGTTTAAGTCTGTGCTTAAGTGTTTGCTGAACTGATGCTTTATCTTCAAGGTCAAAAACTCTTCTCAATTTACCTGCCTGTTTGTTGTTCATAAAGGTCAGATCTCACCCAGCTGTCCAGAGATGCTCAGAACCTGCCCATTGTTGCACTTCCATGTGGCATTCAGCCAGAGTTGCAGTCTCTATCTTCTGGTGAGCACAGGGTTTACTCCTTCCCAGTGCCTTCTTGAGCACCTGATACTGGTGGCGGGTGGGAGTGAAATCTGCCTATGGCATAGTAATCAGGCTCACATAGGGGTGTAGCAATGAGCTTTTCCTGAGAGGTATAACAATGAGCATGCAGGCCAGTGCCTACAAGTCAGGATTGAATACGAAGTTTGAAAATTTGTACAAACTTTGTTAGGAAGACGCTACAAAGGAAATCTCAAGCCACTACTTAGTCCCTCAAGGTTGTTGCTTGTACTTCTGGAGCTCTTTGAATCCCCGATGGGCTTGAATGTATTCTTTAGTGTTCATGTACTAGAAAGAGGATTTCCCAGCTTAGTTGTAGAGAGAGACATATGCCCAGTTATGTTTTAAAAGATACTTTTACAATGATCCTTTCTTACAAACTTTTCTGTTACCATTTTTGCTTGCAACGGCTAGTACCCTGCAGCTGTGAACTCACCCAGACTGGTGTAAATAAGGAGTAAATCCACAGTGATCAATAGTTATACTAGTGTACTCTAATGTCACTGAGAACAGACTCAGGTTCTGAATAAAATGAACCTATGAGCCTATCTTGAAAAATATACACATTGTATTCATCATTTCCTTGAAACACAACTTTCTTTGGGTTCCAACTCTGAAGCTGAGTGTAGCACAACCATTTCACAAGAAATGGTTGTGCTACACTCTCTGTGGGGAAAAAATAGCTTTTTGAAAGTAAGCCATATGCTGAATGCACCCAAAAAAAAAGACAAAACTGACTGAGTATAACTGTGGAGATAATCTCACTCCATTTTTTAAAAGCTCTAAGCACCATGTGATTGGCACAATTACATTAATAATTTATAGCCTTGGAGAATAGTTGGTCAGTGCCTTTTTTTGGAGCATATCTGAATCACCATGATTGCTTGCTTTGACAATATTGAGGAAAAAATAGAGAGATGAAGCTGAAGGGAGCAAATGTGCTGCTGGAATGTGCAGTAATCATGCTGGCTAGCCTGGCTGCTGGAGCTGGCCATCACATGCATTTTTTTTTTTTTTTCAGTTAGAGAGAATCCCTATACAAGGGGAAATATTATCCCTAAGGGAAAAGAACCCCAACAATTTGCTATTGTTTGGGAGTGCTGAAAATTCTCTACTTTGTTTACATCCTAGATGAAATGTGAAAGGAATTCTAAAATGCGCAACCTGGCTTTGTTTGATTTGTCACATTGTCAAGAAGCTTTAGAGCTTACCCTACCGCTCCTGTTCCTACAGAACAAAATAAAAAATGATGGATGAAAGGAATCCAGGGAACCCTTCTGCATTTGACTTTACTGGTTTTGGCATGCCAGTGTGTGTGTTTGTGTACTGAACGTGTTACTTCTAGACTCAAACACATGGGTGGTTAGGAGAATGATTCATTTTCTCATATTCTGAGGCACACTGTTGCAATTTGATTTTAAAAGGGTCTGTATTTTTGAAGAATTTAAATGACCCTTTTATCCAATTTATTTTATGCTAAAATACAAAGTATGTACTGGAAGGTGTATGTATATGTGGGTGGGCATATATAAATATGGGAAATATTTGGAGCCAAAGAGAATGATCCACTGGCTTTTCAGCTATACAACCAAATTCATCCTATGTTCATCAACCTTTGCAAGCACATGGAATCTTGAATGCAAGGATCAGTTTGAACTGGTTTGAGGTCTTGTACAGCTCTATTTGTTTGCCAATGCTGTCATATTTTTATTACTTTCTGCCCTATTCTGACCTGAATTCTGACACTGTCTGTCAAGAAACAATCATATTGAATCCATGATAAAGTTCTGTATAATAAATTTGGGTTCATATTTGTAAGAAAAATAAAACATTTTCTTCTCGATTCAGCCATGTTAAACATGTTTGCAGGTGAGCTGCAGTAAACATTACTCTTGATTGAGCTCAGGCAGATGAGTACCTCACAGTCTGCAAACTATTTTGCCATTCATATTGTTTGATCAGTCTGAGGAGAGCCCAAACATTGTCATTAGGACCTTGCCTACATGAAGGGAAAATTTGATATAAGCTATGCAATTTGAGTTTAGTGAATAGTGTAATTCAGATCGACGTACTTTAGATCTGCTTGATGCTCGCCCGTTGACTCCCCTTACTCTTCTCGATCAGGTGGAGTACAGAAGTTGATGGGAGGGCGACTGGCAGTCAATTTAGCAGGTCTAGTGAACATGCATTGCTCACTGCAGCATCAATCATCCGGTAAGTGTAGAGAAGCCTATGCACATTGTACCATCACTCAGTGTTGTGAAATCATGATCTGATTCTTCAGCCCATGGTAAAGATTTTTGAGGCTAAAGGCTGGGATTTTCAATAGGACCAAAGGAGGCTGGGCACCTACCTCCCTTAGGTCCACTTAAAAATCCCATCTGAAAGATTTTACAGCCTTAAAATATAATGTATTTATTTGTCTGAAAAAGGAAAAGTCTTGTTCACTGGAAATTAATTTCAAAAAGCCTTAACATTTATATCTTTGTCTTCCTTTAAAAGCTATACATTTTACAGGTCTTCCTGGGTATTTTTATTATTAATTGATATTGATTTAAGACGTATGTGTGGATACATGGAGTGATTAGAGGCTATTATAGTCTCTCAGGTTGTAGGAATTACTGTAATTTGATTTTCTATAATTTGATATTTAGGCTTATATATAAAACATGATGTGATGTAATAATAAGTAGCTGGCATGTCCTAATAACTGTATTGTGAGCTTTCTCTGAGGCTTTTGATATGATTATCACTGAAGAAACTATGAAGACCCTAAGGATTCTCATCTGAACATCACAGTGGCTTGTTTATAAGGGTTTGAGATTCTTAGAGTACTAAGTCCTTCACCACAATGGAGTTAGGCTCGTAGCATCAATCAAGGTTTGCAACATCTAAATTTATACATTATCAAAAACTTCACATAACATGGCAAAGCAAAAGACAAATCTCAAATATGAACAGGTAAACAAAATTAAGGCTCAGAACTAGAATTCTCATACAGTGGTTACATAGAGTAATATGCTGTAATAAAGCTGTACACATACTAATCTTTTATATTTAAACTCAGCTGGACAGGTATAATTTTTTATCTGTTACATCAGGGATTTAGCTATTTCTGCCCTTGACCTGGTTTTTGAAGAACCTCCTCCCTTTGATCTGCTAGCTAGACTTGCTTAATTACAGACTTTTTTTTTTACATTGTTAGTTTATTTTTCAAACTAAAAATGAAGGAAAAATCAAAAGTAAATAATGACCTTATGTATGCTGAATATTGCCCTAATATATAGCTAGTTCTGCTGGAGTCACTTGATCTACTGGTAGAGAAGGAGGTAAAGTACTGCTCAGTGTGATAATAGGTATTGAAAGCTGCCCCATACTTACCATGAGATCAAGTTTAAAAAATTTAGCCATTTAGAGAGAACTTTCAAAGAACTTCCTCAAATAAGGAGAATAAAACGGTGATTAATGTTCTCTATATAGGGCAACCTCTGCCTGGAAATTCTCATATGAAGAGATTTTAAAACTCAAAACCACGTATAAAAGGAAATAAAATATCAGGCCGTTCCCTCCCGAATGTGACATAGTGGAAATTCTATTTGACTCCCTTAGAAAACTTAATCTTCCCTCCTTTTTTCCTCCTGCTAGACTCTGGTTTCAGATAGAGAATGAGTAGCACCTGGGACCAGTACATTTTTGGATTTATTGCTTTCTTCCAAAGCCAACTTTGTGAATTCTAGCGAGCTGAAAAATTTCAACTGGAATTTCCCCTAGGATGTAATATATAAATTAGTCAAAGATGAATAGCAAATTGACTTGTGTCCTTTAAAATCAGGATCATTTCATAAGCAGTCTTGGTTTGTCTTTCCTTTTTTGTATTTGTTTTCTTGCTCGTGCATACATATACCCATGAAGAAAATAGGGAGGTCATATTGCACTTACAAACCTTGTAATTTTCCTTTTAAAATGTTGACTTCCATGGTACATATTACTGATTTCATTTTCCCCAACATACTCAGCCAATACAAACTTGTTCAAGTTGTTTCCATGCTAGAATGTCCCTCAGTTAACATAACACCTATATATTTAACTTTTTGTACGGTGGCAGATTTTGCCACCCTTTCTCATGATGAATCTACAGTACTTCTCTATCAGAGCTACAGAAAAAGAAGTGACTTCTTGCAGCAGAAAATATTACTCAGTGTGAGTACAGCAGCAAGAACTGGCCCATAATGTATATGAACATACCTTTTGAAAGATATATTGTTGTTTTAATTTATGTTAGTTTGATCCCAGTTTCTCTGCCTAGGGCTTATATTTCAGATTTCAGTAAATTTACTATGGTTAGTGATGTATTTTGTATTATCCAAAAATAAAAACACAAAATACAGGGACAATGAAAACAAAGTAGTGAAAGATTTCTATGATTTATTGATAGGCAGACAATTTAATGAGTCATAATTCTCCCTACATGTTGATTTGCTAAGTGAAACAGGAAGAATTAATTATACTCCTGGGCTTTTGAAACCAAAAGATGTGAGCAATATAAGCAAGTGTCACATTCTTGAAGCTTAGATCGGAATAAATCCCTCTGCTTCCAGCTGAAAGAGGGATCATATATCCCACACTGAGCTAACAAAGTTTTACTTCAGGTGTTTCTTTATTACTGTTATACATAAGTAAGACATTACAATAAGGGTAAAAAACTTCATTTATGCTTCAGCACATGTAATTTGGTAAAAATGGGTCATTGTAGTGAGGCAGAGTAGCCTCCCTCTGGACAGGTGAGTGAGGGAGCACTATACCCCTCTTGGTGCGTGGAGCCAATTGCGCCCCACTCCTCTTGCCGGAAGTACCAGGGCAGAACAGGAAATATAAAAGGAAGGCTCTGCAGCTGACCTGAGTTGGAGCCAGCAGAGGAGACAGATGCCTCTGCCTTGCTGCAGCACCCAGGAGCAGGACTTGCGCTCTGCCGCATCCTGCCCCCAGTAGAGACGAACGTAGATGAGGAGTTGCCCGGACTACCATTGACTGTATACCCTGAGGAGCCTAAGGACCTGTGGAGGCCAGAGATACCAACCCCTGCAGGGAGGTAAGAAGTAGCTCAAGGGCAGCTGGCAACTGTTTGGCTACAGGGCTGACCTTGTCTCAGTTAGCCTGTTGCGGTTGGATCCCTGCCAACCTAGCGGCAGACCATTCTGACACTGTTAAGACCCTGGGCTCAGATGTGAACCCCCCTGCTAGCACCCTAGACTGCCTGCCAGGTGCACAAACCCCTTTCAGAGCCTACCTACACTATATGGGTGCTTGCCCTTACCTGAACCTCAAGACTGTGTGTGTTTGATGGCTGGCTGAGCCCACAAGCCCAGACTAAAGCCTGATCCCTGCTCTTCCATGCCCGAAGGGCTAGAGTTTATTGCTGGCATGTCTGCTGGCTGCCTGTGTCGGGAGGCATAGGCTACAGTTTCTAACACGGAGCCCTGCCTGAGGGCTAAGCCCCTAGACTGTTACTTGCTGTCAGCCCTATTGTGGGGCTATGTTGCTAGAGACTATGCAGGGCAGCCCACGGGCAAGGATAAGGGGCCCAGACTGTTGTTTGCCTCTGCCAGGCAGGCCCAGACCTCTAGACTAATGACTCGGCCCCACTGGTGTGAACTGAGGCCGAGGACTAAACCCCAAGACGAGTCAGAGTGGCCTCCCTCCCCACTGGAGAGCGAGGGAGCATTACACTTCATGGAGAAAGCAGGCATTGCTCCCTCCCCTATGATAAGGGACAAGCCAACCCCCCTCTACCCTTCCCCAGTGAGTAGAGGATGGAGGTCAAGACATTGGTTAAATGGCTTGCCAAGAGCCAATAGCAGCAATAACACCAACAGTTGCTGCAAGAGCTCAGCAATAACAACTGATTCAGGAGTAGTAACAAAAGTGCTCCATATTTGATGGGCTCAGCCCAGGCTGCCTACAGCGTGTTCCCAGCAGGGGATGCCCAGGACTATGGGCGGCTGAAGGCCCCAATCCTCAATGCTCTTGAGATCCCACAGGAGATGGTCTGGCAGTGACTCTGGGAGAAGAGCTACTCTCCCAGAGCCCAACGGAGGGCAGTGGCCCAGCACCTGAAGGAGGCATGCTGGCATTGGCTACAGCCTAAATGGCATACAGGGGCTGAAGTCACTGAACAAGTCATGCTCGAACAGTTCATATACCTCCTTCCAACCTGTGGAAGAACCTGGGTCCTTCAGCAACTCTGAGCGCGACCACGTCCTTATGGAAAACTTTTTGGCTGAAGAGACTACTGTAGGGCTGGAGACTTGCTCCAAGACCATGATGCCAGTTCATTCCCTGGAAGAGAAGACCCAGGGCCAAAGGAGCAAACTCCAACCTGGCCCAAGACACCCCGAGGGACGGAAGGTTGGCAAGCCCCGATGGTTAACCTCTATGGCATGAGGACTACCCCAGGACATATCTGGTGTGGGGAAAACCCCAGGTTGCTGGCATGCCCGCACTCTTGCCTTCTTCTACAGACTGGCCCTGACATGCCGAAATTGGCCTTTACTTCATCTGCAGCCCATTTGGGCATCTTCGACAAGTGTGTCCCATGATGGACTTCAGTTTTGGACAGGTCTGTTCTGGGGTGACTTGGGCCCATAAATGGCTCTCGGGTAAGCTGACAGTCCCCCTTACAATGAATGGAATCCCAGTCTCTACCCTCATTGATTTGGGGTGCAGCCAGACTCTCATCCACCAGGATCTTGCCCCACGTCCCGAACTGCCACTGGGTGTCATTCAGCTCCATTGCATCCACGAAGATGTGAGGCCTAACCCCAAGGCCCAGGTCTCCCTGAGTGTGAAAGGGAACACACGGACCATGATGGCTGGGCTAGCACCAAGGCTGGTGTACTCCATCATTTTGGGTTGTGACTGGAAGGGGTTCATGGAGATCCTGCATGCGATGACCACAAAAAACCCCACATTCTGAAACAGCCCTTTGAGAATCCAGAAAATCAGAAGGACTAATTATTATTGTTAGCCCTTGCAGAATAATTATCAAACTGAGCTTGTCCTTGACATGAGAATAAGTGACCAGAATAAAAGCTGTTTGGGTCAGCAGTTTATTTTGTGTGGGTGGAAGCTGAGTTTAAGAAATCAGAGGGTAACTGTATCTGTATAAATTTATAAAAAAATATATACACGACTTGGAGAAAACTCTTACGATATAGCTATGTATCTGTAAGGATACTGTTGCCAGAGGTGAAGCAAAGTGCTGTTTAGATGCAGCAATTCTGTTAATGGAAGGTAATGTCTATTTCCTTAAGTCTTTGTGATCAACCCAAAAGGAGAATATTAGATTTCATGCTTCAGAGCATTAACTGCCCAATAGCTAGAGTCAGGAAGACATTTCCCAATGGCATAATATTCCACAATTATCCATAGTTTGTATGTATATGTAGTCTAAGTTTCTAAAAATCCTTTTCTTTGTTTTTGTAATAGATGAATGATCTAAGAATGCTAACAGAATTAGATGACCCAAATATGTGTTTTCAAACAGAGAGAGAGGGCCAAAATTTTATTGGTTTGGAGATCTACAAGCACAAATACCAAACTATATTGCAGAATATTACAGTTACTGCATATATAAGTACAGGCACAAATATGTGCACATATTTTGCAAATGGACCTCTAGGTCTTTTCTTAAAAGATCTGCAACAGCACCTGTAAGGGAGTAAGTCAATTGTTACTGTATATGTTTGCCTTAGAGCAGGCCTGCACAACTGGAAAAGCAGCAAGGGCCATATTACTGCAAAAAAAACAGCTACAGGCCAAAAAGCCCTGCCCCCATCTGCTTCTCCCCACCCCACTGCTTGGCTTGCCCCACCCCTACTTACTCCCCGCGGGCCGCACAGTAAGCCCATGCGGGCCGCATGTGGCCCCTGGGCCGCATGTTGTGCAGGCCTGCTTTAGAGCTTAGTTATTCCTGTGCCAGCGACACATTGAACAGTCCAGTTCCTCCACTGATTATGGTCGCTTGTTAGTTGTGGTACTTCTTTCCAGGGGATGGCAGTGCATTTAATATCCTCTGTCACTGTCTTCTCCCAGTTCTTCCCTGGTCTTCATCACTTTTACCCAGTACAATGCCTGCTTAGCATGTCTTCCATATGGTGTATATGTCCCAAACATCAGAGCCTTCTTTCTTTGATTATATTTTTTTAATATGTTCTGCTCTGTCAGCTCCCTTATTACACATTTTATAGGACAAAATAATAATGTCTGAGTAACTTTCTCAGTCATCCGGGGTGGGCAGCCTCCAATCTCTCTTTGTTAGTTACTCTCATCGGCCAAGTTTGTGCTCTCTACAGTAACGCGCGCAGTGAAATCACATGGTTTAGTTTGGTTTGGAGACCTCTGTGTGAGCAGATGATGATGATTCTTCCACAAGTGATGGTTGCTTTTCCTAAATTCATATGAATATCTTTATCGCAGCCACCTTCAAATGTCATTACATTCCCCACGTAGCAGAACTCTTCTACCTATTCAATTTCTTTTCCATCCACATACATTTTTTGCATCTATTGTCCAGTTTCCCACCTTCATAATCTTCTTTTCTCTGCATTTAATTTCACTATTTTTGCAGCTTCCTATTCTATTCCTGATGAAAGGGCAATCATTCTGTTCTACATCATGTTTAGTTAAGCAATGTTGTCAGCAAAGTCAAAGTCTTGTAACTTGTCTCTGCTAACCCGTGTGTGTGTGTGTGTGTGTGTGTATGTATGTATTTATTTATTTATTTACATGACTGAAACTTAATATGGCCTAAGCGGTATATAAAATAAATGTACATCAATTCCAGGTATAAGTTTTGTCTATTCAAACTGTGGCTGCATAAGGAATGCTGCCTGGCTGAAAACTTGATGCCAAATTTGGTGAACGGTTGCCATTAAATTAAATTAGGGCTGTCAAGCAATTAAAAAATTAATCACAATTAATCATGATTAATTGCACATCTAAACAATAATAGAATACCATTTATTTAAATATTTTGGGGGTTGCTACAATATAATGTAAAACTTTAGAGCCTACAAGTCCACTCTGTCCTACTTTTTGTTCAGCCAGTCACTAAACAAACTTATTTGTCTTAGCAATTGGCTGAACAAGAAGTAGGACTAAGTGGACTTGTAGGCTCTAAAGTTTTGCATTATTTTGTTTTTGAGTGCATTTATGTAATTTAAAAAGATCTACATTTGTAAGTTGCATTTTCACGTTAGAGATATGGTATTTGTATAAGGTGAATTGAAAAAATACTATTTCTTAATATTATTTCGTATTGCAAATATTTGCACTGAAAAAATGATTAAGTGAGCACAGTATACTTCGTATTCTGTGTTGTAACTGAAATCAATGTATTTGAAAATGTAGAAAAACATCCAAAAATATTTAATAAATTTCAATTGGTATTCTATAGCTTAGCAGTGCAATTAAAACTGTGACTAATCATCATTGATTTTTTTTTAGTTAATTGCGTGAGTTAACTGCGATTAATCAGCATCCCTAATTTAAATATTAGAACATTAGGGTCTAGATCAACTTTTAAAGCAGGGAAAAGGTCTAGATTGACCATCAATATTGAAAAATATCTTAAGAAGCTGTCCAAGAGGCAATGCAATGAACAAGTCAGAGGCAGTTTTGGAATTACCTGCATGAAGCATTGAAGCCATCTACAATGAAACATCAGTCCATCAACCAGTGCTTCCTCTCTCCTGAGAGGAAAAAATGGAAGATGGTTTTAAATTCAACTCAGAGAAGGCTTTTGCAGAGTCTTCATAAGTGAAGTGAGGCATACCTTACCCTAATGAACATACAGGAGAAATATGAGGTAGGCATTATGTTATTACTGAAATTGTCCGTTTTGCTAGCCATTGGGATTTACATTATTCCTTGCTAACAGAGGTTGTACACAGGTGCAGGAGTATGTGGAAGGATTCACTTTCCAGAATCAGGGCCTTGGATGGAAGGATAGTGAAATACTAGTTACTGCAAGAGGTAGTACTGATGAATCAGTACCGATGAACCTTTTTGTTTTTTGTTTTTTTGTGATACAGCACTGATCCAAAGTCCCATTATCATATTAGAGAGCACACAGCTGCTACAGATGATAACTGAAGTTCTGAACTGCAGAACTAGAATTTCACTTGAGTTCTCTCATCCATGTGGATGGACCCCCATTGCATACCATGAGCTTAAGCAGAGTCCCATTGACTGAGGCTCCGTAACAGTGTAAGGATATGCCCATGTAGCCCACTTTGGTAGACTGGGGCCCAAATAATGGCTGCTGTTGTCTCTGCAGCTGAAGGTTGTAACCCTACAAGTTGTTATAAAATTGTAATCAGGGTTTTGGTTTTTGTGTTTTTTTTAGTGTTTTATGTCCTTTATGCAGCTTTTTGAAGCTCTTCTTATTTACTAAATAGAATGAAATAGGCTGGAATGGGTCCCCAGATACTATCAGGTAAATCTGTAATTAGCATCCAGTCGATCTATAGCATGGTGCTGTCATTATGTTGATATAGACGTGCATATTAGAAAAGATTACTACATAGGCACAGTAGGTGATTCACAGATGCTAATAACACAGCTGTTTTAATTTTAAAAAAACCTCTACTAGTCTTGACTTCATGATTTAAAAATTTTAACAGTTAAAACACTTCCACTTTAGGGAGGCAGAAAAAACTGGAATTTCTCTTTTTAATTACATCTCTATAATTTTTAAAATAATCAGATTTTTATAAAAACAATTAAAAAAAACATGCTATGAGCTGGACCTCCGTCAGGATTAAAAAGATAAATTGGAGATGGGCAAAACTTAGCCCTGGTCTACATGACACACTTATGTTTGTTTAACTACTGTGCTGAGGTGTGTAGATTTTCCATACCCCTGAGTGACATAGTTATACTGACCTAACCACTGCTGTAGACAACGCAACATTGACTGGAGGGCTTCTCCCATTGACATAGCAACCACCTTTCAGGGAGGTAGAATGCCTGTGCCGATGGGAGAGACTTTCTCCCATTGGCTTAGGTAGTGTCTTCTCTAAGTGCTGTAAATGTAGACAAGCCCTAAATGTGTGGAGGGCCTGGGGGACAAAGGGGCAAGTCAGGAGTTGTTTTTTAAAACCACTTTGGATTTTGTTTAATAGGTTAGATTCAATTTCCAGTTTGTTCCAGACTCAAAGTTCAGCTGTTGGTCTACATCAGTTGTTTAGGCTTTCACACACTTCTGAAATGAATTTAGTGCAGTGTGACAGGGTTCACTTACCCCACCCTGGGTTAATTGTGCATTGCACGATGAGGAAGCCATGCCCCTCGCCTTTGCTGGGCATGCTCAGCCTGGAGGCAAGATATAAAAAGCAGCAGCCTGCCCCAACTGAGCTTAGCTGCTTAAGGGAGAGGATGCAGACTATAGGCTCTCTCAAGGGAGCTGATACAGAACCTGACCCCAGAAACAAGGCCTGCTGAGTCCCAGATGGTTTCCAGGTAACTGGACCAACCCAGAGAGGAGGCTGCACCATCAGGAGCTACCCCGGAGACCTGTTGAAACAGTGGCCCATCACTGGTGAAGACAGGTTCGGAAGCTTCCCAGGGGACTTAGACTTTGCTCTGGTTGGTGAATCAGAGAACCAGTGAGCGTCTGTGGGAAGGATCCCCGCTGCCTCAGTGGTGGGTAACCCTGCCATTGCCAGGGCCCTGGGCTGGGGCTTGGAGGAGTAGGAAGGACCTGAATCCCCCTACCCGGGGCACCATCCCTGCTAGTGGTGCCCCAATAGGCCATGCAACTCCACAGAGGGGTGCAACTTTATTGACTCTGGCCATTAGGCCACCTTGTCCTGACTGTAAGGGGCTCATGTATTAACTGCGGCTATTAGGCCACACTGCCTTGAGCGGAAGGGTCGTTCTGCTTACTGGTCACTAGGCAGTATTACCAGGTTCCATAGTAAGGGCCTTCCACATAGGACATAAGTGGCTGCGGTACAGCCTTTTCTCACTCTTGTGACCAGGCACCCCATGACAGGGTGCACCTATCTCATGACATGCAATTACACCAGAGATTAATTCAGCCCTTTAGTGTTATTTATGAACAATGACAACATAGTTCTCTTGCAGGTAAGAGGCATGATTCAGTTAGCAATGGAAATTGTCCCATCTTACTGCAATTTATTCAGCCTTCTTCTAAGTAGTCAATTAAATCTTTAGTTAATAATGAAGATTTTCTACACTTCATTCCCAAATCATCCAGAGAGGTGGGACATCACAAGTAAAGCACAGATAAGTATGTGATGTTTACAGGACTGGGTGCTGTCTGTATGCTGTAAAGATAAGAACATAAGAAGGGCTGTACTGTTCAGACCAAAGGTCCATCTAGCCCAGTATCCTGTCTACCGACAGTGGCCAATGCCAGGTGCCCTGGAGTGAGTGAACCTAACAGGTAAAGATCAAGTGATTTCTCTCCTGCCATCCATCACCCCCCTCTGACAAACAGAGGCTAGGGACACCACTCCTTACCCATCCTGGCTAATAGCCATTAATGGACTTAGCCTCCATGAATTTATCCAGTTCTCCTTTAAACCCTGTTACAGTCCTAGCCTTCACAGCCTCCTCAGGCAAGGAGTTCCACAGGTTGACTGTGCGCTGTGTGAAGAAGAACTTCCTTTTATTTGTTTTAAACCTGCTGCCCACTAATTTCAATGAGTGGCCCCTAGTTCTTCTATTATGGGAACAAGTAAATAACTTTTCCTTATTCACTTTCTCCACGCCACACATAATTTTATATACCTCTATCATATCCCCCCTTAGTCTCCTCTTTTCCAGGCTAAAAAGTCCTAGCCTCTTTAATCTCTCCTCATATGGGACCCATTCCAATCCCCCAGTCATTTTAGTTGCCCTTCTCTGAACCTTTTCTAATGCCAGTATATCCTTTTTGAGATGAGGAGACCACATTTGTACACAGTATTCAAGATGTGGGTGCACCATAGATTTGTATAGGGGCAATAAGATATTCTCCGTCTTATTATCTATCCCTTTGTTAATGATTCCTAACATCCTGTTTGCTTTTTTGACTGCCGCTGTACACTGCATGGACATCTTCAGAGAACTATCCATGATGACTCCAAGATCTCTTTCCTGAATAGTTGTAGCTAAATTAGCCCCCATCATATTGTACGTATAGTTGGGGTTATTTTTTCCAAAGTGCATTACTTTACATTTATCCACATTAAATTTCATTTGCCATTTTGTTGCTCAATCACTTAGTTTTGTGAGATCTTTTTGAAGTTCTTCACAGTCTGCTTGGGTCTTAACTATTTTGAGCAGTTTAGTATCATCTGCAAACTTGGCCACCTCACTGTTTACCCCTTCCTCCAAATCATTGATGAATAAGTTGAATAGGATTGGTCCTAGGACTGACCCTTGGGAAACACCACTAATTACCCTTCTCCATTCTTAAAATTTACCATTTATTCCTACCCTTTGTTCCCTGTCTTTTAACCAGTTCTCAGTCCATGAAAGGATCTTCCCTCTTATCCCATGGCAACTTAATTTATGTAAGAGCCTTTGGTGAGGGACCTTGTCAAAGGCTTTCTGGAAATCTAAGTACACTACGTCCACTGGATCCCCCTTGTCCACATGTTTGATGACCCCTTCAAAGAACTCTAATAGATTAGTAAGACATGATTTCCCTTTACAGAAACCATGCTGACTTTTGCCCAACAATTTATGTTCTTCTATGTGCCTGACAATTTTATTCTTTACTATTGTTTCAACTAATTTGCCCAGTACGGACATTAGACTTACCGGTCTGTAATTGCCGGGATCACCTCTAGAGCCCTTTTTAAATATTGGCGTTACATTAGCTATTTTCCAGTCATTGAGTACAGAAGCCGATTTAAAGGACAGGTTACAAACCTTAGTTAATAGTTCCTCAATTTCACATTTGAGTTCTTTCAGAACTCTTGGGTGAATGCCATCTGGTCCCGGTGACTTGTTACAGTTAAGTTTATCAATTAGTTCCAAGACCTCCTCTAGTGACACTTCAATCTGTGACAATTCCTCAGATTTGTCACCTACAAAAGACGGCTCAGGTTTGGGAATCTCCCTCATGTCCTCAGCTGTGAAAACTGAAGCAAAGAATTCATTTAGTTTCTCTGCAATGACTTTATCATCTTTAAGTGCTCCTTTTGAATCTCTATCATCCAGGGGCACCACTGGTTGTTTAGCAGGCTTCCTGCTTCTGACGTATTTAAAAAACATTTTATTATTACCTTTTGAGTTTCTGGCTAGCTGTTCTTCAAATTCCATTTTGGCTTTTCTTATTACATTTTTACACTTAATTTGGCAGTGTTTATGCTCCTCTCTAGTTACCTCATTAGGATTTGACTTCCACTTTTTAAAAGATGCCTTTTAATCCCTCACTGCTTCCTTTACATGGTTTTTAAGCCATGGTGGCTCTTTTTTAGTTCTTTGACTTCGTTTTTTAATTTGGGGTATACATTTCAGTTGGGCCTCTATTATGGTGTCTTTGTAAAGTGTCCATGCAGCTTGCAGGGATTTCACTTTAGTCACTTTACCTATTAATTTCCGTTTAACTAACCCCCTCATTTTTGCATAGTTCCCCTTCCTGAAATTAAATGCCAGAGTGCTGGGCTGCTGCGGTTTTGTTCCCAGCACGGGAATGTTAAATGTTATTATATTATGATCACTATTCCCAAGTGGTCCTGTTATAGCTACCGGGCAGGGGAAGGGAGGCGGGCAGGGGCTGCTGGGACTGGATGCCAAGAGCGCCTGGCTGCCCGCTCTGCGCCGAGCCCTCAGGAAGGGACCGCGAAGCCGGGGCGGCAGACTCAAAGAAAACGTCGTGGAGGAGCCATCAATTCTAGGCAAACTCGAAAACGAAACAGGCTGGTAGCTTCAGCTGCAGAAATGGCTTCAGAAGCAGAGCCATTAGAACTTGAAGAAAGTGCTGGTGAGGAAGTAGTAGATCTCACATGTGAATTGTCTGAACCTGTACTAGTTGATCTAACTCACAATGATTCTGTTGTGATTGCTGAAGAGAATCAGCATCAACAGAGAAATCTAGGTTTAAGAAGCCAATGGCAATCTGACAGCTGTGTATTAAGTGTGATGATGAAGATGAATCAAGAGATAATGATGTATATGTAACAAACAAGGTGTCTGGAAATTTAGAAACGCTGGAGGATGAAACTGCAAGTTCAAGGCCTTCAGGTAGTGTTAGTTGTCCAATTTGCATGGATGGATACTCAGAGATTGTTGCATGGATGGATAAGAAAGTAGGTCTCTCTTGTCAGATATTCCATGGCCCCAATATGCCAGAGCCGGTCTGATAATAAGACAGATTCCTTAATGGGCATACATCAATAATAAACTATTCTCATTTATATGTCATGCTTTAAAGGAGCAATGTGAACAAAGACTGAATGCTACATAGAGCACTGTCAAAAACATTTTCAAAGAGAGCTACAAAAGCTATGAGCTATTATGAACATAAAGAGTTCCTGGTTTTGGATTTTAAATAACATTTAATGGTAAAAGTGTGTCACATAAATACAGTCAGGTGCATAGAGAAATACTAGCTCAAAGTGAACAGAGCGGAAGACTGTTCTTGTAACTGAGGTGGTGGACTGGAACTAGGAACATCTGCGTCCAGTTGTCAGTTCTAACTAAGTCTCCTTGTGTAACCTTGAGCAAGTCGCATAACCTCCCTGTTCCTCAGCTCTTCATCTGTAAAATGGCAATAATAATTCATACATTCATAGAATCCAAGGCCAGAAGGGACCATTGTAATCCTCTAGTCTGACTTCCTGTATAACACAGGCCATAGAACTTCCCCAAGGTAATCCTTAGAGTATTTTTTTTGAAGAACACCCAGTCTTGATTTAAAAACTGTCTGTGGTAAAGAATCCACTATAATCCTTGGTAAATAGTTCCAATGGTTAATTACACTCACTGTTAAAAATGTACACCTTATTTCCAGCCTGAATTTGTCTAGCTTCAACTCCTGCTCTTTGGATTGTGTTATACCTTTCTCTGCTAGATTGCAGGCCTATTATTAAATATTTGTTCACCATGTAGGTATTATAGCCTGTAATCAAGTCACACCTTAATCCTTTCTTTAAAATAAATTGATTTAGCTCCTTGATAATTCCCTTTTTCTCATCCTTTGTCATATCCATTAGGAGGCAGAGAATGTTTCTTACTATGTGCATATACAGCAGCTAGCACGGTTGGACCTTGATCTCAGCTGAGGCTTCTTGGCTTTGACATAATGTAAATAAGTCATTTCTGGGGAATTTTTTTATCTCACCTTTTAGTCTTAGCTTTAAGGCAGGATCAGTGGCAATAAAACGTGTTCACAACCATTTCTGAGAATTAGAAATTCTGATTCTAAAATTTTAATTTGCCATGTTGGCAACTGTTTTGGATTCTCCTCCTCAAACCTTCATGTGAAAAAAGTTCTGTTCATATCAGTATTGATGGAAAATTAACTTTGAATCCGTAAGTGAATTTTTTTCCATCACTGGTACTAGTTTCAACAATCATAGAATCACAGGACTGGAAGGAACCTCGAGAGGTCATCTAGTTCAATCCCCTGCATTCATAGCAGGACTAAGTATTATCTAGACCATTCCTGATGGGCATTTGCCTAACCTGCTCTTAAAAATCTCCAATGATGGAGATTCTACAACCTCCCTAGGCAATTTATTGCAGTGCTTAACCACCCTGACAGGAAATTTTTTCCTAATGTCCAACCTAAATCTCCGTTGCTGCAATATGAGCCCACTGCTTCTTGTCCTGTCCTCAGAGGTTAAGGAAGACAATTTTTCTCCCTCTTCCCTGTAACAACCTTTTGCATTCTTGAAAACTGTTATCATGTCTCTTCTCAGTCTTCTGTTTTCCAGACTTAACAAACCCAATTTTTAAAATCTTCCCTCACAGGACATGTTTTCTAGACCTTTAATCACTTTTGTCACTCTTCTCCAGACTCTCTCCAATTTGTCCACATCCTAACTGAAATGTGGCCCCAGAACTGGACACAATACACCAATTGAGGCCTAATCAGTGCAGAGTAGAGCAGAAGAATTACTTCTCATGTCTTGCTTAAAACACTCCTGCTAATACATCCAGAAGGATGTTCACTTTTTTTGCAACAGCATTACATTGTTGACTCATATTTATGTGTGGTCCACTATGATCACCAGATCCCTTTCCATAATACTCCTTCCTATGCAGTCATTTCCCATTGTGTATGTGTGCAACTGATTTTTCCTTCCTAAATGGGGTACTTTGCATTTGTTGTTATTGAATTTTATCCTGTTTACTTCAGATTTTCTCCAGATCATTTTGAATTTTAATCCAGTCCTCCAGAACACTTGCAACCCCTTCCCGCCAGCTTGGTATTGTCCACAAACTTTATAAGTGTACACTCTCTGCCATTATCTAAATCATCGATGAAGATATTGAACAGAACCAGACATAATGCCTGCGTGGCCCCACTGATTATGCCCTTCCAGCATGACTGTGACCCGCTGATAACTACTATCTGGGAATGGTTTTTCAACCAGTTTTGCATCCACCTTATAGTAGCTCCATCTAGTTGCATTTCCCTAATTCGTTTTTGAGAACGTCATGCAAGACAATATCAAAAGCCTTACTAAATACAAGATATAACCCATCTATCTCTTCTGCCCTATCCACAAGGCTTGTTACCTGATCAAAGAAAGCTATCAGTTTTGTTTGACACAATTTGTTCTTGACAAATCCATGCTGACTGTTACTTATCACTTTATCATCTTCTAGGTGTTTGCAAATTGATTGCTTGATTATTTGTTCCGTTATCTTTTCAAGTACAGAAGTTAAGCTGACTAGTCTGTAATTCCCTGGGTTGTCTTTATTTCCCTTTTTATAGACTGGCACTATATTTCCCCTTTTCCAGTCTTCTGGGTTGTCTCCTGTCTTCCATGACTTTTCAAAGATAATCACTAATGGCTCAGATATCTTCTCAGTCAACTACTTGAGTATTCTAGGACGGATTTCATCAGGCCCTGGTGACTTGAAGACATTTAATTTGTCTAAATAATTTTAAAATTTTTCTTTCCCTATGCCTCTTCATTATGTTAAATGTCCAATCACCTCCAACCTTCTTTGAGAAAACCAAAACAAAGAAGTCATTAAGCACCTCTGCGATGTCCATATTTTCTGTCATTGTTTCTCTCCCCAACCCAATTGAGTAACCTTGACCTTTCTAATTTTCTCCCTACCTACCTGTGTTTTTGGTTTATATTCATCCTTCGTAATTTTACCTATTTTCCACTTTTTGTAGGACTTTTTTTGACTTTTTTTTTTTTAGGTCATTGATCTCCTGGTTAAGCCAGGGTGGTCTCTTGCCATACTTCCTCTCTTTCCTACACAGTGGAATAGTTTGCTCTTGTGCCCTTAATAACGTCTCTTTGAAAAACTGCTAGCTGTCTTCAGTTGTTTTTCCCCTTAGACTTACTTCCCGTGGGATCTTTATTAGGCAATTGATAGGTAAGTCTGCCTTCTTGAAATCCATTGTCTTTATTTTGCTATTCTCCCTCCTACCATTCCTTAGAATCTCAAACTCTAGCATTTCATGATCAGTTTCACCCAAGCTGCCTTCCTCTTTCAAATTCTCAGCCAGTTCTTTCCTATTTGTCAAAATCAAATCTAGAACAGCCTCCCCTCATAGCTTTCTCCACCTTCTGAAATAAAAATTTGTCTCCAATACATTCCAAGAACTTATTGGATAACCTGTGCCCTACTGTGTTATTTTCCCAACAGATATCTGGGTAGTTGAAGTCTCCCATCACCACCAAGTCCTGATTTTTGGATGATTTTGTTAGTTATTTATTTTTAAAAAAAGCCTCAGCTATCTCTTCTTCCTTATGTATAATACTGTGTCTTCATTGCTGAATATTGGAAAACCAAAAATGGTACAGTTCCAACTCTAATGAGAAATATAAATGGTATTAACAATTTTTCAAAACCATCAATTAATCAAAAGTAATCCTGAACTGTTTGTGCCCTTTAGGGACTATGATCAGGTTGCTGAACTAAGGCATATAAATTCAGTCACACTGTGAAAAATAAATAAAATATCAGTGTCTTAGAGCATTGTACGAGATGAAAAAATAGTTATTTTAGAAAAACCACAAGATATTTTTAGGGTCAGAGTAAGAAACACTTAACTTCTTGAATAGTCCTATTTCTATCAATGGAAGTGTTCTGCTCTAATGCATACAAAAACTGCCATCTGATAATGGCTAGCCATGTGCCAAGTTGTAATTACTGTTCTAGATCAGGGGTCTCCAAACTATGGCCCTGGGCCCAGATCCGGCTTTGATTTTGTCTGGCCCTCCAGCTGAGCAGGCATGCCGAGCAGACACATGGAGAAGCTGCTGCTGCTTCGGCCCCTCACGTCACCCCCCGCGAGTTGCTGCCAGCGGCTTCATGTGTGGAGGGGTGAGTGCCCTTGCGGCAGTGGCCGTAGGAGCACTGGGGGAATTTTGCATATATTTGCATATATTGAATTTTTTCACAGTCGCTTCAGCCCGTGAAGCCCCTTCAAAAATCTAATATGGCCCTCATCTCATAAAGTTTGGAGACCCCTGCTCTAGACTGGTCAAGATCTGCACACATTCTGTTATTTTTGTTACCCCATCTCCCACTGCCCCTCTCAGCAAAACTTGTTTGTTTTTCTCATCAACCTAGGTCTTTTCTTTCAGATTGTAAACTCTTTAGGGTAGATACTGTCATTTACTATATGTTCATGCAAAGCCTAGCTCAATAAGCCTCTGACCTAGTTATTTTCTGTGTGCTAGCACAATAGAAGTGTTAAATAACTGAGGAAATACAGTACTATGCCACCTGAGTATGTATATTAGAATTTAACCTGTGTTAGAATCCTTGTACTCGCCTTCTGAAAATCTTCACCAGTCCTGGCATAGCTTCCCTTTGCTGTAGTGCCTTCCCACCTTTTAAAATAACTAGGTATCCACAAAATGACTGTATTCTTCTTGCCTCTTATGTAAGTTGCAGAGTGCTAAATTTAATGTGTAATTGGACTTCAGATATTCATGTAGTGATGTGTTTTCAGGACATTTAGAAGAATGGTATTGATGAGGTTGTTTGACTTATGGATGTTTGGTGACATAAAAAAACCTAGTACATATGAGACTGGAGTGTATTTATCAAGCAACAACATCAAAATCCAATGATTTTAATAGCTGCTTGGCACAGGGTGAAAGGGAAGGCACCTGTGACTGAGAGCCTGCTACCCAGTTGATTGAAAGGAAAGGCACCTGTGATCAATTGGCGGCTGCTGACTGAAAGGGAAGATACCTGGGTTTTATAAAGCAGAGAAGAATAGACAGAGTGGAAAGTTCTATGTAGGAGACAGTCAGGAATGGCAGGGGAGTGCCTCTGGAGACAGAGAGGTATCTGGGAGCTGTTTGAGCAGAGGCTGAGCTCCTGACAGGATTCCTGTGGGAAACCTGCTAAAGATTTAGTTTATGGTACTGGTTCTGCTCTTCAAATGGATGACTCCCAGGCCCCCAAAGAGCTTTCATTGGAGTGTTTTATAAGTGACATTAGCAATGAAATGCAGTTAGGTTCAGTAACTTTAATAGTCAAGTAACCTGATGGTATAATTTGTGTACATCTATATTCAGTCACCAAAGTCTCCTGAACTGGGTAATCTCATTTCTACTTTAGTGGTTTGATTTATTGGCTGCTCTGGGAGGATAGACATGATTCCAGGAATAGAAGCTACTTGAGAGTCCCAGTGAGGTACGTTCTAATGTTCTATTGATAAAATTGAAACATTTTAAAATATCATAGGCCTGATTAAAGAATCCTAGGCCTCCCCATAAACATTCAGGTAACCCTCTTTACAGAGATGGGGGTCAACCGTCTTGACAATCTGTGGATAGCAATGCTTTTTGTTTAGTTTTTCTGTCAACACGTGACTTTCTAATATAATTCAAGGAAGTGCTGTCAAGGAATCTGTTATGGGTGTAAAAGAAAAAATTAAACAATTTGCTATTCAAATACTGGATGGGCTTCTGGCTATTTCTTAACCATTTACAACGTTTTCACTTGTTAATAGGAATTAATATTGAACTGTTGAACTTACAACACTGACTCCCTTCAGGTTGACTGAGTTTCCAGAAAAGGATAGAAGGGACAAGAAAGTAAGAGGTTAAGAAAATAGCTAAAATGAAGTATAGATTAGATATTACAAGACCAAATCAAGGAATTTTTAGCTGTCAAGAACATTTCTTAATATTTTTTACATATATTTTCCTTCCTCAAAGAATCCTTTCATTTTTTCTGGTCTGACTATCTTGTCCTCTTCCTGTCTTTCTGTTATATATATCTTTAGAATGAATAAGTTGTTTTAGTTTTATTTTCATATCATGAAATAGAGGTTTATAATGAAACTCACTTTCACACAACAGCAATAAAGTTACCATAAAACCACATCATTTTCAATCAAAGTGGAAAGCAATTTTGCAAAATTGCTTTCCAGCTGCTATTTCTGCCCCTCTGCCTAGCAGGTCAGCTTCCCGTTAGAGAAGAAATCAGTGAGATGGAATCGTGGTATTAGTCAAATCTGTTTTATTTGCACTATATACACCAATCCTTGATCAGAAATGATCATCAATGACATTATAGGCAAACCCCATTTTTCAGAAATCTCAGCCCAGATACCATGTTCAGTTTCCAGGAAGCAACTCTGTCCTAAGAATTTTCTCTAGTTAAAGAGATTAAAAGACTAGGGTGACCAGATGTCCTGATTTTATAGGGACAGTCCCAATTTTTGGATCTTTCTTATATAGGCTCCTATTATCCCCCACCCCCGTCCTGATTTTTCACATTTGCTGTCTGGTAACCCTATTAAAAGATAGGCAGTAAACTTTCTGTTTGTGACAGCTTCTCCTGCAAAGTTTCATAATCTGATCTCTCAATTATTTTGGGCTTTAGAATTTCTCAGTAATATTGAATATTTTAAAACAAAATATCACAGAAAAAAGCAACAACTTCAGCCTGTCTTATTTTACAGGACGTATGTATTAATCTTGATTAAATTAACCATTCACCAGCACTTAATTCTTCATAAATATTTGAATTATTCATTGGCAAAAAAGCTACATTAAGGTATAGTTCAGGTTGCTTGGTGGCAGAGCTTGCTTTGAAGACCATTGAGTTAAGCAAAACCCAAACTTCTAAAAATCAGGAAATGCAGAGTTAAAATTGTCCTTTTTAAGCAGTGCTCCACTATGTCCTGTTAACACACACCTTTACTCCACCAAACCCTGAGTTGGTGACATGTAAAGCTCTTCTTCTTTTACAACCCATTCACTTTCCCCCATAGCATTTGATCTAACACTATTAAAGAACAAAAAGGTGCATGGAGGGAAGGTGGTTGCCCACACCATCTTTCTTCTGCCTTCATTGAGCAATGCCTCAGTATGTATACAGCCTGTATGCACATAGGCTATGATTCAGGAGTTCTAGATCCTTGCACATGCACGTGTGTACACAAACACTTAGCCAACTCCCCAAAAAGAATACCACATGGGTACAATTTAAGAACCACTTTGTGGCCCTTTACAACTTCCTGGCCCTAAGGGAACATTTACATTTGAGTTGTGAGGTATGATTCCCAGCTCGTATAGCTGTACCCATACTAGCACTGTTTGAGCTATCAACCTTCCCTGAACCTTGGCTACATACTTGAATGGTTAGTGCAAGCTGCCGCTCTTAGCACACTGGCTACAGTGATGTGTGCATGTCTATGTGAGCTCCAACTTGTGTTAATATATCCTATAGAATAACTATTAACAACATAAGTGTAAGCCCTAGCGCTTAGAGCAACTCTCTGCTCCCTCTGTGAGGGGGCGGGAAAAGCCAGCTCTTGCCTACCTCATTTATATGAATTATAATGTAGTTTATCCATAATTCCTTATAGTATAAATTATTTATTTAGTTGAAGTTTGTATGTGTTCTGATTGCATAAATGGCTGCTACAATGATTGTACTAGTGAAAGGGCATGGCATAGAAATTGTGCAAGAGATGCCTTGGAGTAAATGGGTCACCTTGATTTTACAAGTTGATCTCTGATTAAGCAATTGGATACAGTTTCAACAAAGAGAGGGTAGAGAGCTCTGTCTTAGATGCCAAGACCTTTATCCCAGGGACTGTGTCCAAGGGTCCTGTTTTGCTCTGGATTCCCCACCTGGGATTCTAAACTGTATGTGAAGTGATTCTTGGGGACCGGACTAGATTGGAGGTAGTGGTGCAGACCTGGTTTCACAAAGCAGCCTGGCTAGACCAGCAGTAGTGCAGAGCTGAAATCACAGAAATTGACCAGGTATCTGCTTATTGGAGTGGGACCTGGCGGTGCACACTTCTCTAGATTGGAGTAGACATAGAAGAAAGCCTGGTCTCTTGATGCCCCAGACTACAATGAAGTCTAACCTGTGACTTAGTCACAGTTTTCTGACTAAGTTCTCTGGACATCAGCAAAATTGATTATTTATAATTGGGAGTGTGAGGATGGCCATACACTGGCTTTTGCTCTTTTTGTCATATTTAAATTTTTATTGGTTAGCATATTTTTTCTTGATTATTTTCCCCCTAAATAAAAAATATTTGTGGTTCCACACTACCAACGACTTATCCGGAGTGCTTACAAGTGGAGAAGAACCCCTGCAAAAGTGACAGGAGATTATACTTAAATTTCCTCAGAGCCAGCAAAAGGAAAATTACTCTGGGAGTGGGACTGAGATATTTTTGTTACTTTAGAAAAAGACTCTGGACAGTTTGAACCTGGCGCTTGTTGCTGCTACTGGCTCTTGGCATACTGGTTATACAACAATTCTTAGGTAAATGTTACCAGTGTAGTAAAGTGTTTATTGAAATACGTATTGAGGTTCACCTCCTATGGATCTAATTTAAGATCTTTGGTTCCAATGGCATCACACCAAAGTTGTGTTTGTCCTAATATGATCAACTTTTCCATCTCCTGTAGTTCTTCTTACACTTCTATATACAAAGAGATGTTTTTCTGTGTTTTTAATTGTGGTTCCCAAAAGAAAAGCTCTTTCTGGAAATAAATTGCTGAACAGCCTGGTAAAGTAATTACCAATCTTTATTTCCAATTGATCATACTAAAAATCATTAACAAGTTTAATTTGGCCTTTCTCTCTGATCTCTTTAGAATCAATCTCCACCCGAAGGCAACTTTATAAAATGAATAAAAACTAAAGATGAGCCTTTTAGAATAAATGCAATCAGATCTTCGCATGTACTTTCAAATGTACTACTTAAATGCTGTACTGAAAACCTGTTTTTTTAAATAGATTAGATAGCATGATGATACGTGCCTTAAAATACCAAAGAAAGATAGATGGCAAGATTAGATAATCATACCCAATCTTAAGAAAAAAAATCTGTTAACTTTAACAGGCTGTATGATTATGGTTTACTTTGTTACACAATGTCTGATGTATGATATTGTAACTCTGGACTAAGCCAAATTTTAGAAGCTGGAGCATCTGCAAAGATGCATGAAGTATCTACCCCAGGAAAGAAAAGGGGATCATTTTGCTTTTCTAGAGTTGTGGAAAACTGTCATTACTAACTCTAAAAACCTGTAAAATTCAGAATCTTAGTGTGAGATTCTTTCACAAAATGCAAGCCAGCCAGGGGAATCTGTTAGAACTCTTTGGGTTCTCAAACCTTGAGATGAAACTTGAAATACGTGGCTTTTGCTGCATAGGTATGAATCATTAGTGGCTGAACAAAGCTGTCTGGCTTTAAATTTGATGTGGGTTTATCACAAAAGTTCACATAGCATAAGTCACATTGTACAACTTCAAAGTCTCTGATTAACTGAGCCAGTGACCATTATACGATCAAGTATAGTAACTCCTCACTTAAAATCATCATGGTTAATGTTGTTAGGTTGCTAATCAATTAGGGAACATACTAGTTTAAAGTTGTGCAATGCTCCCCTCTAACGTTATTTGGCAGCCACCTGCTTTGTCCACTGCTTGCAGAAGAGTAGTCCGTTGGAGCTAGCAGGTGGGAGCTTGGAACCAGGGTGGACTGGCAGCCCCACTAACAGCTTTCCACTCCCCTAAGTTCTCTGTGGTAGCTGCCCAGCAGGCTATCAGTTGCCAGCAGTTCAGCTGTCCCGGGATCCACCTCCTTTCTGTGCAGGCAAGAGAGGGGCTAATGTCAGGGTGTTCCCCTCCCCCCGCTTGCCCCTTCCTTATAGATATATAAAAGCAGAGGGACATGACAGGGCTCAGGACGGAGGGATCTTGCTGGTCATAGCTGCAGTCTCAACTTCCTGATATGCTATGTAAGTATACTTAAAGGGGCAGTGTGCATCTCTCTCACCCCCACACACAGGGTGTGGGTCTCTGTCTCAGTCTGCCATGCTGTCTCAGCTCTGTCCATTCGTGCTGCGTTGTAGAGTGTGAGGCTATATTAACAACATGTTAACTCTTGAGGGCTCAGGAGAATGCTAGTTCATCATTTAGCACTTTTGTAGCCGGCATTGCAAGGTATTTACATGCCAGATATGCTAAACATTCATATGCCCCTTCATGCTTTGGCCACCATTCCAGAGGACATGTTTCCATGCTGATGGCACTCATTGAAAAAATGTGATAGTTAAATTTATGACTGAATTCATTGGGGAAAAATTGTACATCTCCTATTCTGTTTTACCCATGTTCTGCCATATATTTCATGTTATAGCAGTCTTGGATGATGACTGAAACTGCAAATGAGCAACAGGGAATAGATCACTTGATGATTACCTGTTCTCTTCATTCCCTCTGGGGCACCTGGCAATTGGCCACTGTCAGAAGACAGGATACTGGGCTATATGGACCTTTGGTTTGACCCAGTATGGCTGTTCTTATTATCTTATGACCCAACATGTTGTCCGTTTTAAAAACACTCTCACTGCAGATTTGAGAAAGCGCAAAGAAAGTACCAATGTGAGATTTCTAAAGATAGCTACAGCACTCGACCCATGGTTTAAGAATCTGATGTGCCTTCCAAAATCTGAGAGGGACAGAGCGTGGAGCATGATTTCAGATGTTTTAAAAGAGCAACGCTCCGATGCAGAAACTACAGAACCCGATCCACCAAAAAAGAAAATCAACCTTCTCCTGGTGGCATCTGACTCAAATGATGAAAGTGAATGTGCATTGGTCTGCACTGCTTTGGATAGTTATCAAGCAGAACCCATCAGCAGCATGGGCACATGTCCTCTGGAGTGGTGGTTGAAGCATGAAGGGACATATGAATCTTTGAGCACATCTGGCATGTAAATGTCCTGCAACACCCACTACAACAGTGTCATGCAAATGCCTATTCTCACTTTCAGGTGACATTGTAAACAAGAAGCAAGCAGCATTATCTCCTGCAAATGTAAATACATTTGTTTGTTTGAGCAATTGGCTGAACAAGAAATAGGACAGAGTGGACCTGTGGGCAATAAAGTTGGGGTGGTGTGAAGGCTGGTATAAGTTGCACATCAGTTATTGCACCTCATCACACTTTCATTTTACACCTTCTTTGGAGCTGCATCTCCTGTGCTCTCCCCCATTGCCTACTTTTCAAGCCCTTTGCATGTAAGTTATGTTATCTTAAACTACAAGGCCAGGATCACCAAAGATGCTGCAGAGAAATGTAAGTTATACTTCTCTGTGCCAACCTCCCTGACTGCATTTTAAGGAGAGGGAGTTACCACAAGGTATACAGTGGTGCCACTATTTCCTTGGCATTTTCTGCCAGCAGTTCAGAGAATTTACGTTTCTGGTGCCCTGCCAGAGAAGGCTGCCAAGAAGATGCACTAGCCATGCGTATTTCCCAGCAGTCCTACCTAGAGGCTTCTTGACTTCCTGCTGACTTTACCAATGGTAGTGGCTCCCTGGTGGAGGGGAGTTTACAGTATATCCCTAAACTGAATCTGTCTCATTTAAATCCTTTTATGTTAGCTGATGCCAAACTATTGATATGCAATTTTCCCAACCACTTATCTCATCTCTGAGCTTGGCCCAGCATGGTAGGATGTTAAGGAAGAAGGGGGAAGAGCTTTTAAAATAAATAGTAATAGCAAAATGCAGAGGAATGCTTAAGCTTCTTAAGATTGACACTGTCTCCAGAGCTCCTTAAGGCCTGAGAAGGTAGATTTCTCCTTATTTTATCCTCTGTCTCCACGGGTTGTGACAAAATGTCCATGGGGAATTTTTCTCTCCTCTCCGCTTAGTTCTCCAAAGGATGGAAGTGGGGGAAAATGACAGTGTAAGACACTTGAATACATGCAATAATGGCGGAAGCACTTGTTAAATGAGATGCTGCTTTGAAACATCAAAAAACAAATTAAATTTTCATACGAAAGATGTGGTACTGTGTATTAAAGCACAGTCAACATGCTTCAGCATTTGCAGTCAGAGCTCTGAAAGCACGCTGTCCCAGTCATCTTGACTTTCCTTTTAAGACCATTGTGCCAATGCTGCATACCCATGAAAGATAATGTTACATCCAAATGACTACACTAAAATCACATTAAGCAGATATTGTAGAGATCTCAAAACAGTGGGTCATCTTATATAACATCTATGCTATGAGGCATAACTGATGAAGTGGCAGCCTTAACTCTCATACGGGACTGGGGAAACTCTTAAAACAAAAAAAAACAACTTTTCCTCTATACAAGAATACTGGCCCACACACGGACTATATTCCTTAACAAAGCAGTCAGGCCAGCAGCAGTTAGTAATATAATTCACGTGTCACCGAAGTGACTGGCATGTCAAACACTATTTGCTTCTGTGACACACTGCATTACTGAGGCTGTGAAATAACACTGCTACTGTAGCTTGTGGCACAGGAGTGCAGACCTCTCAAGGAAAAAAAAACTTGCCCCAATGTTTGTCAAACTGAAAAATGGTTGTTTTTTCCCCCTGCCCTTGTGAGCATGGATTGCAATAACCTTTAATTACATGATCACATACTGGTTTTCAAACAGTACAATGCAATAGCAAACAAATGTTCTAAAACCTTGGATATGAACCTGCAGCATCTTGCAGCACTGTGTACTACAGTGTATACCAGATAGTGTTTATGATAATAAACAAGAGCGTTTGCTTCAGCAACATAGTTTATACTTCAGAACACTGGATTAGGATTTTGTGCATGTATTTAAAAGAGCAACTGTAGAATTATGACAGGTAAATGTTTTAAGTATGAATCTAACGGGTAATAATAAGGAAGTTAGTGATGTAGTTAACCTTCCAATTATATGAAAGAGTGGTAGTGAGAGGTGACAAAAATATAGAACAACACAGGACAAGCTTCTGACACACGCAAGTAGTTCCTAATTCCATGAGTAATTGCACTGAAATTGATCGGATGCCTGAAGTAAGATAATACTCAACATGAGTAAAGGTTTAAAAATTAGGCCCAGTGTAATTGCACTCTAACTGCAATATGCTTATAGTCACGTATTATAAACTGTAACCACAGCATTCCAAAGCTGAAGTGTATTCAAGTAACAAATGGGTCAAATCCAGAAGAGACTAAGCCTCATTTACCTTGAGGCAGATTTTGATCCTGTTACTCCCATTGGTACCACCTTACTCCACAAGTAGTCCTTGGTTCACTGGAGCTGTTTGTGGAACAAGGGACTATTCAACATGAGTAAACAGATCAGAATCTAGTCCCCAGACAAACTCCCATAAATTATAATGGGTGTAGTCCTAAATTTAAAAAAATCAGAAATTGGTCCTATGTGATAGCAAAAATAAGGGTTTATAGTTAAACAACATTCTCTGTAACTATGATGCTATCAGTAATGTGCTTATCCTTCTCTAAATATGCTGTTACTGTTTACCCCCAAACAAGACTTGATTAGATTAAATAGGTCTAGATTTATTTTCACTTTATTAAAAAAATCAGTTTTTAATGTACTTAGGCATATCTCCATATAACAATACATTTCTATCTCATAGAGCTGGAAGGACCTTGAGAGGTCATCAAGTCTAGCCCCCTGCCTACACTAGCAGGACCAAGTACTGTCCCCCCCAAGATTTTTTTGCCCCAGATCCCTAAATGGTCCCCCTCAAGGATTGAGCTCACAACCCTAGGTTTAGCAAGCTAATGCGCAAGCCACTGAGGTATCCCATCACTATTAATGATTAACATAGTCATAAGGAAGCATAAATTTTACATGAGAAATTCTAATATGGAAACAAATCATTCTTACAATATTTTAAAGAAAGTATATTCAATACTTAATATTAGTATTATTAAAACTGTAAGAATTAGATTGTAATGGACAGGGAAAGTAATCCCTGCCCTACATCCTCAAAGGTATTTAGGAAGCTAACTACCTTAGGCTTCTAAATACCATTGAGGATCTGGACATCTCTCCCTGACACAGTTAACTTCTCCCTGTGCATCAGATCCTCTGTGTTGAGGCCAAGGATCCTCACCCACCTGTTTAGGGGTTGGCGGCCATCTAATGGCAGTTCCTCTGTTTTCTATGCTATGGGGAACAAGTACAGGGGAACAAGTAGGTTCCTTATACCCTGATATGACCAATGCAAAAAGGGTCCTGAACTGTCCTTAAGAGTTCAGTGACTGTCTTATTTCCCAGTCTTCCCACAAACACAATATGCCTCCTGGCACCTAATATCTGGTGCAGCGGTTGGAGTTCTTGTTGCACATTTCCAAAACATCAATAAAGGATAATGCCGCACTTTTACCTTTATCATCTTGCCAGCCATTCTGCTTATGTCTGCTTGGCACAGGAGACGTGCCTAAGGCTATCTCCATTTGGGAGTACAAATCCACTCCTGCCTGCCCCCTTATCCCCGCTAGCATATGTCAGGTGTGCAAAGCCCCAGACTTGCCCTAGATTTTTTTCATTGTGTCACACAAATCCAGAACATCTGAATGTAATTCCTGCGCATAGCAAGTCTATTATGCATTATTTTCTATTTTATGGTGATACAGTGATACAATATGCACTGTACATATCTAGAGCCATTTAAGTGTCTTTTTTTATACTTTACTAACCCTACAGTATTAAAAGGTATGAACTGAATATGTGAGAATTTTGAATAGCTTCCATATGAGGAAATGCTCTTCAGAAAAAGAAGAAAACCTTCAATCTTAGAAAGCATGTTAAAGTAAACAAAAAAAATGAATCCTTGAGTCTATGCAGGCAAGGCTGTTCCCCTCCTGGTGCATTATTACATGTTTAAATTAAACAAACTCGATCAGAATAATTTACTAGAAAAATTACACTTATAATTAGAGATCAGTGTCTGTCCTGGAGGTCACGGAAGTCATGGATTCCGTGACTTTCTGTGACTTACCCAGAGCAGCAGCTTCCCTGGTGGGGCCCCACAGAGCAGCAGGGGCCCCCAGAGCAGCAGCGCCCCCCATAGCATGCCCACCACTTAAGATTTATAGTACAAGTCATGGACAGGGGTGTTTATAATACAAGTCCTGAACAGGTCAGAGACAGTGAATTTTTGTTTCTTGCTCGTGACTTTTAAATCATAGCCTTGGAATGTAATAGGGTTGACACATGGCATGAAGAATGGTGTCTGAAATAAAATATGTGTAAGACATGAAAAATGAAGTCGAGTAGATCGTTATAAGTGGGACATCCTGACAACTGAAAATTTTATGGCAAAGCAGCACTGCATCTCACTGCTATTTACGTATTTATATGCATTTTGCATGCAATGCTATTTGTTGCACCTTTGCATTCATGCATATGAAGCTTTTACAGTTTCAGCCCAGCTGCACAAAAATGTTGCATGGTAAATGGGGTTTGCCTGTGTTATATCATTTATGCACATAAATGGATGGCAAACTTAGAGACAAGGTGGGTGAGGTAAGAATATCTTTTAATCCACTAACTTCTGCTGGTCAGAGGTACAAGATTTCAAGCTATCCAGAGCTCTTCCTCAAGTCTGGGGAAGGCAGTCAATGTCACAACTAAATATTGTACAAGACTGAACAAATAGGTTAGCATAAGTAGTTAGCCAACATGCTAAGTGATCATTCCAGGTGACATAGCCCATCAACACCCCTGTAGTCATAGGGCAGAAAGGAGGATAGTGGGTTACAGATTGTGGTAATAAGTGTCTAAAATAAATCCAGTGTCTTTATTAAGACCATGATTTTTAGTGTCTAGCAGAGTTATGAATGTAAGCTCCCAGGCTGATCTTTTGAAAGTGTTATGCAGGTTTTTTTTGAGAATGAGGACTAACAGGTCAGATATAGAATGATGGCTTTGTGGAAATACTTTTCTCAGTAAGTGCCCAGTCAAGAACCACTTAAGCCAACAATGAACATTAGATGCCAATCCACATCTGAGCTTTCCCCGGAATGTGGCTTGGCTAGTAAGGAACTCTGTTGTGCATGGACATGTGACTTTCCCATGTGACTCCAACACTCCCACTTGGAGCTGGATTCTCCACATGGGGGAGGAAGGGGTGTCCACCCACAAGAGAGCCTATTTAAACCCCTGGGAGACCCCTCCATTTTGTCTTCAGCTGGCTCAAGAGAGAGCCTCTCCATGACCAAGGATACCTGAAAGAAACTGTAACAAAGGACAGTAACTACAAGGGGTCTGAGTGATTATTGGACCCAGACTGGAGGGTGACTAGTCTGTAAAAGGAAGTTTACTGGAACATCATGGAGGGTGAGGTTTGCGTGTTTTATTTTATTTTACTTTGGTAATTCACGTTCTATCTGTTACTACTTGGAACCATTTAAATCCTACTTTCTGTATTTTAGTAAAATCACTTTTTACTTGATCTGGAGTATGTATTAGTACCTGGGGTGGAGGGGCAAACAGCTGTGCATATCTTTCTGTCAGTGTTATAGAGGGTGAATAATTTCTGAGTTTACCCTATATAAAGCTTATATAGGGTAAAATGGATTTATTTGGGGTTTGGACCCAGTTGGGAGTTGAGCATCTGAGTGTTTAAAGACAAGAACACTTCTTAATCTGTTTTCAGTTGGGCCTACAGCTGTTAGGGGATGTGGTTCAGATTTGGGTCTGGGTTTGTAGCAGGCTAGCAAGCCTGACTCAAACCAGGCAGGGCTCTTGAGTACCAAGCTGGCAGGGCAAGAAAGCAGGGGCAGAAGTAGTGTTGGCACATCAGTTGGAAACCCTAAGGAGATTTCTGTGATCCAGCTCATTACAGTATACACACACACATCACTTTATAAACTTGGTCTCAAGTGCCTTTCTTTTTACACATCTGGAGGGTTAATTCCTAGGAACATAGGGCTGGAAGGGATCTTCTGTGTCAAGTCCAGTTGCCTGCTATTGAAGGCAACCTCATCATATCCCATTAAGACAAATTCCATTTTCTTGAAGTTGTGAGCTCCTCCCCTGCATATTTGTGCATACATAGAAGCATAGTATTTAAAAAACCTCAATTCTATTTTCTTTCTCAGTGCTAGGTTTCTTAGATAGGAGACTATTAGCCTTAAAACACTAAAATCCTTGTTTATAGTAACAAATGCAACATCATCATTTCAGGTAGTAGAGAAGCATTTCCCCAAACAATGCTCATTTTTACAACTCTTGCAGTTTTAAATTGACTACCGAAGTAGACTTATGAAAGGCATGCATGCAGAAACATCCCTCCTTTGCTTCATGCTCAGTATTATCGTGGGATACAAAATAAGTGGCCTCAGGCTAATTTTAAGGAAGCATAAGCATATGCTGTTGTTCATTTTCAAATATATTTTCCCTGGGATCCTAATGATTCACTATGTGCTTCACATTTTCAAGAGATAAACAAGCTGATCATGCCAATCTATTAACCCTTTCAATATCAAACTTCTCAGTGCAGGCAGGACTACGATAATTTTTTCAAGCGACTTTTTTTTTTTTAAAGAAGTTTCATTCTACAGTACGAGGCAGCCCTGGAGAAAGAGGACAATAGCTATGTTTTACCCTTATGCAAATTCTATGTGTAATTTTTCATCTGGTTCTAGCTGGGCAACTAAGGTTTTGGAACACAGCAATGAATTTATTATGCTACAGGTCCTTCAACTGTAGGCAAAAGAGGCTGTCCAATCAAACTAAGCCAAGTGAAAACCACCTGAGAATGGGCAAAGATTCTAATGGAGCCTATCAGGATGTCTAGTTTATTGGGAACTTCTATCAAAATATTTGCATATACATCTACTCAGGAGTTACAGTACGTTATATATATGAGTGGCTCCCAAATATTAGATATTTTGAAATATTCTGGCAGTAGAATAGTCAGCCCAAAATATGTTTTGGGCACAGATTGGTACTGACTGAAAGTCGGTAGCTGTTAAGAGCCATCATCAAATGATGGGTGCTATCAATCCAAGGCTTGTCTGTATTGAATGGTTTATTAACAAACACATCAAATACAAACAGATGTTTGAGTAATGTGAAGTGAGGGCCTAGAATTATTTAATTGAAACTCTGCTTTCCTTTTCATGTTTGAAGACTTGGTGGAATTCCATTTATCTTGATGCTGCACTCTGAGACCTGACCTTCTGTCAGTTAGTCATGGAAAATGGAATTACAAGAAATAATGGTCAGGTTGCAAGACCACAATTTTTTTGTTTAAAATGGCTGGAAGTAGCATTTGTCCCAAACAGTACCAAGCATAAATTCACTTGCTTTAGCACGAGTATTCTAAAATATTTAATTAGAATTTATTCAGAGATGCTTCAAAAAGAGTATATTTTTAAGTGAGTGAATGCTGACTCCCATGGCAAAATTGAGAGCAGTGTGGTTTAGAAGTTAATATACTGAATTGGAACTCAGGAGACCAGGGTACTATTCCTGGTTCTGTTACTGACCTGTTGAGCATCCTTGGGCAAGTCACTTATCCTCTTTGTGCCTCCATTTCTCTCCTTCCTCTCCCCTCGTCTATATAGCACTTGGGGGCAGGAGCTATGGGGACTATTCACAAAAGCAATTTTAGTGGTACAGCACCTAACTCCCAGATACCCTGCTGCCTAGTGGAATTCACAGCCCAATTTAGGTGCCCACACTCTGCATGCAGTGCAAGTGGAAGAATTAGGAACTAACAAAGGGAGCCACCAAACTGAATGGGATCTGACAAAGCTAGTCAGGACTGAAATACTGAGGAAACGAATGGGGTTTAGGGCTCAGATCCACAAAGCCACTTACTACCTCCCATTGATTTGTGCCTTAGACAGGAGGCACCTATCATGGGTTCTCAGCCGTGAACCCTCTACTGGAGTTAAGACTGACCTGATTTAGTTGCCTTTCTCATGAAAAGCAAGAGTTTTCCTCTCGTCCCATTGTAGCTAACAGCTCAACAGTTAGATCCTTCCAATTGGATATGGGAGATTTAAGTTCAAATTCCTACTCTGCCTGATTTAGGTCTCCTGCATCGCAGTGAAATTCCTGAACTGCTAAGTTGTTGGGTAGTCTGGGTTGAATCTCAGCTGTTGTATTTTGTATAAATAATTAAACATTAATTAGGACAGAGAGAAAGCAGAAGATTGTCTCTGTAGCCCAGTGGGTGGGCATTCCCCTGGGATGTAAGAGAGTCAGATTAAAGTTCAAGATTAGCAGCCGGGTTAGTCTGTATCCGTAAATAAGATGAGGAAGACTTTGTAGCACTTTAGAGACTAACCAGTTTATTTCAGCATAAGCTTTCGTGGGCTATAGCCCACTTCATTGGATGCATCCGATGAAATGGGCTATAGCCCACGGAAGCTTATGCTGAAATAAACTGGTT